>JACDQD010000007.1:23478364-23801715 GCA_019843655.1 Lethocerus indicus
AGATATATAACTGAAGTCTTGTTCGGACGATATTTCGTTTTTAGGAAGGCCGCTCTTATTTTCCCAAGGTGAGACTCCCAAAAACAAAAGAAAACGGGCTTAAAAGATAATAGCCACGAGCGTACACTGGAAAAGAATTTTCGTGGAATTTACGGTAGAGTGAACTCGAACAAAAAACAATTCCTTCCGACTTTTGGTTAGTATGGGAATGAAGCTCGCCCCTCAGATATTAAAGTCGTTGCTCCGAACCGTGAGACCGGAAAAATAACCCACTTTAACTGCTCCGGTAGTGGGTCCCATTCCAAATGCAATATCAACGCCGAAACAAAATAATTATCTCCGCATGGACACATTATCGCGGTCGGGGCACGCAATGGTTTCGTGTGAGATGAACTCATTCGTTTGGTCAAATCTAAAACTGCGATTTTACATTCGGAAATGTGCGGTTTATTTATTTCCGAATATACGATTTAGGTTTTATTTTCACCAAAATAATTAGTTCGATCACACCGTAGTACTGTTAATTTATACACCAATACTACTATCGTAAGTTTGCATGGTGAAAGCCGAATTTTACCATTTAAATAATCGTTGACTAGGTCTACCTGTAATAAGGAACTTGCTAAGTAATGAAAATGTGACTATTATAAACCTTACAGTGTACTGTAATGTGATTTTTTTATATGCAGAAACACGAAGTATGAGTCAATTAATTATTAGGGTTCCTCGATCGTTATTCTTTCCTTTATGTACATGTTATTATAAAAACATGTATAAAATTAAAATTGGGACGACTGCAAATTGTTAGTGGACGTACGTAGTCTGCGAGACTCGTTAACCTGGATCCCCGGTCGTGAGATGATGCCGACCTCGAGGAGGCCAAGTTCGAAAAGTAGCAGTCGGTTCTTTTGTCCGATTGTTCTCCCATCACAATGTGTCTTATCTTAACTTAAACGGGCCGTTTCTTCTTTTTCTCTTTCTTCATTTTCCTCTCGCATTATGAAGTCGTGACCCGACCCTATAATCTAAACCGGCCGTTCGCCCGGAGCGTGAAACGCCATCGAAAAACTTGCCTTTTCGGGAGTGAACCGGTCGGAAAGAAAGGCTTCGCACTGATTCGATAAGTGCACGGATAACAAAACAAAAATAACAAATTAGACATTAAGAAATAGATTGTTAATAATTATGTAATTAATTTTGACAATAATTAAACGAAAATCGGTAATACAGCAATCCATACTTTGCATGAAATTCTGAAACACCTGTCTGTTAATCTCTCTCATTTATTATTCTTGGATCACCGAAATTGAGACTGAGATACTGAAACCTTGTATATCAATGGATGGTTGAATATTTTTTCGGTTTCTGATCTAATAAGTAATGGATGTTTTTGCCATGGGAACCCTTCAACATCATTGCCATGATTTCACTCTCCAGTTAATAAATAATTCTTATATATTTACATCTAGCACACAGTCGCAAACTCCAGCAAGTTTTCGGAAGGTAACTCGATCGTTTCAAAGAGTTTTCCTTTTATACAAGTAACTAATTAATAGTTCCAGTTTATATGGAAATAACTTGTTTTTAATGTATCGTATATATTATTTCAATGAACTCAAGACCAGAGTGGCCCGATTCATCCTACCTAGGCCTCTCGAATGCGTCGTTCCATAAATTCATTAGGGAACAAATTTTAAATTGAATGTCAAAAATGAAACATGGATTATATCGGGCCCTTCAGGGCATCCGCTATTTCTCACTAATTGGTCGGAGATGATCGTCAATTAACATAACGCTACAATTCTACTATCCCTGTACTTTTCACTCAGAGTATAAATGATACAAAACACTTTCGATTTTTTATGGCCAGAATTTCAATTAACCGTAAAAAAAGTATCGGTAATCTGGAAAACGTGATTGCGTTGAACGTATGCACATCAATTCGAGTCCTCAAGCTCCATTGGTGGTTATCACACAGTTATAAATGATCAGTTTCTTTTAATATTTTTTATGTAGAAATATTTAATTTCTATCCATAATTCATCAGTTTAAGTATTGATTTCCAATATAAATTTAACCTGAGATAATATTGAAAACCACTAGTCCCTTCCTTGATTTAATAAAAATTACGTGTGAATTATAAATGAAGCTAAAAATGCGATACTTCGTAATGCGAACAAAAAAAGCATAAAATGGGAAAACACAGACGTGAGTAGGAACCCGTGGAAATTCCATGATGAGTAAAATGAAACCGGGAAGACAGTGCGCCATAAACAGTAATTGATTGTCACGTAAATATCGTTCGCGCAGTTTAGTATAATTATTTTCTAATTACTAATGATTCTGTAGTTCTATCATTGCCTTGCCTGATTGTGCCAATATTTGCACAATTTTCAGCACTGCTGTTGGGTGTCGTTGATGTGTTTGTGGGTAGGCTACCTCAGTGCGGCAAATCAATTGAATATTGTCCAATTAGTATTTTTCTTTGAATAATTAAACAAACAAAAAACTAGAAAAATAACTCGTTACTCCATACCTCGACAGAAATGGATAAAGAGGTCACAAATAGGCAGAAAAATATCCGTTGTGTTTAAAGAAGGCATAAAGGGTAGACAAATATATGGAATATAACGTCTCTAATCAAATAATCCACTCCGGCCACTTTATAGCGCCTTCAAGTGGATATAAAAAAATGGTTATAATCTAACATGGAAACATTTAAGAACAGATACCAAAATATAATCCACGAGAAAATAACTCTTTGTTCTAAAGTTTCAACAAATGCAATATCTACAAAGCAACAATGATCCTAAAACACGTAAGCCACTTGACATTCCAAGGACTTGTTAAAAATACGCAGCTCTGAAAATTAGATTAAAATACTCATTCAATGAAATCATTACTTCTTAATTCTACCGCCGCGTTACAAAACTATTTCAATATTGAGGTTTCTTTATTTAGTAATAAAGGTTTAACGCTAATTTTTTTATACAGGGTACGATCGCTGCCCACACCGCTGTCGGGCGTAATTGAGTAGTTCGAATTAGAAATGAACGAATCCGGAGTCCGCCATTTTTTCTCACCACTCAATCTGTAAAAATGCAACGCCTTTAAGCAGAATCGAAAATTGGTGGGGAGTTACCGTGCAGTAATAGTGGATGCCCCCTTCCCATCCCAAGCTCGAGTTCAGTTTTCTAGACCTCCCCCAGCCGGTCCAATCGCACTGAATCACTGGAGCTTCGACAGACCGGTAACACTGAGCGCAGTCCCAGACAGGCCACCGGTTGACTACATTCGCCGAGACGCAGTATATTTAGGAGACAGGTCAGTGTCAATGTTGACATTGTTTGGCGTTTTATATAATATTGGAGTTTGAATAATGATTTGATCTTTGGAAAAACTATCGCGGGTTGAGTGTACATTGTCTATTATTGAAATTCTATATATTTTATGAACTTTTAGTACATGTCTATGGCAATACCTGCATCTTAGAGATAAAAACCATCGTGACAATATTTTTAATATTGAAACATTCAATATTATAAACACCCCGCGTTTATTGTTTCACTGAAATTTAAGTATTACAATTTAATGCATTATTTTTTTCGGAAAATCATTCTTGGCTTTTGTCATAACCTTCAAAACTTTGGGAGTTTGCTACTTGCGTAACCACCTGTACCTGCTTAACTCAAAAAGATCTTAGGTTAAACCGAGTATAACAGCTAAATATCACTTTAGGACTGGTGTTCGATGCAAATTTAATTATTTATCCGTCAATAGGGGCGGTTACCGAGGGAAAACCCCGAAACCATAGTCATAATGAAATTTTTATTTAAAATACCAATTTTATAAATGTTGTATGTTCTCATTTTAAAATCTTATATAGTGAAAATTTGTTATTATATTTATGGTACAAATTAAAATGCAATAATATAGGTGTCTGATTTGGCAATAGAATGCAATTTTGGGTCAAATTCTCACGGTTCATTGAAAACTTAGGAGTTAATGAGATTAATATTATTGTTCCGTTTATTTAATTTATTTAGAATAAATTCAATTTAATTATTTTCTGTATGCCCTATTTCCGACACTATAATGAGCATGATTGTATCTGCGATTATATTGAATGAGAAGAAATATTATGTACGCCTCTTCGATCTGTTCAGTTTATTGGGTAATCTGAGATTATCGCTGTTTCCGAGAACAACCGTTACAATAATAGTACTAGTTAAATCAACGGCATATTTTAAATGATATTATTTTGTTGTTCAAATTTCTTATACTCGATCGACCGCTCAGATTCGTCCTTTATCGTGTCGTTCGGTAAAATCAAGTTTGTTTTAGCGGAACTGGTGTTTGTTGCAGAACAATAGGGAGAAGATAAAAGGGAAAGTAGATTGACGTTGGCGTAGATACAGTTAGGTATTTTCAATTTGCGTTCTACAAGTGACAACGGTGACAAATTACAAAAGTTGTACACTGTAGTGTACATCTTTTAGTTTATTTACGTCCACTACCATAATTCTTGTTGACACATTTTTTGTTTTTACATTTTGTTCAAACTCATTTTATGTACGCAATCGACGATATTTTATCACGTTTCAGTGTAGCGACCCTTCGTCCAGATCCTGATTTTAACATATTATCGAAGAATCGTCATATATACTTATGTATACCTTAAGTATCAGACTCGGACCGTATATAAATTTATTAAAAGGCGCATCGAAATGATTTACTTTGAAATACAAAATTGTTATTAATGAAAATATTCAGCGGTTTTTCAAAGCGTACGCTTGTCACTTCTCAAAACCATTTTATATTCGTATGTTTTTCTCTATATTCTTATAAACAAAGTACTTAGTAGTAATTAGTCTAAAAGATTAGAACCGTTTTGTCTTATCTGTCTAAACTGCGGAAAGGTTTTCCGCAAGAGAAGCGATTTTCATTATTCAAAGCACGCGTCTCGAAATTCAAAACCACCGAGACTTGGGAAATGAAAATAAATTGCGAACTCAAAGGGGTCGAGGACACTGTATCTACTTCCGTCTTGGCCAGTCGCTCCCACTGTTTTATTGCATTGTAATTGCATACGTCCGAACTGCTTCCATTCACACATTCATTCATGAGGACATCTACACGGAGGTAGATTTACATACACACACACACACACGCACACATATACACCCTCCTGAATTATTTATTTCATCGTATTTCAAAGTGGGCTCATCTACAAGTCGAGAGTATTCTCCGCGTCCCATTGTGCGCAGACACGAACACTTAAACACCATCCGTGCTTAAGCTGTCCTTTTTATGTCTACCAACGCCCCAGCCAGTTAATTATATTCACCGACGGTTGTATATGGCGAATAATACCATCGATAAGTCAAAATACACGAACGTTTTAACATTACAAACGATTCGTATCTTTCATAGAAATAATTACAGTCTCTGACAACGGTACTGCGTCCCGTTTGAAATAAAACAAGTCTTGTTTGATATGGACAGTGTTCTCTGTGGGCATGCCGCGATTCAGCACGGTGATCATATTCATTCATGCAGTGGTGAATTTTCGAAAGCAATAATTCTAAACCTCGAAGTATTCCGAGAATTTTAAGCAAAGTGGACCCAGATGATTAAAATTTTACGAAAGGAAATACATTTTACAGTTGAAAATTGTTCGATTCATGGAAATATATACAGGCATAAATTAATTATTATTCCAAGACACCTTCTGTTATTTGTTTACTATTAATAATCATCTTATTGAAGTTAGTGTAGAATATAAAAACGTAGTTGTCAATTTCATCCTACTTAGTTGTATCACCCTTTTTCGTTAAAAAAAACACCGAAGCGTAAACATTCAATTACGTACATGGACCACAAAGCCATTGTATTCATTTTTTTATTGTGCCTTTTGAAAGATCGGAGTTTAATATGCCACATTAGCTAAACACAGATCTGTACTGACTTCGGATTTCACTTCAATTACACCGGAGATGTTTCCCTTATTATACCTTATTATATAAATGATATTATTTATTGCCGTTGATGTGAAAAATAATCCAAAAACATTTTTTATGTCCCAGATCGACATGAAATCGATGATACTGGGAGTGATATTGTACTTAGCGGCGACACAAGTGCAGGGCCTACCAGAAGAAATCAACCCAGCTTTTAGGTAAGACTTGGTTAATCCTACATTTTATTTTACTTATTATTAATATAAAACGTATGTGCAAACATGTTATAGGAAAAAATTCAAAATTCTACGGGATGGTCGTATTATATGAAATGGATAATTATTTAGTTTTGTTTAGTATCGTATGATCCATGGTCTTAAATTAAATTTTAAGTGCCGTATTCGGTAAACAGAAACAAGAAAGCGGTAATGTCGTAAATAGCTAGAATATACAGGTTATTTTATTTTCGGCTAATAAGATTTATCGCGATATGACGCTCGCTATGACGGTCATATTCCATGTTTATTTTCATTATTTCTTGCTTGTAATGGCAACTACAATCTGAAATTCAATCTAAAAGCAAATATTGGGCAACATTATAGCGTTGTATCGCTGAGGTTTTGACTTTGATATTAAGAAACGAATCATATTCTTTAGGAAAATATTAAAATCAGGACACATATTAGGTATGTACTTGAAGGCATGCTAACAAAGAGGTCGATGTTTATACTGGCAAACCCATCGATGGGAAAAACGGCTGGGAAAAAATCTGGGGAATCTCCGATGAAAATATTAAACGCCTATCGCGGTCAAAGATGAATGATGATCGATGGGAGTGTGCCACAATGCTTATCAGTTCTTCTGATAAAACTTTTTTCTAACCTAATTGGGGTCGTTAATGCTCCAGCGTAATTTACCCGGATGTACGATTTGCTTAATGCAATAAACAAATAAAAAAACAAAACTGAAGGCAAAAAAGTCATTGAATAATGTTTACAAAATGATCTTCGTCATTATATATTTTTTATTGAAAATTTGGGAATGTATACTGCTATGCTAGAAAAATACGCATTAGGGATCTCCTTGAGTGATAACATATCATTAGACATTTATTTTTTTTAATACAAATAGATAGCCACTTTAGTTAGCCATGTAACTTCACCGTTAAAGGTTCACCGTAAGTAACATACATTAGTGTTCTTTCCTGGTCCATTGTAATAAAAGATGGCACTATAAGTACTTATATGTGCCTGTCGGGTGATATAGGTCATGATATATTATTACTCGGATTCTAGAAATCATCTAAGATATCTTAGGCTATATATGTCGTTTTTATACGTTTCATATCCAAATGTCATGCATTTATGTATATGAAAGTTATTATACTAAACAATCAATAAATTACAAATTGCAGGCGTAGCATACAAAATAAGTAGTATACGTATAGGTTTAAAGTGTATCTTTTTGTATAATGTGGATAGAAATGGTAAAATATAACCGTTTGTATTAACTAAAATAACGAAATTTTAATCAGTTAAAGTGTTCCATGTAGCCATAGCTTAATTGTCCACTGTCACGGAAATAAACGTTTACGCAAAAGCAAATATTCCAGGGTGCCTGATTTATACATACTGCCGAGCGTAAATATATTCAGACCGTTTTGAATACTTTTGCATGATAAATGAAGATAGATCATATGCCTTGTCGATTCGAACAATAGTTGTTTAACAATAGAATTTATTTCTTGCCTCCTTTCCCAGTCAGGAAAGAATAATTCCATCTAGATACGGTCGAACGCGCCCACGCAGTGTGAAAACTACCCGAAGACGTTGAAGGGGGTTCAACGGCCCGAATTTTTTTTAAAAAAAGGGAACTACCGAGGAGTCGTTGAATTAACCGTAGAAAATTGTGTTTAGACATATTGGGCGTGAAAAAGAAAATTCAGTACAAATGCTGGTTTTTCTCGCACCTTCACATGATCTGAACACGCGTTACCTCACACAACAAAAACGTTACAAACTAGCCCAAGTGAATATTACCACTTTAATGAAATTAAAAATTAATAGTTTTGTCAATATTTTGTTCGTATCAGTTATTACATTCTTATTTTTATTTCTAGAAATACTTAATGAATACAAAATAGCGCTGAAAATAGGACTCTACGAGTCCCATTCATGGTAAAAAACAGATCACTTGCACGTTTGCATTCGTCATATTCTGCACCATACGCGAGCACTACTGGCCTTATGCGTTCTGTGGCCTACGATTTTACGTAACCTATTAATTTAATCTCGGGTGGATGAATGACTCAAACCTTTCAGAACGGTTGCATAAAATACGATTTCCATGTTGGGTGAGCTGTGGGGCAACTGACGCAAGGTAGATTCCAAGTAGCGGTCACGGCCGGTATTCATAGGGGCGATTTTCGGAACCATTCGAGGCCAATGTGATTTCCGCATTAATAACGATTTAAAAAAAAAATATATATATATATATATATATATATATATATATATACCCACACTACAGTTCCCTCCATTAAAGAATATTTTTAACTTCAGATTAAATGAACATGGTATAATAGGCTCTATGAGTAACATGTGTACAGGTCTTATCTAGCGTAAACCCTGTAAGTAAACCTTCGAACGGGAAGACTAGAGATTATTCCCCCGAAAGCTCGTAGCCGGTGTGAGGCACCGTTAGTTACCGTTACTGATAGGATGCTATCGACTGGTCGGCCACAGCATCTACACATTGGATTTCTCTGCACGGAGAGTCAAAATCACGAAGGGAAAGTGAAAGCTTCCCATTGTCGGATGCCCAAAAGGAGGAATGGGAAGTGAGGCGTACTTTCGTTCAATTATCCAGTCTCAATAAGGTAAAATCGGTGAGCCGGAAAGCCCGATATTTCCTGCCACTTGAGTTACTGGGTTGGAAACGCCCGTAATTAAGATGCCACTGAATAATGTTTATTAAATTGATGCTGTCCAATATTTCCAAAATTGTAGAAGGAAATTACATCCCGGTAAGGCTTTAATTAATTTCATATCATATCTTTACTAATATATTATATTGTAGTAGACGATTGCGCTTTATATATGCCACTATATTCGTTAGTTGGTAACAAACTCTAATTAGGCAAAGAAAAAAACTTCTTACTTCGGTCAACATTTTTCTACTTTTTTTAATGGTTCCCATGATTTGTTTAGCTTGTGTGCTGGAAATAATACAGTAATGTGCAAACGCTGTCTCGCAATACAAATGTTCCTACCTACGTGCATTGCACGATCGATTTCGAAACGTACAATTAATATGGTTCATATGTTCCGCGCGGATTGCTTCGTTAGTTGGCAATCATTAAAATGCATTTGGGGCAATGATTGGCGTTTCATCAAACGTGTAATTACGAGGAAATTTCGAATTGGCAAATGTGACCTCTTACCGACGGCTTACTTTCTCTACAACGGGAATAAACGGGGAAAGTAACCGAACGAATGCTGCAGGACGGTACCTCAGATTACAATTGCAGACGTGGGAAAATATTACATAAATAATGTAAATAGTAATGTTTCAATCATTCCAATTTATCTACAGTACACATCTCAGGTTTACCGTCCCTGAGAAGATTCTAACCCAATAGCTGAAATTCATTCCCTGTACATTCATACATAAATACATTACATGCTAGACTTAGTAACTAGAAAGAGAAAGTAATTGACTCCCATGAGCCAGATTATTTATTGAAGATGTTATAACTCGAGTACTTAAAAGCTTCGCTCCTCGGGCCATTCCAGTTTGAATATCTAATGCAATTAAGCAACACGGTCGTTCTCGCGTTAGATAAATTAGACGGGTTTGTATATTAATGCGTTAACAGCTCTTGCCTAATCAGATACACACCACACACATGTATACGCACTGTGTCAACTGCTCAACAAGATAACTGTCAAAGAGCACACATCCCCGCTAAAACGAATTATTCCCCCCAGAAAATATTCAACGGATTTCCTAAAAATTACAATTGCGTCGTAGAGAATGTGACAAACTAGTGGTTCCGGTAGACAGTTCGTAATTTCGCCAACTATTAGCGAATAAAAGAAAACAACATTTTAGATTTGAATGAGTCGAATGTATAGTTTCGTGGTGGCATGAATATAACGGGGATCTTCCAACTTGTTAGTCTCTGTTAGCGCTGAACCTCATAAACCTGAATTCCTTAGGGCCGGCCTCATCGTTTCCTAGATTTCCATTAAGTTTATGTTGAACTAACAGTAAAATACCAATAGATATCTGATATAGCGTTTCTAGAGTTATAAGAAAGTATTTTTGGTTTGTTGCTACCTTACACAAATTACTTTGCAATATTGACTAAATAAGCATATTGTTTAAATAACCTTATCCTCCAACTTCTTTTAGGAGAACAAGGGACCGACCGCCTGGGTTTCTGAATCTGGCTGCGAGTTTATCAACTCCCTAATTAGTTCAAGAGAATTCAAAGAGGAAATCGCGTACTAATAGTTTTCTTATCAGAGACTTTTTTAGGTAATTTAGTTCAGTTATCTTGGAACTAACTAACACGTGGCCGTGAGTTTACAGCCCGATTAAAGGTTAAGCACGCGATTAGCTGATCCGGGATTAATAAGCACAAAACACTTATTGTGTACTTATATGTATATGTGCATATATATATATATATATATATATATATATATATATATATATATATATGAATACATACTATCATAATACTACGAGTTCACCCAGTCGAACATAAAGGAAACGGGACACCTGGGATGACGCAGTAAACAATAAAGAGAGACAAGGTTATGAGCTGAATGCCAAGCAACTGAAAACGTAATCAAAGACAGTGCAACATATAACAACATGAAGATACATACTTAAGTTACACAATAATAATAGTCGTATTTAGATAAACCAACAAAACCATAAATCAGCCAGTTATTAGACTCCCCTGTTTAGGTTCCACAAATGTTCACAAATGGGATCCGTGATCCGGTATAAAAATATGATTAAATTGAAAAGAAAACATTTTGTAATGATGAACTGCTACCAGTGAAGTCCTGAGTTGCATCACTACCTGTTTTCGGGAACAATCCATAATTGAAAAACAATGTTCCCTGTGTAATGACAAAATTGGTGTCCATAAGGTTTTGTTTGTACACATGGAAATTCCTGTACTGTTCACTCATTGTATTGTCATTGTTTTGATTTTTTGTTGTCCCTTCTCGTTCCAACGCCGAGTCCTCTGCCTACCTACCACTGGGGGTTCTCTACCTACGACTTCCGTTCATTTTCAAGAGATGGGACAATGGGCATAGGATTGTGATAATTTTCTGATGTAGAGGAATACGATCTACAGGAAAGCCATCAAGTGGGTGTCCCATTGTGTGGGGCCGTTTTTGAGCCACGTCCGTTAAAAACGTTTTCGAGTATTTAAATACGGTTCGATCTGCCACAATTTTCGCGTGCCTAATTATTATATTATATCCTTAATATTGTTCTTAAATACTATTTATGTTATGATGATTTTTACCATGGTAAGGAGGGACAGAGTAAACAAAATTTCGGGAAAACATTCTAGACTGATCTTGCCATTGATAAATAATGTAGAAAAGAAGTAACTACCCCGCTCTCCACCCTATTTTCTATTTCAAGGAACCTTACATCTGAGGGGAACACCAAGTATAAAAATTGTAAGTCTGAATTATCGAGGATCAATTTCAAATAACCAAGGGGAATATGTCTACTGATAAATAAACACCTTTCTATGTATGGGTGCGGTGTATTGATTTGAAGTAGTTCTTATCGAACTTGCATTACGACAGAAAGTAAGAGGAAGTAAGTAGAGGTGGTCGAAGAGTTCTGAGAGAGAGATGTGAAAGTTAGGTCTAATTAGGATTGGTTGGCAGGGGCCAAACTGCGGCACTACTGGGTCAAGGCACCGTTCAATTGCAGTCTCACCTACCTGCCAGTATTTCGTGTCCCAGCGAAAAGTATGGATGGGACCCACCCGACAAGAACTATTATATCACTACATACACTGTTATCTATCAGTATAAAACAAACAAAATATTATAAGAGAAACCTGCTCGTTATTATCTGGCATATGTTTTTACTGTAGGATGAATGCCTGCAATAATAAAAATTGAACAGCATTTGTCCTATGTAAGGAATGAGGGACATATGTTTTTTCCTGGCACGATATATTTCCTAATATCAAGTGTCCATTTAAATTCATGTACGTAGATGTATGTGGTAAACAAGATTTGGCTCCTATTTCAATAGCACTAAGCGATAGTAAGGAGTAAACGCGATTGTGCCTCCTAGTAAGTGGGAAGATAGATATCATGCATCAGATTCTATTGCGTGACGTTATTTTAAATTTAAATTTGGTAAATTAATTTGATAAACATTTGTAATTCGAATGTGTAGACAACATGCAGACGCGTAGACGCAAAATAATTCTGACAACTGCAGAATTTGTGCATAACTGCCAATTTTCGGATGGATTTTTGTGGAACGCCTAAACCATGTCGCTGCTAATCGTGAAAACAATTTCTTAGCCAACTGTTAAATTGTCAGCAGGCCAATTAGCGGTTTGCTCCTAATTGGGCCAAATAGTGAAAATCCCATTCAATGTAGAACAAGTCTTTTTCAGGCTATACTATATTTAAGGGAAACTATATCGTTTTAATTTGTGTACTACATACACGTTAATTAATTACTATAATTTTGTTAGGAGCATTCATAAACTATCTTATAAATTCGGTTTTTGGATATTTAATTATGAGCGCATATATTTGCATATTTCTTCATAATTGTACAATCATAGATTGTGTGGTGAATACGAGATAGTAATGTTTGTAACTCGTCAGACTTGGAAAGAGATTACCAATATAAATCTGTTAAATAAAATGTCTACCCGCTTTCTTTGTTTAGATTTAGTTTAATGTTGGAGTTTTATATTACCTAAACGTGCTATTACGTATTATTAAGTATACAAGAATGTTGTGGCAGTTTTTGAACGGACTGGTGCACGACAAAAACTAAGCGAGATAGTTCATTAATGAGTAATTAAAACAGATGAGTCACTGGCACCAACCAACTCATTCTTTTATTGACTCAACATCTTGGTGGTCCCCAGCGTTGATTACAAGGCTTAAATGATGAGAATTATGGAAAACGATTATTTAATTGTTTTCAGTCGCGAGAGTTAGGTCAATATAGTCAGGGTCAGGGTTAGTATGAAATGCCCATGCGTGGTGCGTTAATTATTAAAAAACTCCTTAATAATCCTAGCTTATTAGCAGAAATGTAAAGGTTTTATAGTATAATTTTCCCTTTATCGAATTTCGTGACTTTTTAAAAAATACAGTTTATTTAATTGTGTTCAGCGTAAAATTAGGAATATGATAAAATTCTACTTAAAAAATCTCAAGTCTGAATTACACAATGAACCAAGCCATCATAACAACGTTGGCGGCGAGGAAAGCAAGCAAATCGCATACAGTTTCGGTTTTTTACTATTGTCAGTATTGTTCAGTTTCTGCTGCAATTATGGGAGCCGATTACCAACTTTTTTTTTGGATATATAAAATATTTTATGGTGATTTAATTTGTTGTTAATCTATATTGTTAAATAAATGTACCCTGATATAGAAATAAGCATAGTACCATAATATATTTGCGATAATATTAATTTCTATCTTTGTTTTTTAGTAAAACTCTCAGGAGGTTTAGGGCAGGTCCACTGCCACATATCTCATTCCACAGATACAACACTCAAGAAGAGGTAATTTTGAATTCTTCTGTATACTTTTCTAATAATTGTACCATAAAATTTGTTGAAGACATATCTAAAATGACATTACAATTATATTAGGCAGTGTTATTAAAATAATGCATTATCATTAATTTTTTTCACATTGATTTATTTTCTGTGTGACCGCAATAAAAAATTAATGTTAATGAATTCTTGTTCGAAACCTACAAAAGTCAATTTTGCAAAAGTTGTTTCAAAAACTATAATGCTGATTTTTCCTACCCCATTTCCCTGAAGTTATTCAATTATTTCGGGGTATCGTATCTATTCATTTCATTTAGGTCGATTCACAGTTTACTGGTATTCTTTCCCCCAATCGATGAAGCAATCGGTTCTCAAGTTCAACCTTTAGAAAGCTGACATATAATTAGTTTCGAGGTTATTTCAACCTTATGGGTTTTCGATTTTCAATGTCACGAACCCCAGCCATCCGTTTAGTCAGGAACGGTCAGTGAAAAAATAACAATTACTCAACCAGTAAGGCAATGGGAAATTCAATGGGATTCGGCACAAGGGTATATATATATTGTATTGGGGGAATATATATTGTATTATATATATATATATATATATATATATATATATATATATATATATATATTGTAATCCCTTAAATTGCTAGCAATTTTATAAATAACACAAGTGTTGATTTTGTTAAAAACATAAATCAGTAAATGTGATGTCCCGATTTGACATAAATGTGTTTTGAATATATCTTGCCCAAATGTATCCAAAAGCCGAGGCCATATTTTCAGGGTCATCCAAATTAAATGTGTTGAAACAAGCTTGTCAGGTTCCTTAAAAAATAAAAGAAGATAAATTCTAACACCTTGTGCATTAATAAAGTTTCAGGTTTTTAATAACGTCCCCCCAAAATGTATTTGTATAGAGTCAAAGTAAAAAAAGATATAACAAATTATTTCAGATAGTGGAATATGTGGAATACCTATCGAAGGCTCATCCACATCTGGCTTCGAGCGAAACTATCGGCTATACCGCCGAAGGTCGGCCGATTCAAGCCTTAAGAGTGTCGTCCGATCCATCCGCCATGAAACCCGCCATTCTCATCGATGCAGGTATTTCAGATATTTTTTTATTATTATCTTATTTCCTTCTGACGTGAATTATAGCGAGATAGAATTTGTCGTTGACTGCAAAACTGCGGTTGAAAGGCCAACTTTCGTTCCCTTTCGGCCGGTCTCTTGAAATGAATTAACCAGTTACATTGCCTATTCCATATGCAAATGCCGATCTATGTTCAGTGAAAATAGGCTTTCTCCTATCTGTTCTGGGGTTATAAATTTAAAATTTAAATTGTAACGTACTTTCAAATGATTGCTTTTATACGGAATGGAAATTGTGAAACGGCCTTTGACAGGGATACAATGTGGCGGGACCATCAGTCATTGAACTAGTCTCTACGAACAGATCACCGTTTAGTACTAAGCCGGCTTTCACAAGTAACCTATCGTGGGGGGTATCTCCAATGGACAATGTTGCCTTTGGCCGGTTAATGACCTACGCAACAATAAATAACCTCTTCCGCGTTCGTTTTAACGATTCAAAAACCATTACAGTTAGTTACCGAAGCCCCGACTCATACATTAAGAGTGTACCGGTTACTCAAAATGAACATTTCAGGCGGGTACAGTGTTTTTATCTTTTTACCGTCCGTACTTTTTAGGCTTGTACCTTTTGTGCTAGTATAAAACACCTGTGAAGTAGGAATAACAAAGTTGGGTACATACTGCTATAAATTTATTATTGCTGCAATTATCATGGCGAAATGATGTTATGCCGTTAACTATTATTAATTAATCCGTCCTGAGTCTTAAATCAAGATCTATCCATCTACCATGATCTGTTGAGCTCGTTGGCGAAGAAGCAAAAAATATAAAATTTACAGTGAGTGACTGTGAGTTGTAATGCTGAGAGGAATGTACTATCCATCGGCACTATGCCTGAAGGATAGACGGGCCTGTAATTGTTTCGAAATTGGGTTTAGGTTTATAGCTGTCTCGTAACGGCTGAATTAAATCGCGAGAGTCGGCGTTTTCACTGAACAAGGTCGCCCCCTTTTCCCACTGCCAAGGCCAACTAAATTACAAGATTGGCATTTCTTCTTCTTCTTCTCTTACTTTCTCGTCTTTTTTCTCCGTTCTTCGGTTTTATTTTCTTAAGGTTCTTGATCTCTTATCTCGAGTATTCTCTCCGATTTTTATCTGATAATTTTTAGCTTTCTAAGGGAGCTTTCTAACTCGTTATGCGTTTTGCCCTTCTGGATGATTAAAGTTATGTGAAAGCTTGATCAGCTGGACTATTAACATCCATTTATTAGTCAGTGATTCTTAACAAATAATTAACCCTATTATCTAGAGCGATCAACGTGTATAACCCTCTTAGTATAAACCTTTTTGTATCATTTTCAAAAAGGATTTCGTTTTAATATCATACACCTGGCGTATTAATTATTGAATATTATAATAACAATTATTCATTTCGCCTCTTGTTGGGCATCAGATATTGCCCCTATTTTTAAAGTCGTATATAGTATATAGCCATATACTAAGGCCACACAGATGTTTAATAATGCCGAGGTTTATTACTTGCCGTTTTTTACAAACTTGTATGAATGAAAAAAGGATATGATTAATATTATGATTTAAATACTAGGGCAACAGTACAAGAAAGGTAGAATTGACGGGGCACTATACATACAAACCATTCTAAATAAATATTTAAAAAAGAAGCAGCAAATAATAGTCGCTCCAACAATAATCTCAGATTCCAAAAACTCAAATTATCGCGCCTATGATTTGGAGCTAAAAATATTAGCCATAAATATTTGATCTAATTCCCAAATTGCCTTTTAACTTTTATTTAAGGTAGGTTTGAAATAGTCCTAGCTATCCCATTATAAATATTAAATGTAAGATTATTGAAAGAAATAGTGCCTGCTTTCACACAGGTTTATCTGAGATTTACCGAGGCTCATGGAGCGGATCTCCTCACTTTCTCATTGGAGGGTAATTAAGAGAGATTTCTTTCTGTCTCAATAATTTATTCAATCATAAATTGGCATGAAAGCGGTTTCGAGGAAATGTGCAGATCTCACGCAGCGAATTCGCTTTGTACTAGTTAGAGTTTTGAGTACAGAAATTCCAAAACTGAAGGTGTACATTGTCTGAGTACGATTGATGAGGAGCAAAAATCGTGGACGTCTAAAAATCGCAGACCACCGAATTGGTATGTCGCCCTATAAAATGGGTTAAGTACCCACCTTGGACTACATCTACGGAGTACAACTCCCGCAGTAAACTCACGTGCGCGCTGTCAAGCGGCTAAACCAGGGAAACTCCGCTTATCTAGAATATGACGATGGGTAAAACGATTACCAGGCCTCCCGCTCCGCCTTTGCCCGCGTCCTGTTCAATGCAACTTGGCCTACAGGCGCGTAAAGCGCTGTAACACCTACTGAAATGCCCAAAAGCGACGACAGAAGCCAGGGGGACTCCAATAAACGCACAGACCGCAACTGTGTCAGAAGAAACGCGGCAGGAATAGTGATGAACAAATTCCTCGCTTTAGAAATAAAGGGGGAAAAATATCCTGGAAGGTAAAACACGCTGTGCTGACTAGGACTATCACTGCACTTATATAAAGATATGTTTTAATCCATTTATAAGGATTAGTTACAGAGAATTTGAATTTTAGTATCATATTTCTCATCTGAAATTGTAATTGACACTAAAGTTTCAAGAATATCCAATTCCTTAAACATTGTTTTCCTATCAAGGGCGAGCGTAGGTAATTTATTACCGACGTTGTTGAAATTAATAGAATCTCGCATGCTTTTACATATTCAAAATGATTAAATGAAATGAGTGTTGCTTAGTGTCTAAAATGCGAGGAATTTGGATTGATAGCTTATGATTTAGCTATGAAACAAACATAGCGAAGGATATCTGAGGGTCCTAACCTTGGCTTAACTTCCCCTCTGATAAATGCTAACATCTGCCCCGATAAAACGTTCACGGTTAAATAACCAGCAGTGCTACTGGCGAAACTAGTTTGAACTGTACTCATTTAATTTGAAATTATTATTTAACATAAAATAATCGGGCTTCACTTCTGAGAACGTTAATTTCAAAACTGTACAGTTGGTTAAGTGCGAAACAGTTGAGACACAGATATACATGTGCACAATTCGTAAAACAAAATTGGGACAGTAATATCCACGGAGCTCAGACTACTCTGACTCCATTTCGTTCTAAAATCGTGTGATCGCTTATCGCACCAGATTCTGATGCCCGCTTATCAGACAGGGTCATCGAGGAATAAGCTTGCATACAAACGAGGAAAGAGTATTCGCTTAACTCCGGAGCCAAACGGTGAAAATCGGGTTTAAACTCATTTCCAACGGTATTCTCGTTTCAATGCCCAATTATGCAATGCAATACTAGGTACTAAAACGGAATTCACCTACTTTTCAGACACAATAAAAATTGCGCGGAGAGGAAAATATAGTCTGATAATTGCAAATATTTCATTAAATTTGCATAAAGCCATGAAACTGAATACATGAACACTGCTTTATGTAAATGACATTTTTAATCTATTTGCGTAGACGATTTTCACTATTTTAACACACTTTTGGTGTTGAGACATACCGATTTCGTCGTCCATATTATGTGGATCTTATTGGAAGAAAAACTGAACAAACGCGAGGGTTTAAGGATGAAATGTCTCTTTTTGCAGACCCACCACTAAGCGACGACTGGCAATGTTCCACGTCCGTGAGTGTTCAACGTGGAACAAAGTTCACTAAGATCGCCCAGAGGTCAAGCTATTCCCCTCGGTTCCTGTTCTTGAATCCTATTTCCGCTTAGACTACAACTTTTTCATTTGCTGGACGATGCTTATAAAAATCAGTTTTAAGTTTTAAAATCTGCACTGCCCTGCACGATGAAGGTGTTAGGGAATAAAATTATTGGTCTTCTACGATCTGGAAACAAGTGGTAGCCAAACTGGATTTTTTTATTGCGAGCTTTTGTCTTAAAATAAATGGAAGTGTTTATCGGCGAAATCGGTAACTTCAGGCTAAATTAAACGAAGTACATTGTTCAGAATTTTCTCACGAGTCGAAACGCGTTTCGGTCGGTTGTGCAACGAATTTGTGAAGAGCGGACGGACGATTGTCCATTGTGGCGGTACGACAAGCAGAAGACGAAGTATCTAATGGGCAGAGTGCAGTGGGCGGGCCTTGAGACGGGACCTAGAAACACTCTTGCCCAATCGTCAAAGCCATTCCAATTATTCCAAAGATTACTTCACTCTCGCTGTCCTCGCATTGTCGTGCCCGGATTTATAATTGCATTTTCGGCATCGCATCGGTAGATGAACGAAATTCCAATCTTAACCTTTAGATTCCAAGGAAACTGTAAATTTATTAAACTATCATGTAGTTATAAACAAATTCCATAAATGGAACTACCGTGTTTCATTCTGACTTAAGTATGTACTCTCATTACATTTCATAAACGCTGAAAACACAAAAAGAATAAATTTCATCACTTCAGGTATCCACGCTCGAGAATGGGTCGCGCCGGCAGTAGCGCTCTACCTCATGTACCAGCTCGTCGAAAACTACAGGATCAACAAAGCGCTCGTAGACAAGCTCGACTGGTACGTCATACCGCTCCTCAACCCGGACGGTTATGCATATTCAATGACTGAGGTAAGTAAGAAATAATATACGAAAAGCACAATAACACAGCTAAGAGGTCCGCTAATATTTTTATTATTATTATTTTATTAATTTCGAGTATGGTTTTCTTTGAACGCCCACCCAAGGTTCTTTTGCTAGTGATTTTACAGTTGCAATGACTGTAAAAGAAGGAAATTGAATTGAAATGTAACTAATTTCAGTTGGAAAATAAATTTGAGCCTTAATTAATATTAAATAACAATTTCAGGATCGTTTCTGGAGAAAGAACCGCGCCAACACAACAGATCCAAGGTGTAAAGGTGTCGACCTCAACAGGAATTTTGACGTTTACTTTGGAGGTAAGATTGTTTGTCTATTACTCAAATATCGCTCCATGGTTTCATATGTCGGTATAAATAAGGGATATTCAGTAATTTTTTAATACTTTGACGAAAACTAGCGTTAACTTACGATTCATGAATTCTTTCTCACCCTTCCATTTATCGCGTTCACGGCCGTAGTCAATACCATCGATTAATTACAAGTAGCTTATCCAATTATAGAAGTATCCAAGGTAATGAAAAAGCAAGGTTTGCGTTGGAGAGGTCTTAGTTGCTAAGACGATTATCAAGGGATAATCACTTGGGTATCGAAATGAAAACTGTTGCTCTTTCGAACAGAATTTTACTTCCAACCTTTCAAGCATTATTATTACGCGAACTAACCTATCATACAGTCATTCATTCGTGCCAAATTCAGGGCCGGAAAGGGGTTATTTGCTCCGATTGTTCAATTGATCAGTAACTGTTCAATCTGGAGCCCGCTCACACCGCGATCCAGAATAAATCGACAGATAACAATAAAGCAATGCTACAAGTGATCTTTATCGATTTTCAGGCCTGGGAACGAGCGATTTCCCGTGCGACGAAACCTACGTGGGTACGGGACCGTTTTCCGAACCCGAATCGAGGGCCCTCAGGGACTATGCTTTGAGACACAAGAACAGGATAAAGCTCTACCTCACTCTGCACAGTTATGGACAGGTAATATTCAATTTTAAACGCGCCTACAGTTAAATTTCCAATTATATGTATCGGCATGTACTCAGCGTTGCATATCGTTCTCTGGTGTTTTATGAAAAATGCTCACCAATCGATTGCCCCACTCCCTTACTAACATACTTTTTCCGTACAATAATTGTTATATATCTTTATTATCTCCGCAATAGCCATATCAATATATTGTGAGGAAAACAGTCTAAAAGTTGACAATTTTATGTTACAAGCTATGGCGATCTTATAAGTATCACATACAGAATTATTAGCAATGCAACAGAGGAGAGTAATGCAACTTCAGTTAATTTAGTGAAAATGAGATAAAATTCGTGCGCGGCGCTAAGAATGGTTTTTGGGCAACTTGAGGCAAGACGGTCCTTTACCGATTCTCCGAGTCCGTGTTTTACCTGGTGACGCAATCCGAAACCTGTTTGTTTAAATGTCCTTTGGCTTAACACTCAAATGACCGGCAACCTCTTTCAGAAGTTTCACAACGGAAACAACGCCCGCCCAGGGCCCCCCTCGATATTTTATACCGATCAGAGGGACTAATGCGACAGTTGGAAGTATTAATGGGAAGATTGGCAGTCTCGGTTTCTAATTCGGATTTTCTTAAAAGACCCCTATTAGTTGTTATTATATCTCTTATAAACCTGTTTGACCCATCGGATTCGAGCACTCTCGGACTTATCCCTACTTTTCACTTACTTACTACATTGTTGTTTCATATCTACCTAAATTCGTGCTTTCTTCAAAGCCCCCTGTTAGTTACTATAAAGTTTCCCAGCGATTTTATCCTCGTGATCTGTTGGGCAACCAGATTCCAACACCCTTGGACTTATCGCTACTTTTCAATCGTCATACTACGGTAGAATTGACACTTGTCTTTAACTTCTGAGGGTAATTTTAAATTGTCGTTTATATCGTTATTATAATTTTGGTTTACAATGAATGAAAAAATGTTTTTTCACAGTACTTCCTCTACCCATGGGGATTCGGAGATGTTCTGCCAAGAGACTGGCAAGACCTGGTAAGTTATGTTTATTTAATCATAAATAATTAATTCTGTTCCGTTAATATAAGAACTTTTCGAAGAATAAAGCGGGAAAATTATGATTTGTTTTCTATTCCAGGATAAATTGGCAAGAGTTGCCGAAAAGGCCCTGTCTTCGGTGTACGGAACCCGCTACCAAGTAGGTTCATCGACGAGAATTCTCGGTAAGTTTTTCTTAACATTTTAGATTCATAAATTGTGGCTTATTATTTAACTTCGTGCATGATAATGGCGGGTTTAATTACTTTAGATTATATTATACAGTGAATAAAAGGGTAGTGTAAATTCCTTGACTTAATTGTCTCGCTGACTAGAAAAAACCATACACAAAACAAAAAGTTACACTACTGCATTTGAGTTCTGGATTCTGAAAACGGATAGGCGGATGAGACATGGGGCTTCTGGTGACAAATCCCGAGAAGCGTTCTGGAGATTTAAAACGTTATATCAGGTTGCTGGGAAGCCATACAAAGCAAGAGCTTAAGCCACTAAGCATATTAGGAGGTCAGGTCAAAGTTTCGGCATCTCTTATCAATGAATCGGGACAGAAAGATTTCCACTCCAAATTCGTTCTTAATTGGGAGTTAACCTTTTTCATTCGTTTCATTGCTGGTTATTTATATTTCTACAATAAACGGATTTTAACTTGCATTTTCCTGCACTTTATAATAGAAATACATAAATCGTTCCTATATGCCATTTCCATTTATAATAAAATAAATTAATATTTTTTACTTTATACCAAATTTTTAATACATAACGTTATTATAATGGAATTGTATTGTGCACATTACTAAAATTACGATTCTCGCCCAAATGATTGAAAGAAAGTTGTCGGGAATTAAAGGATGTATGTTTAGTAATTTCAAACAGACCATTATCCCAACAAACTAATGTGACTATAAAATTAAAAGTAATATCGTAACCAATTAGATGTCTATATCGGCCATTTCTAAAGGAAATGATTTCAATTTCTTCACATTGTTCGCACACGACATTTGTCCACTACAGAATTTACATTGTATTTATCATCCTCCAAATCTCATAACCTTACTCCTGGTCATTTTACTGCAATTAATAATCCTATATGGTCATAGTGATCATCTGCCCTTATTAACTTTGAATTGTTTTCGAAACCGGTAGTTTCCGCTGAAACACTGAGTAATATAGAGGAAACAGCACGGCGCGTGCAGATTAAAAGAAAAATAATAGGAAGTTGGTGTAGTGACCAGTTCCAGTTCCCCTTCACTAATAAAGACAAGCCTTGAATTGATGCCATAAACACCTTCTGTCAGGGTCACCAACCGTTAATCCCTTTCTAGAACTTCTTTCACTTACGCAATTTCAAATGTTCTACTTATTTTTTTGTGTTGTTTGGACATGTTTTGATTTTTTTGATTGTATTTTTTATTCACGCCAATGAATACAGTTCATTCATTTGATACTGACCCATCTCAATAACCTGAAACTCGTTTAAACTGTTTACGCGATAAACACCGATGCTGAGGAATAAAAAATGATATATAATTTATAATTTCTTCCTGATACATAGTGATGATAGTGCAACTATCCTTTGTGCTAGATCCACGCCGTCTAACGCGTTATGGATAGTTTAGTTAGTTACTGTATACATACATCTGATGCATGTACGACTTTAAAAACACGATTTGAGTTCATTAAACTTAGGGCAGGGGCAAAAAAGAGGGAACAGAAAAACCCACAGTGACAATACTGGATTCCGGATACTAGCGGACTCCACCACTAATACCTCAAACTAATTAGTATTATTATTTTATTTATGTATCAACGAGATACAACGAAAGTCTAAGTGCATTAAACTCGATCTAGTTTAACCTGATTCTTTACATAACTCATCCTAAAACCAGATTTGTACCGGCACTCTCAGCAGCCTCCATGGTTCAAGACCACTGACTGGTCAGCGCGACTTTAAAACAATTCCTTTATATTTATACAATGTGTTCTTTTTTCCATTTCATAGAGGACAGTACACACATACGGACTCGCAGATCTCCCTTTTTAATACGGTTATGTTATATTTTATACACGGTTATTGTGGAATATTTAATGTTCAAACAGCTAAATCGATTGTTCGGGAAAGTAATCCAAACCAATTTGGTATCTATCGTACCTCCAACCCGGTAATTCCGTTCCTCCTAAGAAACTGATACGGGTCCCTAGTGTAAGTTGTAGTTTCGGCTCAAAATAGGTATGAACAAAAGAGATATTTTCACGCTAATCGGGTGTTGACTGCGTCCAGGTCCGGCGGCCGGAGGCAGCGACGATTGGATGAAAGCCCGTGCAGAAGTCAAGTACTCGTACACGATCGAGTTGCCAGGGGGAGGCGACGACGGGTTCGACCTGCCCGAATCGAAGATCATTTTCGCTGCCACCGAGATGTTCGAGGCAATCAAACTGTCGGCACTGTTCGTCTTCGACCAGTTGCAAAGTCGGCAAAAGACAGTACCCTAGGAGAGTAAAGACGAAACCGAAGGGAAAAAAAGAGGAAAAAATATACGTGAAAACAGCAACCGAACCCACTCGATGAAGTCCTAGTCCAATTCAGTTGTCTCTGTAGACAATCACTAAATACACCCATACATTTTCTGAGAAGAAACTAGCCTTTTAACTTCAACTGCCTCTATTCTTAGTGTATCATTTTTATGATAGCCTTTTGAAGAAAGTGTTAAAATGGAAGGTTATTATATAAGTGTGGGGGAGGACGCTTAAAAAATAATAAATAAATAAATAAAATGACGGGCCGAAAAGAGGTGGTAGCCCTGATCTCGGAAAAAAATATTCTTAGCAAGGTACAAAACTCATTCACAATTTTCGAACATTAGTGAAAGATTCGTACAAAATAATTTTAGTACTTTTCACAAAGAAGATAACTTTCTCATAAATCAATTGAACTGAAAGAAGCGTAGGTGATATTTACTAACGTCTATTTATATTTAGATACAATTTTAAATGATAGATTAGGGTAAATAAAAGTTGTCAATTCCAATCGTAAAATAGATTTGGTAATTATTTGTCAAAAATTAGGACAGTGAAACGTTATGATGATGCCTAAATACATAAGGGAGCCTAATACATGAGCATTATCAAGACCCTTTACTGTCAATGTATTATATATTACCTTGATATAATACAATAAAATAAACAAACAGGAAACTGTATACGCTTCAGAAACAAGTTATGTGCAGATTTATAATTGCTGTTACAGCAATGTTAAGTGCCTTAATATATGTTGTTAGATGAAAAAATAAAAAGAATGTGCAGAGAGCATTTGTCTATAAAACATTTAATGAATTTGAAAAAAATAATAATTTGATGATAGTATGAAATTAAGATTCTTAACTGGAGAGGTGTAGATATAATATTCCAATTTCAGATTATATTCAATAAGAAACAATAAAATTGTCAAAAGTAAAATGAATTTAAAAAGGCAAAAAATAATGTTTAAGCTTGTTAATTAGGTGTAATGTAATGTAAAACAGACATCAGGAAAATCTGTTCCCTTAATTGAACTCCTAAAATGATTTGTATTTTAATAATTACTGTATTTAATAAGTATTCAAATAAATAATGATAAATTTCATTACATTTATTCCCTAGTTGGCCCAGTCCCCCAGCATTCAATATATTCTTACAGTAAACTATCAGTGATAAACAGTGAAATAGAGCAAAACTGAAATGAATGAGATGAAGTAAACTCCATTCCACAACATTTACCCTGACAACTACTAAAAACAATATTTTTTCTTATAGCACAATATAGTGATATGTACATGCACAAATATCTATATTATATATATATATATATATATATATATATATATATATATATATATATAAAGAAGTATCATGCAAAAGAAATATATGTAAAAATTCTTTTAAATAGTTCTGTGATTGTTTAAATCTACCTAAAGAAGTTTGGGAAAGACCATGAATGGTTTAAAAATGAAGTTCTAATAATATCCTACATGAATATAATACTATAATCCTTAAGTAAACCTAGGATTCTTCATAAATGATTTTTTATTGAGTGATGATATTTTACAGTACTCTAAACACATGTACGAAATGTGTATAGATAACTATTTAAACGTTTGCATTAAAAAGTAGCTAATTATACTAAGTGTTTAAAAATGTCTATAGGAGAACTATTTACATTTGTGTTACTTTATCCTACTTTATTCAACTACTTTACTGATTCACCATATTTTATCTATGATTCTTTCACTTACAAAACAATCAGTCTATTAGTTTTTATATTGTTTTAAAATTCTAAGATAAATTTTACAAAACTAATATAATAGTAATTATTACTGGTTGTAATATATGTCTATATAATCAAAGTCAACCTACTGTTTAGTTTAAATCTGTATTTGCATCTTTAGGATAATTAATCTGTTTGAATTATAAGCCTAAAACTACAGTAATCTGTAATTTACTGAGATTTAATCTTGTTAAAAAAGCATAAAATTATAAATTAGAGTAAAATCATGCAATATATTAAAGAAATATAAACATGCTTTGGTTATAGAACAAGAAGGTTCCTACCTTTGGCTGTCTTCTAATTCCTTGGAATGTATGCTGCCATACCTGAAATGATACATATTATGAAATATTTTTATTTCTGCCAACTATATTGTTATAATCTAATTGTTAAAGTGATAATTTTAAGATTAATGATAAGTGAGATAATAAAACACTGCTCCATAATGTCTAATAATTTGAAAATAATTGTAGGGGCAAAGTTTATATGAAAAATGAAAAATTTTTCTCATGTGTTTGATATCATCATAACATAAATTTATTATGTTTATATCTTCTTATAGGGCAAGAAAAATAAGATTAAAATGAAAGTTTGGAATAAAAGCATTAGTTGTTGAATATCAAAATTTTACTAGCTAATATAAAATTGTTATAATTGATAATTAATTATTTGTCTATAATGTGGCTATGAATTATAAGTAATTATACTGCGGGTATTATAAATATATTAGCTATGAATCAAATATTTTATTTTTAGTCACAAAATGTATGAGTTTTAATCCTAAATATATGATTCTGATTTCATCAAAACAGTGGGGAAAATATTGTGATAGGTACTCCTTGCCAATTGTTAGCAAACGTTTTTTCAATTATTTAAACATAATGTATTAAAAATAGTCAAAATGTCAATTTATACTCATTCTGGTGAGTTAAATGAAGACAATTATTACATTATATTGTGTCGATGTATGTACTTTACATGTACTGCAAATTCACCAACTTACTAGTTAATTTATCAATTATTCAAAGTGAAAATATATTTCAGAAGTTACTTAATCATAAGGACGACATGTACCTTTTTTGTACGAGCATGACTTTTTTGAGGTAATTTGAGTTGAATACGCGTTTACGAAGCCACTATTTAACTGGTAAAACTAAGATTCGAACTTCAAACGAACACCTTCAAACGATCATGGCCGACTGCATTTCGCATAGGTAATATAAGAGTGAGAATTTTGTATACACACTAAAAACTATATTATATTTAATGCATGTCTAATGGACAGACGATATGAATGAGGGTTAAAAAGTTATTTTTTCTGTGCTATGTATGACATTATAAATAAGCAAAGCAGTCCATCGGTTACTTATTTTATTGAAATCTAAATCTGTTAAAGTTGAAGCAAAAAAGCTGCTACGTATTTCTGAAATGTCTACTGAAATGAATATAATCACAATGTAAATAAACACAAACGAAAACAGAATAACAATACTCTAAATACTATCAAAAAGTCTCATAATATTTTATTAGTTCGTAGACATTTTTATGATGTACGACAATACGATTGAGCTGATGCGCGCAGTATTTAAATGGCAGTGTTTTCGTATCAGCTGCGGGCTTTGAGAAGATGTTTTGAGTTTTGCCTCGCGTGTCGAAGCGTTCGTTTTTCTTCAGTTACCTTATTTAATTACATTTATATTATGAATTTTAATTCGCTTTAAACTTTGACACTTCGAAGCGTAAGTGGTTTATTGTTTTCTCCGTACGTTCCCTTGAATAATTTTCTGTAAAATGGGGGACAGTTTGAAGTCCGACGTTAGCAAACAAGGTTCAAATATTAAAGGAAAGAAGAAGTTCCCCCATTCTCCTTACATGGCCGATATTCAGTTAATACAGAGGGTCGATAAGGTAGGTGCCGGAAAATTGAAACTTTAGATTGAATACCAGGAACATTTCCTACAGCTCGCTTCAGTAATGGTACATTTTTCTTTAGTATCTTGAAGGGAAAATGGAGCATGAAATAATTGACAGGGAAGCTATGGTGGAAGATTTGAGACTACAATATCGGGAATACGGGAGAAGGAATAAAGTAGCATTCCGGGCAGCTGTCTTTAAAGGCAAGTTTATTTTGTATATTGTATACTTTTTTAACAATTGTGATAGTTCCCAAAAGTGTTATCAGCTATTGTTGAGTGAAGTCTGTTTCATTTCTATGTTCAGTTTACTTTATATTTCATGATTAGAATGATAAGTGACCACATGAAATATTCATTAATATAAGTTGTATGTCAATATATATAAATGAAATTACTGTGTTTCCAAAGCATAGTCTCTTCACATATTGTGTATTCCTAGTTTACTTAAAAATTAATTGATAATATTTACAGCCTTTAGCATTGTTATGCAAACAAGTTTAAATGCAGAGAATCGACATGAATCATCAAGTGAATTGGATATTTCGTCTGAAGATAGTGAAGACGTAGTGGAGGATGACATTTATATAAATCAACTTCAGCACCCAAACACAAGTGTAAGAAAAGAATTTAAATTATTGAGCTTAATTCAGTACAAATACCTGTACAATAATGAGTAATTTAAATAGCTCTTTTGTTCGGTGAATTCTGTAAACTATTTCTCTAAGTTGTTTATGTAATATGTGTTATTTTGCTGGTATTTCCTCCAATTGCATTTTTTGATTATGATCAAAAAATGATTTCTGATTTCAATTGATTGAACTTGATGTATACTACGAACAAATTTTTTCCAGGGTTCTAAACGGAGCAATGGATCTGTGTCTTATATTCAGTCAGTTCAGAAAATGACACTTTGTAACAAGTAAGTATGAAAAAACTGTTATATCGTTTTGTCTAGTAAGTACTATTATTCAAAATTTGAAAAGTCACTGTTGTTGGGTTCAAATATGACATAATGGTTAAAAGCAAAACAAAATGAAATGTATGAAGTACCTCTTTTTTATTCTCTGTGTCAATTTTTGTCATATTGATCTAGGGCACGAATGACACTAATTAGATGATTATGTCCATCATATGAGGGTTTTTCTGATCCCAATATTTGTTAATGTTTCAGTAATTTATTGCTTATTTTTTACAGGAATAATAATGCGAGCCAGGAACTTATAAATATCAGCAGTGATGATGACGACAAACCAGCTAAAATGGCTCCAAAGACTATTGTATGTAAAGTGAATGTATGTTCAGATTATTGTATTATATATTTAGTATTTGTTTGCATACAAATGCCACAGCAGGCTATTGCATTATAAAGGAGAAAACAAATAATTGCTTGAACTTGAAAATAATTACCCTCTCTGTTTAGCAGTTTAAATTAGATTTTTCATTGAATTTTAAAAATATAGATAATTTGAATTTTGAATTCATTTACTGTTTTTATTATATATTGATTTCTGGTCATGTTAATAACAAATTATATTTGGAAAAAATTAGGTTTTACATTCATGATGCAATATTATTAATAAAGTTCTATCTCCCTATCAGTCGCATAAAACATATGATACATATGCATTGTATTCATCGTATGTTATGCATGTATCATAAGTATGATGAACTAAATATTGATATATAAGTACATATACATAGAAATCAGGTAAAATCAGAGAAATTGCTCACAGTTGTTGAATATTATAATTGTTTAAGAGTTTTGTTTTCAATATTTTAATAAAGGTCCCAGCTGAAAAGACAGTTGAAGTGACAGTACCGAAAATGAATCTACCAGTGGGTACGAGGTTATTTACATCAGCAACAACACCGCTTACCAACAGTGATCAATCCCTACTCTTGAGGAAGAGAAAAGGGGAACCCATGGTATCCTTGCTTGCAAAAAAAACAAAGATTGATACTACTCCAATACCCAAGCTGTCATTTAAAGATTTTGGTGGGAAAAGGGAAATTTTGGAGGTAATTTTGAGAGGTTTAGTGTATAACAGATTGCTGTAATTTCCAGACAGTTAAATCATTAGAATACAGAATACCTAGCATAATTATTAATATTGTGGTTTTGATTACATTACTTACTATAATTTATTATTTTTTTAATGTATCAATCATTACAGTTTTTATCGTCTTAATATTGCAGTATAGAAATTCATATTAAAATTTATTAAATCATAGGTATGATAACTAAATAATTTATTAAATTATGTTTATTATCTTATTAAAATCTATATAGTACATTTAAATACATTTAAAAAATTCTATAATTTAAAACATTTTTATTTGCTGTGTGTAACATTTTAATTGTATCCAAATTGAAATCCTAGATGCACTAATTATTGTTATATTTTAAAAAATGTGTTTATTGTGTTTGCAGACAGTAAGTCAAATAGTCATGCACATGAAGCACCCTGAGATTTATCGCAAATTGGGGGTTTCACCTCCAAGAGGATTTCTTCTTCATGGTCCACCTGGTTCTGGTAAAACCTTGTTGGCCAATGTAATAGCAGGTGTAAGTTTCTCACAGTTCTCTTTCATTTTATGTAATTACGTGTAAGTATAAATGAGTGTAAGCAGTTCCTTTGCTCAGTTGTGTTGTTAAGAACAAAAAAGAATTGATTTTCAATTGTATAAACTTTGGGTTTTCAATATATGATAGGAATGAATTATAGTTTATTTTAATATATATTGTAAGTTTTTCCATTCTGTTTTCAAAGGAACTGAAAGTGCCAATTGTGAAAGTGGCAGCTCCTGAATTGGTGGCAGGTGTATCTGGGGAATCGGAATTGAGAATCCGTGAGCTTTTCGAACAGGCAAAGAATCAGATGCCCTGCATCCTCTTCATAGATGAAGTAGATGCGATTACACCACGTAGGGATACTGCGCAGAAGGATATGGAGCGCAGGATTGTTGCACAGCTTCTAGCATCATTGGACGGTACTTGGTCTAATTATTTTTTGTACCACCAAGAAAATATAGACATTATAATCAAAATATAGACACCATCATCGTAGTAGTATAATAAAGTTGTAAATTAAGCTCATGTCATACTTGAAATAGTTCAATTTTTTCAAATTATTTATCCATTGTGTTTACATGATTCTCAGAAAAGTAAATGCAATTAAATTTAAATTACCGAATGAAAAGTTTTTTTATCTACAAAAGTTAATAGTAATTAAATTTTATATTCCTTTTTTTGTAACTTGTTAATTTCTAGCAAAAAATGTTAACCTTGGTGTTGCAGAATTGAGCAGTAAACCTGAGTGCGACCAGATTCTTGTGATTGGAGCAACAAACAGGCCAGACTCGCTGGATCCAGCTTTGCGTAGGGCTGGACGTTTTGACAGAGAAATTTGCATTGGCATACCCGACAATGCAGCCAGGGAGAGCATTCTAAAAGTGATCTGTGCCAACCTCAGGATAAGGGATGGTGTTTCACTCAAATGTTTGGCCGATCTGACTCCCGGTTATGTTGGTGCCGATCTCAAGGCACTAATCAGTGAGGCAGCCATCGCTGCGGTCAATCGGTAATGAGAATTTCTTAGATTGGAATTTTTAAATTGTCTAATTCAGCCATGTAACCAAAATGTCTAATATTAGAAATTAAATATTGATCACTCAGCATATCATTCATATCTTCTGGGTATGTGGCTGGAGGCCTGTAGGGTTTTTTAATATTAAAAGGGTTTTAAATTACTGGAAGAAAAGTTGATAAATTTTCTAATTAGAAATTTACATAATTGCAATCAATTTAAAAAATTCCCCATATTCAATTTTAGAAATTTTAGTTAAACCCTTTTAAAAGAAATGCTGTACCAAAGTAAACATTTCTTATCTGACCATGATTATTTTTTATTTTTATTTTTTTTATCACATAAAAAAATTAAGTGAAGCTTAATGTATAATATATTATTTGAATAACTGTTATGTTGTTGAAAAATTATATGTCCTCACCTGTTCCATTAATAGAATAAAGAAAATATTTAATTAAACTTTAGTCGATTTATATTTTTAGAACAATATGCAAAGTGAAAAGGGAAAGAGAACTGAAAGAAAACCAAGTGGGAGGAAGCAACTCAGAAAATGTTAGTAAAAGTGAGTCTACCACTGATATTACCAATGGGACACATACCGATGATGGTAAAGATAAAGATAATAAAATGCAAACAAAAGAAAATGAGAAAACAAAAGAAAATGAGAAAACAAAAGAAAATGAGAAAACAAAAGAAAATGAGAAAACAAAAGAAAATGAGAAAACAAAAGGAAATGAGAAAACAAAAGAAAATGAGAAAACAAAAGAAAATGAGAAAACAAAAGAAATAATTGAAGGAAAGAAGGAAGAGGAGGTCAGCAACAAATGTAATGAAATGGAAATAGACAATGATATAGTAGATAAAGGACAAGATACAACCAAAATTGTACAGGATAAGAGTACTGACGGTGTTGTTATTAACACAGAAGTAGAGGTTTTTCTGTTGCATAATTCAAACCCATTGACAGAGAAACAACTGGAGGATCTGTATGTTGAGATGGACGATTTTAATGTTGCCCTAAAAACTGTCCAACCATCGGCCAAGAGGGAAGGTTTTGCCACTGTTCCAGATGTAACATGGGATGATATTGGTTCATTACAAGACATTAGGGACCAACTGCAAATGTCAATTATGGTATGCTTGTGTTTTACATTTTCACAATTGTTATTTTATTCAGGCAATTGCTTGTGGGTTATAGGCAGGAATACCATTTTATAATGCTTTGTGCATGTCGAATCCCGATTCCACTACTCTCTCACAAAATAGGTATTTTATTTCATGATTAGATATTATTAATAAATAATATTTTAATAGTTAAGGAATGTTGATTGCATTAACCATTAATAGAAATTATGAACTTGTATTTTAAAATAATTAAAAGAGTTTTATTTATTATAATTAAAATGCTATTACTACTTGTGTATTTAATCTGTTAATAGGTAAGAATTTAATTTTCCCATAATCCTACACCAATTATTACGAATTTCATGAGTATTTTCAGTGGAGTAAAATGAATATTATTCACTTATGTTGTAAGGGGTAATTCTGAATATATAATATTTTTTTTCAGATGCCGGTAAAATATCCTGAGGAATTCGCAAAACTTGGAGTAAATTCACCCACAGGAATTTTACTGTGTGGTCCACCAGGGTGCGGTAAGACACTGTTGGCAAAAGCAGTGGCCAATGAAGCCAACATTAATTTTATTTCTGTTAAAGGTCCTGAACTACTCAATATGGTAACTATATTATTGTCCGGGTAAAATCTAAATTATGTATAAACATTATCTCAGGTTGAATCATTTAACAATCATCATATTGAACTTAAACTAAATAGTATCCGAGAAAAATATTGTGTGAAATGTATGGTTTATTGATACTTAAAAATTCCCTAAAAGTAATGACAAAATATAAAATATTTCAAGAAAAAATGCTAATATGCAATAAATTAGATACTGCTCAGTCATTTTTAGAGCACACGTATTTTAGAATACCTATGAGAAATACAAATTCAGAATGCCTTAACATTAGTTGGATTTGTTTTCATTGATTGTAAAAATTGTAAATGAAACAACCAAATTCCTTTTGAAGTATTGATTAAATGTAATAATTTGCATAGTTGTGAATTATATGTGAATTATAATGTGTGGTATGGATTTGTTTAAGAATAATTTTAATATTTAAAGTATCTTTTTTAGTATGTTGGTGAAAGTGAAAGAGCTGTGAGACAGTGTTTCCAAAGGGCGAGAAACTCTCAGCCATGTGTCATATTCTTTGATGAAATCGATGCACTTTGTCCAAAAAGATCAGACAGTATTGAGGTAAAACATTAGAAGTGTTTTCTCATAATACTCTGTTAATATTAAGGAATATTAAGTTTTTCCTATAAATTTGTCTGAACATAGAAACATGTTCAATTTTTTAATAATTAATCCTAAATAAATTTAGGGTAGTGCAAGCTCGAGGGTAGTGAATCAGCTGTTGACTGAAATGGATGGTGTGGAAGGTAGAAATGGTGTTTTCATGATGGCTGCTACAAACAGGCCTGACATGGTTGATCCAGCTGTCATGAGGCCTGGCAGGTTTGATAAGATTCTCTATGTTGGCTTACCGAATCCACAGGATCGAACAGACATTCTCAGAGCACTTACTAAGGTTTGTTAAGAATTATTTAGAGTTAATGGTTTACTTGTAATAAAATCACAAAAGAAAAAACTTCCCTTTGCAGTATCATAAAGAAAAATAAATTGAGGGACAATGTAATCAGTTTTGGGTCATATACGTATTAATTTATATAAATATTGTGTAACAGTATGGAGTAAGGCAGTTCAATCGACCCATTTCTATGGGTGTTAGGATAAGTCAAGGAATTGCATTAAAAAAAAATTATAAAAATAATTGTGGTAGTAATATGAATCAAAGTAAAATTAAAAGGTTATATTCTCACATTATTGTTATGTGTACAATTTGTAGCAGTTCTTTCATAATATTTATTTGACTAATACTATTTATTTTATTTTTCAGAATGGCACAAGACCACCATTCGAAAGTGATGTAGAACTTAGTACTGTTGCTTCTAGCGAATCGTGTTCAGGTTTCACAGGTGCTGATCTTTCAGCTCTTATCAAAGAAGCATCTGTTCAGGCTCTCTCAGAGTTCATCAATTCTGATAAAAGTGGTGATCTTGTTGTTAGGATTAAACATTTGCAAATGGCAGTTGAGAAAATTAGGCCTTCAGTTTCAGAGAAGGTAAGTCACTTTATTGTTTTCTAATGCCCCAATATTGTTTTATTGAATTTTTCATTATGACATAGAGCAAACAAGAACCACTGTCCTGTTTGTTTTTATGCTTAATCAGTTAATGTTCCTCAACATATTGAATAATTTCTGAAACAATATCGGAAATACATTTACGATAGCAGGGATCATTTTTCATTGATTCTAGCACCAAGTCATTCCTGTCAATGTAGACAATCTGCCTATAGTATTCTGGATTTTTTAATATTTGCTCCATTCTGATTTTTGGTATCTTGACGTAATGTAAATTTAGGACAGCTATTGCCAGAATAGTGGGCAGTTGACTTTGGATGCTTTCAATGAAGTCTTCCCACGGCAGGATGTCATCTATGTTGAGTTGTCCAGATTCATTTAGGGCAATTGTAAGTTTGTCATAGTAAAAGGCAATCAAATGTTTGAATTCTACTTTGCGAAGATCACTGGAGATTGTGAAATAAAGAAGTAGCAGTACATCGAAAGCTGGCGGCATGTATCTGATGAGTTGAAAATCCACTATACGAACATCTGCAATAGTTTTTGTACAGGTGTCGTTGTATTTGAACATGATGTTGTTGCTCCACACATCACCATGTATCAACACGTTCCTATGTGTCAGGGAAGCTTTCATGCTCTGTTGGACGTTTCTGATGAAATTGCTGATTTTTGATCTGAGTTCAACAGCAACGTGTGGAAAGTGTACTCTAATAATGGTGTCAATAGCAGCTAAACTAACCTGGAAGGTCAACAATATTACTATAATTAATTATTAAACCAAATTTTATAGAACAAAATTATTTTCTTTGTTAATAACATTTTACAGTATGCATTCATTCTGTTTCATATTGTAATAGATATTGTTTCATAAAAAAGAAACATAGGGACATTTTATGATATATTTGTTGTCTGAGATGGTTTAGAATATCATAGTTCTTTTGATATTCTGTCTCCTCTCACTGGTTGGGTCTTTCACCACCCTTCTGACAAAAGAATTCCGGAAGATGGTGAGCAGCTGAAATCAGTTCAACCGAAGACCAGTGTGAGGAGATAAAAGATTGAATGAAATATAGTACTTTTTTTCCTGCAAATGTAATTATATTATATTTGATTTGTTTACTATTGAACAGTTTTCTTTATTATAAGGTATCCTCTCCAAATAAATTAGGTATAAACTCTGAAATTGCAAATAACAAGCATGTAAACAAGGGTTAAGTAACGAAGAACTCACCTGAAAGTATTGGTACATTTGTGAACCTTCATCATCGTTGAACAGGCTTTCAAAGAGGTAGTCAGAGGCAATATTGCCAATTTTCAGCTGTTTCGTTTCTTCAAATATGATGGAAGCGGCATGAAATTTGGCCAGGACCCCCAGAGTGGCTTCACACTGTTCCAAGGTGAAATATTTGTAGATGCTTTCTGATACAAATCCCTCCAGATTTTCCAATACCAGTACTTCGTCCATTTTTGAATAGATATATTGAGGATAAATTTGGCCTTTTATATATTCCTTGAAATTTTCCAACAAATTTTTATAAACATAAATCTCCTTGTTAAAAACTTGACATTCACGCACCAGCTTTTCTTGAAGGTGGTTACCTTTGGGTATTCGTTTGACGAAAAAGTTCATTGGCTTGATCTGGTTACCATATCGAACTCTGATGTTCAGAATGAATGTTTCACCCAAAAATCCGAAATTTGAACCACGTGTTAATTTGAAGTCGATCAAATTGAAACTCTGAGAATTACCCAGTGCTTTTTGCACTATTTTCTGACAATCTTCATTAGTGAACATAGTTTTTTCCTAGGAAAAACTTTTAATTTAGTAGAACACAAGGGAGACTTTCCGGTTTGAAATTGAATTTTTAAGTGACTGATTTTTGAATTTCAGACAACTAAATAATGGAGGAGGGAGTAATTCTTATCTGTATCCCAAACTGTAAATTAGTACTGTTGACAATTGAATATCTCAGAGCTTTATTTCAATTGCGTAATCTTTTGTGGACTATTTATTTACTTATTCTCCATTTACTTATTTCAAATGGTGTAATTTTTGTTAAAAACCAAATTTAATGTACCAACTTTATAGAAAAAGAAAAATTATAATGTTCTGAATAATCAAATTAATTACTGAAATACTTTTTTGGATTAGAGATTGAAGAGAATTTGTGCTGAGTGATAAGGTAGCAAACTAATGATAATATATGGGCTATTATTTACATACACAGTTATAAGGATCTTTCAGATTACTGTTACTTTGGGATCATGAATCAAAAGCTAAATAGCTGTGATTTGTAAGTAGTTATTGTAAGTGAATCCTACAATTTTTTTAAATAGTTTAAAACTTTTGGAACGTGTTTTAAAATTACAGTTAGAACCTACAACAGTAAAATAATTTTTCCTAATACAATTTTCCAAAGATTTTGTTCTTTTTAAATAGTCTGAAACCAGTTTCACTAAACAGGAAAAATTGTTAAACAAATGAAAATTCAAACCAGCATAAAAGCTTGTTAATTATGCACTGAGATATCAAAAATGCAAGGCCAATACGCACACATGGAGTTTTATCTGAACTGTAGAGCGATACTGTGAGCAAGTTCTCTCCACTCTGTTTAATCAATTGTATAATGATCATAGATGTCAATAAGCCGCAAGGAGAATGTTCATTGTAGTTCAGGGTTAGAGGATGCTCAATTCATTCAGTTCATTACTTTATTACTCCTTATGTATATGTTTACAAATTTAGCATATATCTTAAACCTTCTTTATGTGTGAATTTTGTTTGTTGTTATATTATTTCTGCATCAAATTATATCTATCTGGTACTCTCAAAAGGCATTTATAGCCCTTACATCATAACATTCTTGTCACTAGCAGTATTAACAAAATTGACTTCTGGTTTCTAGGACCCATAAATTGTTGCATGGTTTTTAATCTGGAAAATGAAATTGCTAACTGTGCATTATATGATAAAACGTCCCAATTACGTTTACCCCACATCAACAGTAGAATGGAAAACATGACTGGTTCTTATAGTCATTTTTGCATAGCATTATGTTTTGCATTGAATAAATAATTTGTTGATTCTGTTGCAGGATCGTAAGCTGTATGAACTGATGCGCCTGCAATATACAGTTCCTGATCCGAAGAAAAAAGACTAGAAAATGATAATGAAGAACACTGATGAATAGTTGTTATCACTCGAGTTGTTTTCCACTAGTATGGTTTTATAAATTCAAAATTAAGTGATTTTTTTGTACTATATTTTTTAAGGAAGATCTGTGTATGTATTTCAGTAGCTTTTTATAATAGAGTGAGAATATTGGTTCATGTAGTCTGTATCTGAACTCAGGACGAAAATAACATTTGTAACTGATTAAGCCTTTGAGTAGAAAAGTCTTGTAAATACAGTAAGTTTGTTTTACAAGAGTTATTTACAAAAAAAATTTAATGTATAAATTTCAAATACACGATTAATTAAACAAGTATTATTGTTTATAACACTAAAATGTCCTTTGGCTTCATATTATTTTTGAAAATTATTCATTGGAGAGGTTCATATTTTTAACGTTACCATTGTTTGTGGATGAACAATTCACAGTACTAACCAAGGACCTTATGTAATGTCCTGGTTACCTATATTCAGCTTTTGTTATGTGATAAGCCTACATAATTTGACAGCACTACATACATAGTGTACATAAGTTGAATTTAAATACAGTATTAATACAATTTAGGTGCCTATTACAACTGCCTACGCATTCTAACTTGTGAAAACCAGAAACATTTTAAACCTTAAAATAAACAAACACATGAAAGTCACACAATTTTAAGGTAAAATTAAAAAAATGTTCAGCAGTAAAAAAGGCTAATGGAAGTTATACATAAGGGTATATCTCAGTACAACTACCAATACTATGGGAGTTCTTATCTTTATGAGTAATGTATCATATCTCTTCAATATTTCATATATAATACAATACAAAAAAAAACAAAAGCTTTCACTCTAAGGCTTTAATTTTACTTTCATTTCCATAGACTTTTTATGAAATAAACTTACTCTGTTTAATTAGCAATGAACAATCACAGTTAAGTAATAATACCAACATTTCTTGGAAAGGAATTTATTAAAAACTACTTTATATTATTACAAACTTGAAAAATTTGAAAAAGATAATGGTCCAAAGAAGATATACCTAAAATAAGATACTTAGAATATAGATTACATGAATACTATTTTAACCATATAGGCTGCATGTTTGATTTGCTAAAAATCATATGCAAAATCAATGTAAAATTCAATTTTGGTTCAATATGCTCTTGTACAAACAGTTTGTAAATGTAAACATATATGTGTCACATTATTGTAAATAACTAAAACAATAATAAAAAGATTATTCAGAATAACTTTTTTGTTATGGTTGATTCCTAAAACTAAAAACACCAAAAATGGTCCCTTCATTCAAATTGGTATTTAACCAATAAATAAGAAAAGTGGGTAAAAACCAAATTTCTTAATAGTTAAAATTGTTGTTGCCTAAATATGTTCAAAAGGTATAATGCTGCATTTTATAATAATATAAATTAATTATCAAACTGTTATTGTTCTAATAATTAAAATAAGCCAGAAATTATTAACGTGTAAAATTGTTAAACAAACTTGGACCAAGCATCTCTAGTTTAAAAATGTTGGTATCCCCATAATTCATTTAAAATAAAAAAGGTCAAATTTATGTTAAAATATTTTTATTAAATCTGTAAATAAAGTACAAAAAGTATGATTAAATCAAATAAAATCATTTTATACTCTCAAATTAAAAATCATTAATTCTATTATCTGAATTACTACCATCTGAAAAACCAAAAAGCTTAATCAAGTTGAACCAATAAATAAAACCTTTAGATTGTTAAATAAGTGAATGGCCATATTGATATATCTATATTTTTTAAATCGAACACAAAATTACATGTATTCTTAAAACAGCAGTCATAAAGTTAATTGTATATACTCCAGGGTAATGGTTAATTCCCCAACGAAAAACCATAAATATATATGGAAAAATAAAAGACAAGATTTTTGTTTTTGTAGTTCATGAATATATTTATTTCTTGGAACAATTTTAAAATATGTCCTTCACCCAAATTTCATTATATCTAAATTAACATTATGAGTATAGGATTAAAACTAGACAAAACATTTATTTTATGAGGAATCAAGAAAATTCTTTTTTTTTCATAGAAGTCAATTTGAAAAATTTCTATGTTGGAAGAATTTCAAATGTTAAGAAACATATTCTATTCATAAAACAAATGATAATAATATTGCATTCTTTGTTTAGGAATAAACAATTACAATATAATATACCATATAAAAAGCTACATACTCTTAATATTGACTAGTCTAAAAGAAATAATGGTTTATACATTTTTAACATTCCTGAATATTTTTTATTGTATTTATACCCATAAAACAAGTAAACTCTGTTTCTTGATATCCAGACATCTCTCTTTCGGCCTTAAAAGAAATATGGCTTCATGTCAATTAGTAAAATATTCAAAAATGTTACTATCCAGTTTTTATTAATAATTTCATTTAACAGAGAGAACTTTGTTTGACCTATTATATTAAAATATCTGAATTGTGTTGGTGATATACTTAAATGCTACCATATTCACAACTAAGAATATTCAGAAAATACTGTAAACTTTGTAATATAATTTTTTAGATTTTTAGCAACGAAAAATATTTTCTACAATGTTGATAAAAAAATTACATATCCAACCTCTTATAATTCATGCACTACTAAACAATTAAGTTATACAATATGAGATAATGAACAGAACATTAATAAGATGCCTATTTCATCCATCCCTAATGCTGACTGCTATTAGACATCATTAACCAATTTGTGTGCAATGTATTCACTGTGCTTTCTATTTTACTATGTTTCCTATAAATACCTAAATTTATTAATGATTTAATAGAGAATTTTATTATTTCCACATTCTGATATGCTGCAGAGTTATTTCTTAACAATATCTAATCTGAATATAAATAAAAATATTAGTAAAGTAGGTGTCCTTGAAAAGGATAAAAAGGTCACATTAGATGTCTCAAAGGCTGAATCATTGTAGACTAACTATGCATGCTGAATTCTTTAAAATTGTCTCAAAGCTAAATATGAACAGCATGAACCGATCATAACATAATAATGAATAATATAACTGATAATTAACTTTAGCTGGATAATTCTTTATCTACAGGTAATAATTAACTTAATGAAGGTAAGACAAAATGTTATGACATTTAACTAGTTATTTTAAACTAGTATACTAAACGTATACCTGATTTTAGTTAACTCTGACAACTGAACTGTATCACTATTGAACCAAACACATTAATGAATGGAATATGAAAGTTAACTTTAAACATTTCAACACAACCCAATTGAGTGATTTCCTAAAGATATATTTAGAAGAAATATATCATATATATTATTAACAATGGCTGCTGATTTCTTACATGAAAATTTTCTGACTTTTTAAGTCTCATTCCCATACATTTTATGTAAGTGCTAATAGAATGCTGCTAAGGCAAGAACATCTGGTAATTATCTGGCGATGATCAATTTTAAATTAGTGTAGATTATACATCAATATTCACACTGGTCAATCCTTCACAGAACAGTTTGAGAAGCAATCACCTAATTGTTATAATCAAATTAAATCAATTTATGATCCCTGACAAGGGGATATAGGAAAAAGGTCAACAGCTTAGCCAATAACTGTAATTCTTGGACAAATAAAATATGATTTTTTTCTTGAAACTGAATTCTGGTTGACTTAAGATTAATCTATCCAATAAGGACGTATATGATTTTATATATATATATATATATATATATATATATATATATATATATAATAATTTATAAATATAACTTATAATTTCTAACAGATTCAGGATAATAATAGGGAGCTAAATTGTTTCACTACAGCATTTAAATTCATTCAATGTATACAATTCTTACTTCAACATTGCAGATTAGTTGTTTTTGGCATATTCCAACAGATCAGAAATGGCCTGAGTGACATGTTTCCTGAAGTGTTCATCACTTGTCATCAATTCCAATACAAGTTGGCTCCTGTCCTCCTTTAGGAAGGCTTCATATTTGTCTCCACAGCTCAGTATAGGTTGTAACCTTTCATTAGGAATCATATAGAAATGTGAATAGAAAGCTGCTATAGCCAGAACATTTGGTAATTCTTCAGCTACACTAGCCTTGAAATCAATCCATGTGAGTATAGTTTTAACATCGATATCTGCACTAGCCAATTCTTTAGCAAATCTGTTGTAGTAATGTATAAGGAAAGATTCCATGTCAATTTCTCTCAGTGCATGAGTTGTAGTCATATAGATGAACAGCAAAAGATCAAAGACCGGAACGCAATAACGAGCGAATTTGAAATCAACAATTCGAACTTCTTCAACTTTCCCTTCATAGTTGTAGCTGAACATTATATTATTGTTCCAAAGATTACCGTGATTGAGGACATTCCGACGGGTTTTGGATGATTTCATTTTTTCCGGGATGAGCCGCATCAAATTGTATGCTTTAGCACAAACTTCAGGTGAGACATGGCCAAAATAAGCATCTATTATCGCCTCAGTCGCATTGATTCCTACACAGAGATGGTGGAAACCCGGGTGGCCAGGATCAAACACAAACAGGGGTTCGAAAAGTACATCTGGGATTATCTGACTTATCTTGGTCTCGTGGGTCTCTTCGTAGATAATAGACGCAGCATGAAATTTTGCCAATGAATTAAGTGTTATTTCTACGTGCTCTACATCAAAAGGTTCATGCAGGGGTTTACTCTTGAAACCAGAATGTGACAGATCTTCAAGCACCAGGAATTCATCAGGTTTGGCAAAAAAACATTTGGCAAACGTTTTACCTTTGATATTTTCGTTGAGCTTATTCAAAAGCCTGTTGTACAAATGAGTCTCTTTGTAGAAAATCCTTATGGCTTTAATAAAATCCTCATGGAAACCCCCCTTTTCTGGGTACTGTTTCAAGAAAAATGAAAGGTTTATAGGTTGTTCTTTGTTGGTTTGTTTGACCAAAAGGGAAAGCTGGACTGTCTTCCCCGAAAATGTTTCGTAGTTTCCACTCAATTCTTTCTCTTCACATTCTAAAATTTCAAATTCTGTGGTTTTCAAACAGTTCTGGACAATTATCCTGCACTCTTCAGCTGATAACACACCCATGTTTACAACCAACTGTAATCACAAACTGAGTTGAGGCGTGAGCTTTTCACACACCCTACCACTGTACACTGTATGCAAAACACTTTATCTCTCATGCAGAGTTTTAATTATAACGCTGCAAATATAAATTCTCTTATCGCTACAATATTACAACATCCTTATCACTTGGATTTCATTAAGTTTAAAAAACCTCAAAATGGGGCCCAATTAATCTCTTTTTAATCTTTTAAATTTTTTATAAGAATAAAAATAACCACACAACTCAAATTGAAGTAATTATTTTATACCACACACTCGAATTCCTTAAATGATTAACTTTTCAATTGTTTTCTTAAATATACTAACAAAATTAAAATAAAAATATACAAAGGTCGGAATAATACCTTTTAACATTTGGCTACACTGTTCACCTTGAACGGCCTGGGACTGTTAACAGTAAGAATAGACCTATTTACTGCTGATTAGTAACACAGTGTGACTAAATAAATCACTCAACTAGTTTCAGAGTTGACCACTCAGCATTCGGGATACAAAATATTTCGAATGAATACTAATCCAACAAACAATTGAGAAAGACAAATCAGCTCTTATGTAATAAAATTCTGTTATGTAATATCATGTTCTTTTCACCTGAAGGTCAGAAAAAATCTGACAAATGTTTCTAATTACCAAACTTGTTACTAAATATAGTAAACAGAAAAATGAAAATCACTACATATAATGATAGTCAAAACACATTTTATCTCTCAATTTTGTAGGTAAACTTAATTCAGTTCTGGTAACAACAGACATGTCAATTATTGAATATGCAAGAGCTGTTGCTAATTATAGATACAGATTGTGTAAACAAGTGTCATGAACTTGCCTTATCAGGGAGAATTTTCTATTTCTTTTTTTCCACTTGGAATTTGCAATAAAATATTATATCTTTATGAGATACATTACACTCAAAAAATTAAATATTACTGCTAACAGAAGTATGCCATTGCATTTACTTACATTATGCTAGTAATAATTCATTAAAACAAACATACTGAAAATTATATTTCATAAATAAATAAGAGGTAATATGTCTCATATACATTATATATATAAATATGATTGTCCAAATTCATGACAAATTCTAAATATTACAAGATATTTTGAAACAACAAATCTCAACATAAAATTGTGAATTTCAAAGTTTCATGATTTTCATTATTCTTCTTACAATAGTTAATCATAATCATGATTTTCACAGAGGACTATAATAATCTCTGTTTATTTTCCTGAATTATGTAAAAAAATAAAAAAGCTTTTGTTGAATAATACATAAAAAATATGCCAAATTTATGACTAATGAATTATTGCTCATTTTGTATATATAATATAAATATAAAAGTTTTTGTACTAATATAAAACTAAAATATACTAATATAAACTTACAAATATTAAGATAGTTTGTATTAGTTCAATCATTCACAGCAAGAGAGCACACCCTGAAGACCACTGCATTCTTGTAACAATAATCTCAATTAATAAAACTTCGACTGTTATCATAGCAAAAATATGATGGTGTCATTTGTCAGGTTTTTGGTCCACTGATAGACCAGTAGTTAGTTTCAGCATAATACCTAGTAACTAAATGTAGGCATTATCTAAAAATAAAATATAAATTTATGCTTACCGGAGATATTGTGTTGATGGAGTAATCAGGTACTTTGTATTCACAAAACAATGTGCACTACGCTACAACACAATGTTCAACAATGTACTATTATATTGAGAACTTATAAACTAACTCTACTAATTATATTATTGAAGTATTTTATGTAAAAAAATAGAGTACCAGTGGTAAATCAGTAATAGATGTCGTCTTTGCATTGGTTTGTTCATATACATACTTATTTGCATGTTTAAGTATATTGAGGTCAAATATTGCTTTTGCATTATTTGACCTAACTTTATTTGCTTTATTAAAAGTTGCTTTAACTTTTGCTCCACCAAGAACCTGTTTTACAAAGCATTTCAAACTAATAAAATAATAGAATAGTATAAATATAGTATTTGTTGTAGTGTATGTCAATTCATTTGTGAATAGAAGTCACCCAGTGTTCCATGAACACAGTATCCCTGGCAAACAAACTTTTATTTTATTTGTTACCTATTTATATACTGATGATGGTGTCTTGCTATTTTTTTTAGAAAAATGTGTGGAACAACCACAATATCTTTGATAATTACATGAACCCTCACAAACTGCTATTTTATAAAACTTTATATATAACTTTATCATAACAATGAAATGATAAGGCATTCAAAGCCCTATAAACATTTAAAGTTTGAAAATTCTAACCAATTTCGTAATTATTAAAATTGATGTATAATTTTGGTTGGAAAGTACAATACTGTAAGTAACAATAATACAAATTTAAAACAAAATGTAATTGTTCCATTATACAAAAATTCTAAAATTTAACTGGTAATTTCACATTCTTGAAAAAATCATGTCAGGCTTAAATATACCAAGTGTAGACAGTTAAAACTTTAAAAAAGAAATTAAATGTGCAATTAAATAATTGTGTATAATAAACAGCAAGCAACTACAATGATAACTGACTGCAAAAGCTAATTATAACAGAAGAATATCCACCCTACAAATCCAGTTTTACTTAATTTATACTGAAATCTGAAAATCATAATTATCAATATTTAAATTATAAATTTATTACACATAGTAAGTAAGAAGTTAATGACTACTTTTTTCAGAAAATAATTACTACTAAAAGGCACTTCAATTTGACTAAATCATAATTCTAAAAAAAAGACTTAGAAAGACACTGGACAAATTTTGGACTTATCTTGTTTTAAGTACACACCATTTCCAAATCATACTAATCTTAAAATAAGAATTTCACCATGAAAGTAGACATATTTAAAAATTAAAAACATAATTACATAATAAAATACCATATTCAGGAAATATACCACAATTACTCAATATGTGACTAAAATCTAAACAAAATCAACTTAGGGCTATGTTGGAATGTGAGCTTAAACAAGTATAAAGACACCCTAAATTAATACTGAAAATCATAATTTGATCTTTATAATATAAATATTTAAAAATTGTATAAAAAACCATGACTGCAATTGAATACAATATTAATGACTAATATACACTTTATATTTGACTAAAAAAGGACTTAGACCAAGACTGGACTTGTGTTTGACTAACCAATTTTCAGTTAATACTGCAATGTTAAATCAAGAACAGAAACTGCTATAACTTAAAAATATAATTAGAGTTAACTGTTTAAATGTTATTTGTAAGAAAATATAACCCTATGGCAGTTAGATTAATTAATTCTTTATAAGAACAGACTTAGAATAACACTAGAATATGATTGATCTACTCTTAAGTAGTTCCCATAATTAATACTGAATGATTTCAGTTTTCTTAAATTTCGATAAAGCAATATTTAAAATATTAAAATCTAGAAAAATATACAAAACTAAGTACCATATATAATTATATCAAAACTAGAAATTTATTTCTATTGTACTTGAAACAGTAATAGGAAAAAAAGTTATGATTAATTACATTTTAAATACTTTTTTCAATTAACTGAATGTTAGTATATAAATTTAATCAAAGAAAAACCTAAAAATACAAAAAAATACTAAAAGTTAGTACATAGCTGTTGTGTTATAACTGAAAAGTTTTTGAGAACTGTTAGAACAACTTCCAATTTAACTGCAAGCACGACTAATTTTTTTAAACATTAGTAAACTATTTCTATTTCAATGACAGACAATTTTAAGAAAGTAAAATTAGATTTTTCAAACATAAAATTAAAACATTAATACATCACACTGACTATATAATTTATCACTATAGTAATAATATTTAAGTTAGGTACGTCACAGTTAGAAAAATTTGTTTTGAATAAAGGAAGACTTAGATAAAACAGAACTATCACTATTTTATAAAAAGTATACACCCTATTAGTAAAGTAAAATACTGAGGATACAAAACATATTAAATGTCATGACAAGCTCAAGTAAAGAATTCTGCTGGCACATCATCCGGATATTGCAAGACAAATGATTTATCTTTTACTCTACAGTGCCCAAATTGTATCTATAATTTCAATACAAATACAATTTATTCATTTTGTCTCATCATACCGCATTTATTCTGGATGACTTGTGAGAATTTTTCTGGCTCTCCGACTCCACATTTGCATATATTGCGTTGAATACAAAATACCACGAAATAGGCTCTACAGCTATTGAATTCACATCTGCTGTAAAATGTTTACAGCATCCTCCAAGTCCGCAGATAGTGCAGTATTTTCTGAATGAACTGCTGATATATGTTCCTTGAGTCGTACCTTCAGAGTGAATCTTTTTCCACATTGCTGACAGGAGTAGGGTTTCTCTCCCGTGTGTGTCCTTACGTGCCTGCTCATTGAACTAGATTGTCGGAAATTTTTGCCGCAGTATTCGCACATGAAAGGTTTTTCAGCGGAATGTATCCTCACGTGGGATTTCAAAGTGGAACTACTTCCGAAAGTATAACCGCACACCTGGCACAGAAAGGACCTCTCGCCCGAGTGACTCTTGAGATGTTCGGTGAGGGAATCCGACCTCGTGAAACTTCTATCGCAATGATTACAGTCAAATTTTTTATCGCCTGTATGAATTCTCAAGTGTTTGTAGAGGCCTGAATGATTGGCGAATGACTTGCCGCAGCTCTGACAGGTGAACAGCTTTTCGCCCGAATGCGTTCTTACGTGTGAAGCCAGCGAATTGGCGAGTTTAAACGATTTGTGGCAGAGATGGCACGTGAATGGCCTATCGTCGGCGTGGCACGCCGCGTGCCGCTTCAACGAAGCCGACTGCCTGAACGATTTACCGCAGGTACTGCAGGGGAATGGCCGCTCACCTGTATGCACTCTCCGATGCGTTTCGAGGGTACATTTCATGTAGAAGCACTTGCCGCACACTGTACACACGTAATCGCGATTGCTCGAATGCACCAAGTTGTGCCTGGCCAATTGGCGACGGGTAGGAAAAACCTTAGAACAAATCTCACATTCGAATCTTACCTGTTGTTGAGGTTCACCGCTCACCTGCTCACACTCTTTAGGCACGTCTTCGTTAACAATTTCGATGGCAGGTGCGACTATTTCTATCTCGGCAGTTTTCTCAAGCTCGGGAACCACCACTGGTTCCTCGCATTTATTGTATTCGTCCCTAAATAGCGAACTCTGGATGTAGACTTGGGAGACTTGACAGCAGAGTTTGAATTCTTCAACGATGTCCAATTTCCCAATGCAGGTAACGCACATTGATTTTGGAAGATCGTCATCATCTGGAAGCTGTCAAAAGCAATTTAGCCCCAGAAAACTAGTTATGATCTTCTATCAGCGACTAGAGACAGATCACAAAAACACGGTACTTCAAACCTTAGGGACCACTAACCAGGTATTCCTAATAGTTGTGTCAATAAAAACAGTTAGGAATTTAAAATTTGCATCAACATTATAATCTTTTAACATAAAATAATACTAAAAGTGTGAATAAAATGCTATTTTGGGTTATAAACAAAATAAACAGATTTTTGTGATTTTGCATTGGAACTGCAACTTAGATTGTACTCAATGCTTCTATAAAGTATTCTATGTGAAATATCCACAATTGCTTATATCTCCCTCCTACTCCTTAAACAACAGAAGGTTATTTATAACCTAAATCTAAGAGATAAAGCTATCAAAATTATACTGATTTATTAACCAAAAATAACCCAATAATTGTATTTAGGTTTATCTATTGTTATATGAAAACGATCTTTTCATTATTAAAATCTACTTTCTCAAAAAGAAAAGAGGAATGCATTGAGGCAGTGAAGTGATAATCTAGGTCTAATTTCATCAGAAATATAAGGGGAAACTAAAATACATTATTTAATATATATAAAATTCACTTTTCCACATTACATACACTTCTACTGTCAATAATTTTGAATTAAATGTTCTAGCGGCACATTATTTTGCTTGACATACTCTACCGGCAGCCAAATTTCATTCTAAAGTATTACCTTCCAGCTGAAACATTTCAGGATCCTATCGGCGAGAGATTCGTAGGGGTCATGGAACATATCTACCGATCCTTCTTCGGTCAAACATATCCTGCAGTATTTCAACAGATTTTTACAAAGAACCATCGCTTATTTTGACATTAAACCACCGCTCACAACCAGCCCCAGAACCCTGCCTCAGGGTCGCTTCTCTATCGGACAACAACCTGTTGAGCCGCCAACTTTAAACTTTATTTGAAAATGTAGCGCAATCACAGGTAAAATATCATATTAAACAATTTCATGGAACTCTAGAAGATAAAAAAGTGGGACAAAATTAAAGAATGCGTTATTAATAAAAAATCATTAAAAATGTACATTGAAATATAACGTGAAATATGACTTAAAAAAAGAAGAACAGTATCAGTTGTAAAAAACAATAACGACAGTTCAAATATTAATTTAAGGGTTTTCTTTAATCACTTAAATCACTTAATCATTTAAATATAATAATTCAAACGACGGATGGTATGCCTGACTATGTGCCACTTCTTCGCAGGTGATTTTTAATAAGTAAACATATTTCTGAGTCCTACCATGACCCAGACACTACAATAATTACAAATTCAAGACAAATAATGCACTATCCCTTTTGAATACCCATATAAAATGTATGGTCAGACTAACCCTAGTAATGTTTTAATTTTTGCAGGTTATTTGATTTGTACCTTTATCACAAAAATAACCGAAGGTCCCAGAGTTACCTACCCCTTTGTCCTCTAAATTCTGGGAATTAAGAACTTGGAGAAACAAAACGAATAATCTCAAGAATGATAAATATGGAAATATTGATATAATAAATATATTATTACTGTTAATATCCTTGAAAAAACCTCTAATACCAGTATCCAATGATATATTTTTATTATGCACATATTGATCTAATTATAAATATTTCTTTAGCAATGTAAAATACAAAAAGAAAATTGATTATTGAAACAATTAACTCCGCTAATTTCGTATTTTAAAACATAAAAAAATATTTAATTGAGATATGTGAAAATCAATGGAAAAGTTAGTGCCAAACATTGTGATTATGTATTTTAAATATAATGTATTACAGTAAAACTAGCTCACTTGTATTTTTCATTATTTCTTCAGTTTCCTCATACTTAGAAGATTCATTTTTTTAATATACCTGCTTTGTGGTCTGCGAGGGGTTGGAATACTGTAGGTTCGTGATGCTAGACCGGTCTAGCAAAAGACCAAACCAGCGAGAGGAGACAGAAACATCACGAACCTGCAGTACCGCAGTATTCATTTTTTAATGAAATCCACGATGCATGCAAAATCATTACTTGTTTATATTATTTGTTTATTATTATTTATATTAAAATATAAATATGTATAGTTATATACACACACCCACAATATATATATATATATATATATATATATATATATATATATATATATATATATATATACGGTGTATTAAATTCACCAAAGCTGAATAATATTCTTCTGTATTTTTATATTTAAAAAAAATATATATATAGTAATTTATCACTTATAAACGATTTATCATTAGCATACGAAAAAGTAAGAGATATTAGATTTTGTATCTGGTAGTTATGTGTGAGTTATTAATTAATAACTGGCATTTCTTAATAATTGACATTTGTTTTAGGTTCCACAAGGGTTTGGAATGTCATCTACTATTGCAATTTTCTCTGCATTCGCCTATTTTATTTATTTGGTCCTAAACTAGGATGGTTTCGGCTTCTCGCCGTAGTCAGTACCGTTCCAGCAGCACATTGTATATGTCGACTGCTGATGATTCTAGTTATCCAGAGTTGTTATTTTCGCCTGTCACTTGTAATTCGTGTCATTAATTTCAGCACAACTGAAGCGGTCAATTATGCTGAGACATTACTGTCATACTGTATAATTAATTACGAACAAGAATTTTAAACAAAATAGGAAAGTATACTTCCAATTCCACTTCGTCATTCAGGATAATACCATAAAAGATAATCCCGGTTACCCAGATTCTGGGAACTGTGGAAAGTAAAGTAATTGTTTTGTTGCTTCCTAATTTATTAAATACAGTTTCCCAACCAACGATGGGAATACTCAACCCCAAACTAATTTGAGCTCCGTTTTTTCTCTCTCACGGCTTATAGAGAAAGTTATTTATTATTATTATCATCATCGACCTTTCTTTTTGTTCTTTGTTAACAGTCGGAACCGGGTCAAATGGTTGGCACCGGATATTAAACTGAACAAGGTTCCTAAATTTGACAATGGCGAAGCAAACTGCCGTGACTTAAGGGCGAAAAATTTCTTAGCTCTTTTTACTTATCACTCACTTTTTTATTCATTCTCTGATGCCTTAATATACTTGTAACGGAACAACTTTCTAAGTTGATAAGGTCAATCAGTCCATTTTTAATAGTCTTTAATACAATAAAAATGGCTGTCTTCTTTAAAAGGGTGAACATTAAATTTAATAACACGATGCACTTGATTGGTTAACTGCGACGGCTGCGAAGAGCTAAAATTATTAAGATGGAAACAGTTTCTTCTTATCTAGATCATGAAGAGATAGAGAGTATGTAAATGCTCGTTCTGCTCTTGCTTATTTCAACAGGCGAAATTTTAAGGAATATATTAATTAAACCAATTGCGTCGACATTTTCAAAATAGAAATAGGAGGAGCTAAAACATCATTTAGAAGTTGGTAAATTCTCCACGACATCGCTTTCTCCCTGTAGCTTTCTGTTATGGACTTCGTCCAAATAATATTGTGTTTAAGTGAGACGGAATTGAGATAGATCGAACAAGGAGTTATGTTGGACCCTGTTCGCTCTGGACAATAGTGGCATAAGTTTACTTTTATACATGGAATTAAACAAGATAGCTCAGAAACCGGGCGTTTTTAGCCTGAAACCAAACCATTGAATTTCCAATCATGACCCACAAGTATGATTTGACTCGATGATCTGTTTCTAAATCGCTTTCACGGTGTGTTTAAAAAATTCTAACACTTTCAAAGACGGGAGACGTTAATGAAGAAGGTGGGGTGAAATTACGTTCAAGAATATGTGCAGAGAACTGGTTTTTTCACCTCGGATCAATTTCGATTTACAGTTTTATTTTGAGCTCCTCAAACCATTTACAGCACTAAAATTTCCGAGAGGATAAAGAGTATGACACCAGGTAGTACTGAGAAAATTATATTATTATATATATATATATATATATATATATATATATATATATATATATATATATATGCATAGATCATTGAATCATTGATTTACGGGTATTGCACAGCGAGAGTGGAATATTGACCGGAGAAAGCCCAGATATTCCACACCGTGACACCCATCGGTTTTTACACTATAATAACAATGATAACAGTACATATATCCGACAGACCAGTATGCGGAACCACTTTCGCCAAAGCGATTCATCTGCAAAATATTTCCATTAAGTAGAACGTACATGTACCCCCCTAGGAGGATGATCTGGAGAAACGCGACATGAGATAGATCCGTGGCATTTATTTGGCAATATATTTTAGAAGCTACCATTAAAAATTATTCGAAACTGTAAGGGTAGAATCGTCCATTGTGGTTTCGTACTTTCGGCACTATCAGCAGTAGACGGAAGTGAGGACTATGAAAGTACCGTAGTCGAATCAAATTCTGACAAAAGCGAAAGGATAAAATCTTACTATTTCTTCTTTGGAGGCCGAAATGCGCGAGTATTAATGACGCTATACTACGGACTATGAGAGAAAACGAAACCGGTCTAGCATTGAACCAAAACAAGACATAAGGGTCGGTGAAGGCGGAAAATCTAGCGGAAATAAAAGTAGTTCGCCAAATAAGTCACGGATGAAATCGTAGCGACGAACTTTTCTATCGTCTACGAATCAAATTAGAAAGTACCGACGGTTTTTATTTCATTCTGCATTTAATTTGGAGTGTTTCCGCTTTGAGACCTTGCGAAAGTGTCAGTTGTTGCCGGTGCTATTGCATATGTTTCATGTATGCACGCTATTGCAATATTTCCATTGCTGTGATGCGGGGCCACAAGGCCACTTCAGGGTCAGCCTCCCACCCATCATCCCGCTGGATTAAGGACCAGAGAATACTCTCCATCACCATTGCCATCTGTATGGAAGCTGCATTTATGAATACATTAAGTACAGAAACATTCAAATAGAAATATTTTTATTATTACACTCCATAGTTAGTTTCAATTCAATTCAAATGGAGTTCGATCAACTCCATTCTCGATTTTCACCGTAAGACAGATGGAATATATCAAAATTAATCCCCTAGCTCAGTTTCTGCTCTGGATAATATGTTTCCAGGCCGAACTTACTAGAAGTCCGTAATTTCATTAAAAGGATTCATTTTTTAATTAAGTAAGGGGACTCGTTTTTTAATGTGAAATGTGTTTAAAAAAATCCGAACCGGTAAAGGAATTTGACTACCGTGTTGAGAGAAAATACGAGGCGTCCCGTTGACGGTGGATGCCATTATATCGGGGAAAACAGACCAGTTATCGCCTTCTAATTCATTTGTCACCCCTCGTTCCGCCTAATTTGGTCGTCATTTCACTAATTGAAATGCCTCCGCCAGACGGGTTTATGATAACGTCAAACAAAAATTATCAGTCTGGGATAAACTCACAGCTATTCACTGTCTCCTCTCGCTTGTTTCAATGCGATGATCAATAAGTCATCCGTAAGTTGATGTACAAACGATGTTCAATATTTATTAAAATTAAGTGAATTATTATTAATCAAGAAATATTGGGAATCGGCTCAATTTTAACCCAATTTCTATCGTTTCAAAAAATATACCTGTATTAATTAGGAGTGCTTGAAAGTTTTCCCATTTACAATAAATAAAGGTTACCAAATGAATCTAGCATTAAATTCAGATAGCAATTACATTAATGAGACACTATAAGGTTGAATTTACTAGGTACGCCCACTGACTCCCACGCGTCCTACATTATGCGGTGGCAGGAAAATCCCGTGACTTATCCCGGAGGTCGGATCGGCAAAATAAGTTTGAAAAAATAATTCATTTAGATCAAATAATCTGTCATAAGTGTGATATAACGGCGTATCCCCATCATGCAAGCGAAAACGTATTTGAACAATTTTGCGATAATTAAATGCTTTTAACACTAAGAATCTCTCACACACGTAGATATGTATACGTCAAATTTCGTTACAACGAACTTCTAGGGACTAAAATAAATTGCGTTGTAATTTCGTTATGAGATTCGCAATCGATAATAACAATCCGATTATTTCTCCCCTTTCCCTATGAGAAAACCTTTTAACCACGTCGAAGTAACAAAAGGAGCCTGGTCAAACTACTTCTTTAAAACGAAATTTTAACCATAAAAGTATTTCGATCCATATATATGCATATATTATATGGGTTAAACTTATAAGTTGAAAGAGGGTGCCGGTTAAAAAGGTTGGGGGTTTAAGTTGGGTGGGGGAGCTTCCCCACCACCGAACTGTTGGTTCTACTACTTCGATAGGCGCAGCGCAGACCCGAAGCGGCAGTCGCTCCAAACACACAGTCACCAACCAGTAAGCCACTTACACAACCAACAGACAACCAACAGACTTATTCAGAGGACTATCAGTTCCCTTTCTCTATCCAGTCCGATACAACCAGTAAGAATTCCCGCGCAGATCGAAATGGAATCAATGAGGTGGTCGACTTTCGCCCTGATCTTGGCCGCCGCCGCCGCCGCAGCCATCGCCCAAGACACTATGAAGGTTCGTACAATTTTTCTTTTACAAACATACGCGTATATGAACTTGAAATTGATCGTAGTCATCGATTCAATGGAGATCAGTTAATTCAAATATGCGGAATATAATAATTTACGGAATGTTTAAGAATATATCCCCCGGACCTCTTCTGGAAGTACAGCAAGATCATTTGCAAATTTAACTATCCATCGACATTCTTGCCGATCGATAAGTCCTAAGCACGCATTGGTCTTATGCTTTATTTGAAGAATGTGCCACAATGTCCGGGTTGATTGTTTCTTACTCATTACAAATAAGTACCAGAAGTAAGGTTTAAAAGAAAACATAAATGCCGCAATCATTTCTTAAAATTGATTTAAGAACCTCGTTACTAAATTCGCACACGTTCAAAAATGAACAGCAAGCAAGGTTCAAGAATATGTTACACACATTGCTAACCTCATTGCTTCTATATTTATATGAAAAATGATTACTAAATTGCTATAGAAATAATAACGAAGTTTTTTCTTCATATTATTGACTAGAGCAAATTGAAACGGTGTTGTGGTGTAAAGGACTGGGAAATATATTTGAAAACACGCTATACTATACTAACTATACTATACTAACTATACTATACTAACTATACTATACTAACTATACTATACTAACTATACTATACTAACTATAATTGTTTATTGTTATGTTCCATAAATAATTTTTTTTCTAAATTAATCATTTTTCTGCGTTGTAACTACTTAAAGGTAATTTTCATATATATTCCTGTTCTGTACCTGCCCAGACCGGTTCCGACTTCGTCTCCTCAACTCTCGATCATCGCAGAAATCGATATGAGATTTGTATCGAGATATTGACCTTTCTATTTAATACTGACTGAAAGGTTCACCTTTTTTACCATCAGGGATGGAATTTATCTTGTGTATTAAGTCATATTTTGCATGCACTTGCCCAATCAGTTACAGGATGTTGAATTACGTAATACATAAATTTTATTACACACCATAAATATATTCCATTGCACATATATTTGTTCTCAGATAGAAGGAATTCACATTATCATGAATGCTATATTTGAATGGTTTCATAAATATTGAGTTCATGTTCCCACCAATTCCGACATTGATATTATGAGATGTATTCTCCCAATCCCCTAGAAGCTTTGTAAATTTTTCAGTCGATTCAAATGCTTTTTTTATTTTAATACTACGAAATTAATTCTTACCAAATTTAAAAGCACTTTAGATATTATAAAATGCGACCAGGGAGCACACCGCATTTACGGAGGAAGCAATCCGTTCAATAGGACTATTTTTTCTAATTAAAGTTTCTCTTTGAAGTTCGGCGATGACAAGTCGCCAGACCGGATTCGGACCGATATGATTTCTTACGGGGGCTTCCTTTAATGAAAAGTGCCTAGGAAACTTTTTCCTCCTGCTTTTGAACAAAATCACCGCAAAATTTATTCAATTCTAAGAAATGGAAAAATATTGTCGAGGAGTTCATTCTGCAGGCCTTTGAATGAAGAAAGTCGAAGAGAAGATTCTTTCAAAAGCCCTTGAACTATACCGGAGATAATGACGAAAATGTCACTGAAGAATTTGTAGTAATGGAATGATTTCTTTTTAAATAATAAAAAACTGGTAGTATTTTGTTTGATGCATAGATGTACACATTGCAATTGAATAACTGACATGGAGAATCGTATTCTCTCAAATAATATATTTTGAATATTCAAGCGTGTGAATATTAAACAGAAATTCCTATCAAATAAATAAATAAAATATGTTTTATATTATCAATGACAAAATGTAATTTTTATGAACATTTTGGAAACCCCAAAGCTTTAGGCGAAATAAGGCCTTTAGAAAATAAACGAATAATTTATTCCTGTGTGCTGTTTTGTGGATTTGGTCCCAATAATCATTGCTCCCGTAGATTTACATACTTCCTTTGCTCTACATAATATCTCCGTATCGCCTGTATTTGCGTGTGCGCTAATACTCAGAAGATCTCATGGGCTCGGAAAAGGAGAACAGGTGCAGAAGGTATAATTATTAGTATTGCGGGGGGAGGAGGGGGAAGCCCATTGTTTGCCGGGGAAATGAGTCCGCTTGAATTTCAGGTTTACTCAAGTGTAAGTCCGGTGTTAGCGGCACTAACCCTACTATATCTTTTTGGCGAATTAATCAGAGCTAAATTTTGCATAGAACGGATAAGAAATATAAATGATAGTAATTGTAAACGGGAGGCAATCATTTGTATCTATGAAGGAACGGAAGTTTTATGAAGGCTATATACATATGTATATATAATATATAAGTATATATAAATTTAATGGTGAGTTTCATCATGTTTTTAAAATTTGGGGTTTTTAAAATTCCGCTGCCCGTGTTTTAAAAACTCTGCTTGTAAAATTCAAAACTTTTCAGGTTTGGGGGTTGTTATGGCTATTCTTAGGAAAATGCTTCTAGTTTAAAATGTTTGCCTAGCTTATTCTGTAGCAGGTTGAGGGGTTGAGCTCGAAATACAACGCCACTTGTGGAGAATAGGGAGAGGAAGATGGTATTCAGAAAAACCGGTATAAAGTTAATTGCGGGGCAACATTATCTGCTCGAGTTTTATTATTAGTGCCGGTCCTCCTGGGGAAACTTTACGTAATACGTTGCCGCATCAAATATTGCACATTACTATTACATAATAATAATTAAATGTTTCACTTGGCGCCAGGTATTCAATAATATACGTATTATAATCATTGCCGGATGTGATTAATTCTTAATTATCCATAAATATAAATATTATTCTGGCTTCAGAATTTTATGAATAGCGATAAGGTAATCGTTTCTAATATTGGAAAGGCGGCCATGTGAGAGGATTATGTGAGGGTAGTTTACGCTTAGTGCACACCTAGGGGCCGGCTAACGGCCGGGTAAACTAATTTCATCTATGCGCCGCAATATGTCGATACGTTAGTTCCCAATCGTGCGGGAAGATTAAAAAAACCGGAACGTACGATCGGAATTGGACGAGGCGCGAAGAACGAATTGTCGGTAGGCAGTCGTTGCAGGTGCGATGTCGATGACCTTCTGGTGTCCTGTTTTTAGTAGGGTCTTCGTATTTTATTTTTTCCCTTTAGATTGGGCCGAATTTGCATAAGAATTATACGCCCCTCCTTCGCCCCCCGATCACCGATCCGATTCGTGGAACGGCCGTTCAATTTTCACCGAATAATTTTATAATAATAATAATAATTTATTTATTTAAAACTAAGAATAATTAGTGTACACGCCTTACAGAGGTAATCAGATAAGAATGAAACTGAGGTAACACGACTCGTCAGTCCTAAAATTGTTGTACAAGTGATATTTAGTAATGCAAATCACTTTTGAATTAGATTAATTAAAAATCATAATTATAGTAAATACTTTACGCTAGAGATCGCCAAACGTTCGGACTTCAGGGATCACTAAACTGAAATTTATAATCCCATTTAAGTAGAACGAAAAAATTGGATATAATTGATGTTAATATAATTAATAATGTAATGGCCTTATAATGATATAAAAATATATAAATACAGATATAGTCGTCATGAAAAATGCAAAAACACTTAATTTTATTGAAAAAGACTATTTTTTCAACAAAAGCAACGCTAAAGTCGGAAATTGAACTGGGGATTTTATAAAAATGCAACATAATAAACTGAAAATTGCAAAAAAGTAATCAGAATATAATGGAACATTTTAATAAACATGAAAATTGCAAATATATTCAAATTACTCGGTGGACGATCGAGCTTCTCCCGCGGACCACTGGCTGACGTCCACAGCCGTCTATATGCCCTGTTGTTAACATGCAATGTAACAATGAAGTGATCGTTCTTATTTTGAGATCGAATGTCGAGGAAGTCCTCTTCTGGAGGTTATTTATGTAACCTATGTATCAATGTCGCATTTTTTCGCCCCCCATCCACGTCAGTAACATTCCGTCGATAATATAGCGATGAAGCATCGTTTCAGCACTGTCACGGTACTCGTGGGCCCTCAACCATATATTATTAGCCACTGTTGCCTTCAACTTTACTGCAATCCGAGTTTTGCGGCAATATGAAACTGTTATTATTATTATTTCTTATATTCAAATTTGTAATTAGGGGAAATGAGATCGAACCCACGACATTCACCACGAGGATCTACAAATTTAATAACGTAAAAATGCGTTTAACTTAGGCCCCTTAAGTGGGCTGCGAGTGAGCGGAGGAAATCTCATATTTCGGGTCTTCTTTCTCTGTAGCGAAGCTTCTTGAGAACGCGGACACTTTTGGTGGGGGATGAGTAGAGTGTTCTTTTGAGACGGCGAGTCGAAGTTGTTAACATCGGTTTTAAGTGTCGGGATCCGGCGCTATATATAGGATGCCGTGGGCCCTCCCGCCCCCCTCCTGGTGTAACACTAGTGGCCGCTACTTACCCAACTTCCTTTTAAGGCTGAAAAAAATACGAGCGACAAGATACGTTGCCTGGTTAAGGGGAACCGAGCGTACACAAAAGAAAAAAACCTGCACGAAGAAGCCCACGAGAGAAAGTTCTTTTTATCCTTGAACGAGTACAGTTATCTTACTGAAAGGGAACTCAACTTGTAAATGTTGTGAAGTGTTTTATATCAAAGTTAGTTATAGTGTCTAGTTTTAATTAATATATAAGAATTGCGATATTTCTCAAAATTGTGGATATGTATGGAGACAATTTAATTTTTCATTCTGTATATTATGTTTTGTAATAGTACCGACGGAATAATAATTAACAGATCTGTAGTTGGTATTTTAGTGAAAAACAAAATGTTTCAACGCCCTTTTCATACTGCAGATGTACATTAACCCGATCTATTTCTGCCCCTATATTATTATTACATTAGTGTAGTGGCAGGATGCTATATCGGCATTCCTATAACTGACAGCGTGCAGCTGACGATAGCCAGAAGATGAAACAAGTCTAATCCAAGATCAACCGAGCTGTAAAATCTTAATCTAATACAAAATATGGTTTACAACATTGTTCAAACGCTGCAACATATTGTTTTAAAAACTGCGTTTTTAAATGTTAACTCATTGGCCGGGTACTGTCGTTGCGATATTATCTTTATGTATTTTCGATATTTAAAATTGTAAACATGCTACCAAAAATTAATAATGTTATGTCAGAATTTAGGTCTCATCGTGCCTACGCACCTATACACGAGCGTTATTCGTGAGCGTGAATATAGCGTCCGTCCGCTGTAACATTAGAGCCGTGGGTCTTGGGCCCTGTGTTTCGTAGAAACCTGAATATCTCCATCGAGATTCTCAGCCTAGATAAGTCTATTATCGTTTCTATTTTCCCTACTACCGTTCACTGGACGGGAATGCGCGTCCTAACGGAAATCCGCGAACACGATTCGCCCATTACCATTGGGAATTGCACCACGTTTCATCCGCTAAAAACGGGTTTTGCATTTAATTGAAGACGGCCTCAAGTCGAAAATATATTGCTTATTGGAAAGCGCTTCTCTGCTTTCTCTGTCTATCCCTCTTCTATAATCGAGTTTAATTACTCAGAACTTTTTATCGATTTTTCGAACCGCCCGATGCACCACAAAAAGGGACCCCGTAAAACAGAAAAACGTTTTTCTATATAGCCGCTGGAAACCACTAGAAATGTTTTCTAACTTTACTTTTAGGTCTGCTATATCTGAAATGTTTGGTATATACCGAAAGAAATCCAGGTGTCGCATTTATAACGGAAGTTGTCTTATCTCTCGAATGTTTCCGTTCTCGAAACAAATTTCGATTTTCGATTTTTTCTACGAACATTGAGGTGTAAAAGTTTCATAAATTGTTACCGCCAGATCTATATCTTGTGTTTTAGATGAGTAAAAAGAATTATTTACATTAAAAACCGTACTGCATTCTGCCTTAATATCAATTAGTATGTTCTTAATTCTTCATTCTGCTTCTGGTTTTATTGCACTAGTTATGGGTTTTCGGGGTCAGTAACTATGCTAGGCATGCTGTTAGTACTATTACTACACCATTGTAATAACTAGGTTCAAGTTTCAATAGGATGAATATAAAACCATTATTGGACTAACCCTCTTACAAATTTATAATTAATAAATCCGGGAAATGTTACACATTTACTAATGCAAATGCAGGGTTGTTAATGCAAATGTCAGACCCCGCACACTATAACCTGTCCATAAAAATAGACTTTATGACTGGCCGAATTTCGGTAATAATGAACTAACCCGAGTCCCCGATTAGTCCAGATTTATTCACTCCGCCTTGGTCAGCTACAGCTTTGAAAAAAAAACTTTCGCTTATCGAACATAAACCTTGTAGATGTGGGCCCGCCTTATGCTTTTTGTCTACATTAAAGAAAACCGGTCCGTTGAAATTGTTTGTTTTCGCTGGGTTCGTCCGGTCCCAAAATACGAAGTGTTCTACGCGTTCCATTTGCCCCGTGGCCTATACAGAAAAAAAAGAATGAGGGACCAAACAACGTTTGGGCATCCCAAAGAAATCTTCAGTTACCTTCACTCAACTTTACGTTATAAACATCCGGCTGTTTATAAAATTTTGGGCCATCCTCGAACTGGTTGGAATCCGATGGGTTTCAAAATTATTTCGGTACACCTCAAAACCGTTTAAATTTGGAGCAAAATATCTACTGTTTGGGATCTAGTACATTTTATTTGGACAATATATTTATTCATATTATACTTATATTCATGAAATGTTATGAAATAACTTGTAGAAAAAACCATTCAAGAATGATACTTCCTACTCAGGCAATTTAGAAAATATTGTTCAATTTTGTAGTTAATTAATCAATTTTTTTGCTAATAACGCTTATGTTTTTGTCAACAGGGGTCCTACTTATCAATCATTTTGATCGATTGATTCAATTTTTATGGGTTTGTTTTAATATAGTAATGAATAATATTTTAAACTACAATACCGATCACACCGTAAGTTTAATCTTCCGTAGATCCGAAGCCTTAGACAGTAATCCCGTAGGGATGGCAGTCAGGAGCTATTCCCAAGTTTCCCCAGAGTCATTCTCTTTCTTCGAAAGAAAAGTAATTACATTAGTAGAGAACAAACTTTTTCAATTCCGTTCCATTTTGAACGTGTAAATAAATATTCATTACAAACTCTCAAATGTTTTATTTTAGTGTACACATACAATCTAAATCTCTTTAAATTGATCGCTATCGCGTTTGTTACCTCAATTTGTGGAGCTGGTCGACACAGCATGGCCGCTTTCAATTCACAGATAGTTCACTAGCATCCAGCAGCTCGCTCTCAAAGTTTTTAAAGGACTTTATTATTCTCCTGTGGCATATTTCAAATTTCATTATTTTTTATCTTCGGAAAAGACGTCGGTAAAAATCAAGGGATGACTAGTCTATTTGGACGAAACGAGGATAGTGGCGTGAAGTTGAACCCCGGTCGGTTTTGGAACTAATTGAGGGAAATCAATCTGCTATTGGCCTCAATCCGAAACTTTCAAGGTACGTTGGTGCTCCACGGAACGAATCCTCATCGCGCCGTATAATTTAACGCTATTTATTTCTCTGAGCCCACGTTGGCAAGTTAAACTCGATTGTAAACGAACTGCTATAAGGGCAAGAGTTTTTTTAAACGTTTCTTTTTTTGACGTAGTGAACCAGCCAGTTTAAACATTCGATCCAAGCGGAATTAAAAATGTTATAATCGCATTGCCATCATATTGCAGGCTTCTTCCATAATTGTTTGTCTTTCATAAATGATAGAAGAATCTACAAACGCGTCGGAAACAAAATCCGATTATATTTTATTTTGTACGACTATTGCAGAGACAATTGCGAGATGCAATAATTAAGATTATATTCGAATTGACCGTTGCAAAAACTTTTTGCGTGAGTTTTCTAAAGATTAAAGATTAAAGAAATGCTGCACGGATTGATCTTATGGTGGTGCAACTTCCGGTTGGAAAAGCAACAACTTTCAGTATCTGAAATTATTATCATTACCTCTCTATTCTCCCCTAACGGCCTAAAAACGCGAGTTGATCAGAATTTAAAATGTGGGGTAAGTTTTGTATTGACTCAATATATACATTAATTGACCAAATATTACATCCGAATAACATGTATATAACAGTATCCGTACAATGAATTAGAGTGATAACCAGTTACGAAGAAAATGGCCGGATGTGGGACATATGGGGGTAAAAGGCCGATCTCGTGACGGCGGAGGGTCGTTACAAAATGTTGCGCAACATTTTGCCAGGCTCGGGTGGCCACCCGTGAAATTGTTATCTTCTTGGCGTTTGGCGTTATTGCACCATCCCGAGCACCGTTAATTTTTACGACATCAAATTTTTCCTGTTTTCATCTGACTTTTTTCTGTTCCTAGGATATCTTAATCATAAATTAAATTTTTTTTTGTCTCGAAACTGTAGAGAGAGCGAAAACATTTCCGTCCGGAAATATCGGGCTTAATGTCAATTAAATTGTATAATGAGTTTTTAATGTTTCTCAATTGAATCTTGAACAACAAGAAACGAAATCGATCTCACAAGTAGATAGTAAGTGTATTAAATTACCGGATGCATTCCGAAACTGATGGGAAAATATCCTGACAGGTTCTGGTTTAATTACTTGATATTTGTGTTCAAAATATAAATTATTGACTTATTTCATAATAAAATTCATTAACTACACAAATCTAAATTCTAATTAATAATTCTAATCAATTTTATTGTGCTGAATTGTATTGAATTCTAAATATATATATGTTCTAGCCCTAATCATCCTGAAATATTCCATCAATGTGTGTTGCGCCCACAAATTACACTGAATTTGACTTGTGAATTCTACCTCATGGGATAATCATGTAGCAACTCAGGTGCAGGTTCTATGTGGAATAGATCACGTGTTAAGGTTATTGATCTATATTCAATTGGCGGTGGCCTCAGACTTCCGTTCCTCGTATCAAGCGGATCCCGCACGTCCCATAGAAAACACCCCGGCTGTAGTCGACATCGTCGAATACTAAAATTTGTAGATCCCTTGCTGAGTCGAGTTTCGTCAGGAAGGAGTCATTTTTTTATTATTATGATTAGTGTTTGTGAAAGCTACATACAAGATAAGGTACGCTTCAGGATTTGATATGCATGGAGGAGAAAACATTTTATGTAGGATTACTATAGGATATGAGTTTTTTCTGACTGGGGGATCAGGATACCGAAATAGGTATGGCAAAAATTCAAAGTAGCTAGGGGAGACGCGGTATTCGAAAGCCTCGTAAACCGCCCAATAGTTGCTGATTTGACGAAAATAATGTTCTCGCCAGAAAATAAAAACCGGCAGAACAGGACTTTTCGAGTCATTTCGGTTCTCATACTGTTGTATGGAATTCCGAGGAGAAAATTTTTTAAATTCGGTCCCGATGCGAAACCCGCCGTTCCCATTTATCGCGAACGGCGTTTTAGAAAGTCGAATGGGAAGAATGAGAGAAAGGTGAAAGATGAAGTCTTGGTTGGCTCGGCGGCTTAAACCATGTCAGTCGGTCAGATTTACATTTTTATATTCTGCATTTTGTGATTCTATCGAAGAACTACAGAATTTGATACAATGGAACTGTTCCTGTTGAGACCGGCTTTATGTCAGGTTGACATTCCCGGACGTGTACAAAAATATTGCAAAAAAACCGTACAGCGTACGTTCATTTTTTTGAAACGAAGTTTCAGCTGATGTATTGAATTGATTTAAACCCAGGGAGAAAGAAGTTGGAATATGAAAAAGAGGTGAATATGTGATTGTAAAATTATGTAACTAGAGGAGAGGGTAGGCTTTTTTAAAGTTAAACTGTTATTATACACAAAGTTCATATTTTGTGTTCAAACGGAAGGCTCATACTGCGTTGAGTAAGCTTACTGCACAATAATATGGACCTTAGCTCCATTTGAGTTGTCCGAAGAATAAGGATGTTTATCTGATACTACGGTATTCTACTAAACTGTGCATGTTTAAAATACAATGCAGAACCTGGGTTCCTCATTTGATAGAAATACTTTCGATTCGACCTTACAATAAATTCATTCCAGATTTCCTTGTTTTTTATTTAATTTACGTACATATTATTATATTTTAATGTTTATATCTAATTTCTTAGTTCCGATAAAAATAAATCTCTCTTGTCGTTAGTCTGAAAACAATTTTTCTCGAAATGTATATAGGTCCAACGAAACGGTTCCCCTGCAACCTAATCTGCAAATTAATCTTTGGAGATAAGAATCCACCTCCTTCGCATATATCAGTGTTGCCGTTGGGAAAGTAGAGTACATTTAAAATTTTAATATTTTTCTAATAAAATGGTTCATGTAAGGATTATGTCTAGAACAGTAACATTCCAACCGCAAAATTGACTGGTCAGTTCGGTTTCGCCTAATCTCTAAAATTATAAATGCCCCGTAATGGTAAAACTTGTAATTTATATATTTATTACATATGTATTTATTGCGTGGGGTTAGGCCTTATTAATCTTAGTATTACATCGTGTTAAACTAGCTTACTTAATATGTTGACTTTTGTTTCATTTTCCTCCTACGTCGTCCGGCTCGCAGGTTGTAAGCTTTGTTTGTTAATTTATCATGCAACTCTTTATTGTAGTCGTCTTACCTATTAATACCGATTCGTAACCGAGAAGAGCCCCCAATAAAGATAACAACTGAATAAACAATGGGAAATTAGAGCGTGTAAATGTGTTCTGTGACTCAGCATGGACTAGAATTCAGAGCCATTTTGGAATGCTGCGCCGAGGTTCCTTTGGTTTCATCGCATTCGGATTCTTAGTATAATTTTACCATGGTTGAATTGTGCTGTAATATTTTTACAGTGATTTAAAATATAATTGGAAGCGGGGAAATTAGAAGAAGTGGCTTCCTAAAATTATTCGAAAACGACCCCGCGTATTATACATTAAGTTATATAATATACCCGAGCTCCACTATCTAGGTACCTGTTTAAGGCCGGGATATAGGCATGCATTGGGGTGCGTATTCAGGTAGGCTAGGCATACCGCCACGAAAACTATTGGTATTCGAATGCAGGGACCTGTACCCCCATAGACCTACGTTCACTGAATCCACAATAGACAATGGTGGTGACTGTATCCCCCGTTTATCCGCCACTTTGGCTGGCTTGGTAACCAATGAAAGACGTCGTCGTTGTTTTGTCCCTTCGAGTTCTATCTTATCAAGATCTCGGCTCACATCATATTAATGGCAGAATTCAGTATAATTAAATTCAAACAAACTTTTATTACGATTTAAATGAAATTCCCATCAGCGTAGACTGTTTACAATTTGGCCTGGAAATATCTGAGACATCAATCATCTCGCATTGCCCAATCCTTCTCCATGTGATACGACGTACAAATACGTTTTCATTCAGTACTGAAGCGTTCTGTACTTTGCGGTGTTCTGTATTTTGTAGAACTGTTAATTAGACACGGGGAGAATAAACCATAATATTGTATCCCAGGTATTAATGTGTTAAGTATTATGTTCATTTGCCAATTGAACGCGTAATTTTAGACGATATATACTTCCGTAAGCTGATTTTTCTAACGAGTATTTTAGTCTACTCTCCAGCAAATCAATCTCAGTATCGTTTCATTTTTTAATCCACGTTCATTGGTAATTCATTCAAGTTAACTTTCAGTCATTTTTGGCCAATTTTATGGGATTCCCCGTAACGGTATTTCAGGCGTCCCATTAAGGCTTCTCGGATAAAGTAACCTCTTAGAAAGCAACATCAGCACATCTTTGCATTTAAATTTCACTCAACTCAGATCATGTTTTCCCTTCCACTTCTCATTTTTTTTCTCTTTACCTAATATCTAATTACTATGCAACACCGTCTCGTCTATCGTCCTGGACGGTGGCTAATCTGACTAGTTTTACTATCGAAAAATATTGGAGGGGAAAATTTGTCTAGAAAATTAGATTAATCCCTTCCAAGTAAAATATAATATACACTGTGCCGTATCGACACGCTACATGTATAAAAAGAAATATCTTGAGACAAAATCCAAATTGAATGCTTTTCGGTCACGAAGCATGTTTAGTCAGTTCCCTGTTTATTTTGTGAGACTGGTCGATTTCAGATAGCATGGTACCGCATATAACTATAGTTAAATAAATAATATTTTTTTTTAATATAATGCTGAATATTTTAATGGTACATTTATTTATATTTCTAATTTATTAACTAGAATTAATTTCATCCTCGTTACTTTACTCCATTAAATTTGACTATTTTATGGACACCAATATTATGTGCAGATTATGTCTTCTAGTTTAACAGGAATATAGACATTGTGTCATGTGTAAATCGTCTTGAGAAAGGTAAGACTTCTTCGATAGACCAGCCGGTCGATTCCCCGTGTGCTACAATGGAAATACTCGCTTAAGTAGAGACTCCGGCGAAGTAAAATAAACGTGGAACGAAGTGGGTCGCAGAAAGTTCAGAAGATCGTGCGTTTGTTTTTACGAGGGTGAAAGAAGAAAGGGCGATCTAATGAATGAGTCAGAGAGGGAAAGTCCGTGTATAATTCAATCCACTTCTTATCCAGATGGAAGCCGGCAACAGAAACAGTTTTCGAGAAAGTCACACAGCATTCAGGTTGAAACAGGTCACTCGTGACTGTGATTTGTGGGAGTTGGCTTCCGAATAAAAGAGGATCCGTGTTAATCCAGTTCAATGGCTTTCCTTATGGGCTGTTTTCCTGTCCACAATTATATTGTACTCATACCATTTCATTAGAAAAGGAAATTGTGGGTCGGTCAGTTCAATATTTTATTTACATACAGGAAAATCATGCAGGATGAGAAACATATAGTTGTCAAATATCAATATCTACTTAGAATATCGATAAGATTAGTGCAGTATTACGTAGAGCGCACGTCTATTGAAAAAGTTTGCCTTCCTCAAGACGATCTACTCATGCCACAACGTCATACTCATCTTAAAATTATCTTGAGCGATAATTCCAACATGACCTTTATGCTCAACAATCTCAATCATAAAGCTATTGGAACTCTCAGTTGTACAAAACCAAAATTTGATAGTGATTCACTGTTGATGACGGCTAGTCAAAAGAAACACGACCTATATTGCTTAAGTTTTCTAATCCTATAAAATTAGTGCTATAATGTGTATCTGCAGGGAGTAGGTTTTAGTGAAGGCAAACAGGCCGGCTTACGTGGAGTTTCGCCAGAACGTGTGTTATTATTCTTGACGTCGTCTGGCTGCTCGCGTGGGTTCGTCCCTGTGTGCTTCGGTGTCCGTGTAGTTTGTGTGTGTGCGCGCGCCCAGGCTTGAGCTCGTGAGGAAAATTCAATGTTTTACGTGAAGGTAATGTTTCATTTTGTTTTTCGCCGTGACATAATAATCACTTGTCAAGGCAAGTGGAAATACAAAGCAGTACACTCCTATCTCACCGCTGAGTCATTTCAAACACTTCTTTTTACTATACCTACGCTTAGGTGGGGGTTATGTGGAAAATTATTTATGACTGAGTCTACTCCTCTTCTAGGTTCACTGTTAAGGCGGTATATAGACACCGTGTGAAGAAGATTAAAGACCAGTTTTATGATGCAAGAACGCAATAACAAATTAATTTCATATATTCCATATATAAAAAAAAGAGGAGGGAATATGAGAAATCTCTTATTTCTACTAATATTAACTTCTGAAAATTAACTTCTGAAAAATCACCGCTTATATGAATGTTTGCATCCACTTATTCGTATTTACATATTTATATAACGATTACCCCCATTGACTCTTGAAAAAGTGTAGATTTTGAAGTGAATTTCTTACGTAAAATTATTACTTACTAATAAGGAAAATTTAATTTGAGTAACGGAAATGTGAAGAAGTTGGGGTATACGGAAGGAAGTAGGTTTAGAAAGCAAGACGTAGGGTCGCAGAAGGAAACGGCAGATGTTTGGTATCAATACCATCAGTCTGGTGAAAACAATTGTCTTCTATTCCGGCAGACTTCCGATCGTTAACAGTTGTTACTACTTGTCGGTTACGGCAGAATTTCGCTGCTGATTCAAGAAGGACTTTATTAATGGGCGAAAGTGGTTTCTATAACAATGTTTGTAAAAGTGTGTTACAATTTTAAACGCATTACCTCACGTCTGTTCAAACACACGATAAGAAAAATAACCCAATTAATAGTTTATTGTTGATTTCTATGTTTGTATTCCTTTGAAGCCATTGTCCCTATGTTTCTTAAAATAGAGTTTCCCAGGAATGAGTTTTGATTGGCTTGTAAATAGAGCTGTGCAATATCGTGGGAAGTTAAAGCACAAACATCGTTTCATTCGACCTGTTTTTAACAAACTACCATGTTCGAGGTAATTGTTGTGACTATTATCAAACATAAATTTCCAAGTATTCACCAAAAATTGCCAACAGGTAATGAAAAAGTTATAGTATTTTCTTTTTGTATTTTCAAGATTTTTAAACATGCAACTCACTGTCCGCCCTCATAATCGATACTATGTAATGTTCTTTAAGCATGCAGTATTTTTCATTTGTTAAAAGATTTTGAAAACAATTGCCTTAATTAATCTGGCTTAGATTTATAAGTTAGTCAACCACCTAACATCACCATAAGTTATGAATGTAAATTATATTATACTATAATTAAATGTTATTATTATACATTAAATCCGACCGAAATATACGATCATTCGATACAATTGAGTACAAACAAGTATAATGGAAGATGTGCGTCATTGCATTGCGTACCCGTTTTCATGTTTTGTACGTTTAGGGTTATGAGCTTGTGTAGGGCCGAAATATCTACCAGGTTTCATTTCAGGTAATTTACCTCATCATATAATGGTTTCAAAAACTACCATTGGTTAAGTACTTGCGACACTACAACTACGTCTTCCATTTGGCAACAGATCAAAGCATAAATTTACAAGAAAATCTCAGATGATCTGGTGATAATTTATCGTGTCATCAAACAACTCTCCCTGACTCTAGCTGTGGAGATGTGCCACGGTGTCAAATATTTATAAATATACGTCATTTATCATAAGTCAGCAGGAGTATGATCACTCCAGAAATTCATGTAAAAATCCTACCCAATTTGGATATTATTGAAGACAGGTTTTGGGGTTTTAAGGTTAAGTACCTCTGACTCTGAGATACTTACGAAGTACTCTGTCAGCACTCGTAAGTACCTCTCTGTGTTACCTACGGAAACCGGTCTATCTTGTAACCATATGGGTGATTGAAAATCCTTTCAAAGTCTCGAATACATTAAATTATCTGTAATAGCTACAATTGTACTAGAACTAAAAAGAAGACAAAATGAGATATAGTCAGTGAACTCACACTATTACGTGTAAGGGGAGGTAGGAGTATTTTTAGTAGACGTTTAAAGTCATAATTTTTATGTTGAAATTCAGCGAGAACGGCTGCCAATTCACTGTTGAAAATGATGTGAGTTTGAACGACGTATTTGGAACTGGGAAATACCAGGTTGTAAGACTCGAACTATTGTGAGGGCAGGAAATGGCAATTGCATTCGCTGGCCGCGTGTAAAAGCGTTAGGCCTCTCGGCGAGGGCGTGGCACATCAACCTCCTCCTCAACCTGTTTCCTTCAGGCTCCACTTCGCCGGCTAAACTTCACCGGCCTGCGAATAGCGCAGGCAAATTCGTAGGAAATAGGATACTGCGGTACAAAATAATGAGTTTATGAACCGGTCTTTCAGTCGGTCGTATTTAAGTTGGAGAGCGCCATCTGCCAGCGGCTGCCCACGCACCACCATTCACGCTCGGCCAACGCCTCATCCAATTTCTGCCGAGAAATACGCTGGTTATTAATGATACCTTTTTTTAATACGATGCGATTCTCATTACGTTTTAGCGCGGTTCTAGGATGGTGTTGCTTTTAAAATATAGCCGAGATCTTATCGTACTTTTTTTCAATTCATTCTCAATTCTGGACGGCATGTGTGAAAGTTTTGCGATTATTGTAATAAAATATGTTCATTTCTTAAATATACACAAATTCTATTAAAATTTATTTTGTATAATGCATTTCTAATTCCCCCTTATTTCGTGGAAACTGATATTTTAGATTCATAAAATGTTGTGCGTTTTAGATTATGTTAGGTCAAACAAAGAATACGATAGGGACGATAAAAACATCATTAACAACATGTACCAGATAAGATGACACGACAAATACGATTGGTATGCCTTATCATTAGTAAAATAGGGATAGATTGTCACCGAATCAGGAAAAAAAGGAAAATCCGCTCGGGTTTCACCGTTGGATCGCTACCGACCAGGGTGTTACGTGTCGAAACCGCCACCGTAATTAAAAGGCCTATTGTTATCCGCTTTTCTTATTTCCTGAGTTTGATTACGCGGTAGTGGCAGCGGTAGAGTCAGGTAACGGCCCGGCTGCCATTACCGTTGGGAATGCCGATTGGGGACGTTGCGCAATTGAACTACCGATTGCGCAATCGACTCCGCAAGAAAGTAGTCGTCACCCACCTAATAACCGTGCTTTAGAATTGAGCAGTCCCAGATATAACATTCTGTTCAGAGGAATTAACATTCCGTTATAACGATGGCAGGACAATACTTCGAACTCATGAATACATCGTATTTATTGATCATAATAATACAGTTGTACTATTAAAGAACGATTTTATATTATATTCCTCGAATAACATTTAAAATTTCCATTACTTATCTCCTCAAAGAAATGTTGCGATATCTATTTGAACACTACAAGATTAGAGCTATATTAGGGTCACTCAATGTATTGCTGCCGATAGGGAAATCGGCCCATCCCCTTTTTCTTGACGTGCCATAGCAATCGGCGTGAATCATGTGCGGTGGATTGTTTAACCAAAATATTCAATCACTGCGTGTATTTCCTTACCGAGAAAATATTACAAGTGATCAATTACAAAGAACTCATCGTCGGACGTTGACTTTCCCCGGGTGAATTACCTCCCCCCTCCCTTTGAGTCAAGTTTCTGCGAAGTCCCAAGAAAAAAAATGAGTTGGCAATTCCGCCGCCAGTGAAAGTACAGATATTGCAGAAAAAAAAACCCGGGTATAAAATCCGCTGGCGTTTCGTCGGCCAATAAACATACCGAAGAAAATACTTTTACGGCCGATTAACTCCGGTTAATTAGAGCCCTTCCGCTAATAAATAACAACAAGTGGACTAACGCAATTAGAGCATTACTATTAACAACGGCCGATAACTGGCCGAACGGGGCCATTTTCCAAGAATAAAACTCTACAATAATTTAACTATTTGATAATTGAACACGCGATCAGGACCACCGCCAGGTGGGAACGACCCTCGGGAAATAAACTAAACACAATTTGAACACGGAAAGTAGTACATTGCCCAGAGGTAACCCAGTCATTTTTATAGTAACCTATAGTAGTAATATTATATTTTGATGCGGCGTTCTGAGTTACCTATGTTTCTTCTGATGTTGCTATCGACTCGCCAATTCGTTCTGGAACTAGGCCGTTCTCGGACTTGGCCGCCATCGCCACTAGCATTCCAAGGTACTTATTTACAAAGTCTAACAAGACTTTGTTATATTAAGAGAAAGATGAAGAAATATCAAATAACTCTTAAAAAGAAACGACGGGAATGATATTGACTATTGAAAGAAGCAGAAACCGGCCTCGAACTAAGCGATTTGAGAAAGAAAATCGGTCGAGGGGTAATGCTGAGGGAGTTGCGGTTGATTTTTCGACATATTTTTCCAAATATAAAGTTGAATAAATTTTGCCAGCCGGTTAGAGCGAGTATACTGGTGTTTTGCCGTGTCTGTTGGATGGCGGCGAGTTTAAGAGGCGGGTTGTCCGTGGGTCATTGTACCCGGTCGCTCAGAGCCCGGCCTCTGCCTATATATATATATATATATATATACATTCCCGCCGCAACCTCTTTCTCCTCTGGCCGGGGCCCCCCATTGTCTCTATTGTTGTTTCCACTGTTCATCAGTCGGTAGTCCTACCGCGCGACGCGTTACACCTTACCGTTTCCGAGCTCATCCTCCTTTCAATGCCGCCCTTTATTTTCGGGACTCGGTTCGGGCCCCGTTCGCTCTTTCATTTTCTTGTTCTGATCCTTCGCCCGACGTGGGGTCGAGTACGGCTGTGGGAAATAGACCCCGATGGCATTCGACGGTTTTTCACGGGTTCATAGAAGTGGTGGTCCTCTTGCGGACAAAATTTCTACGAATGTTCACAGTGGTGAGATCGTCGTATAAGATACGATTGTACTTACATAAAAGACTCTCTTTTGATAGTTCTTTTTTTATATTAACTATCATACAGTGCGGTGTTACGTTCATTATATAACCTCTGTTAAGTATTGAACAATAATATGAAGCATTATGTAATGATAAACAAAGCAATATCAACTCTCTATAATTAGTATGATAACAATTATGAAACAATTTTTTAGATAAACACGATTTTCATTTCCTCCTCTAGCTTTTGCGTCTCCTATTGTAGAAACTAAAAACGAATAAGGCTGCCAATATTCGACTATCCTTCATTATCAGCCGAGAATATCCTGCTGAGAGAATATATATGGACCTTAAGACGACGAAAAAATATTAAATATTTTTCTTGCTTTAGTGTGCCCCAATGAATTAAGCCACCGTAGCTATCGACTAGAAATCCCTAGAAAATATATGCGAAAACCATGAATTACATCTTTTAGGCATATACTAGTTATTTCATAGATTAATGTCAGCATAAAAAGTTGCAAATGGCGCTCTGTATGACAAAGGCCCTCTATCCTATATAGAAGAAATTACAATGCCGTATTCAACAGTATATTTTACCGGTTATCGGATAGGGTGGCTAAATATTGTTATGTAACAAGAAAACTTGGATGAATTTATATATTTTGGCAGATAATTGTCCCGGCTGTATTCATAGGAGGGGGAGGGAATTGGGCTGAGGGTCTCGCCGTGAGGGGGGTTCGTTCACCTCTTGTCTCCTCCCTCTATCCTTTCTCGCTCTCTCTCTCTACCTCAACCGGTGTTCTTCTCTTTTATCGTTCGTCTCTTCCCAAAGTATAATTCGCGCTGGGGTTTTCCCATTGCCCCTGGCTTTTGTTCCTACTTCGGGGTCCAAGTTCTTTCTAAGAACTCATTTGTTTTCCGACTCATCAAATACTTTATAAAATGTGTTAGAATATCTGGCCCATAAGCTTAACATGTCTATGTCTTGAGTTCAACTTTAATATACTGATCCTGTCTGTGTTTACTTCAGTCTTCAATTTGAATTTTTAATAAAGAGTTACATAGAATTTTATTGCATGTCAAAGTACAGCATACAAATATAAAGTACTGGTTCCCGGTTTAAATAATTGAACACTGTGAGTATTACTGTTCAGGTACGTACCGTCCGGTAACAGATTAATGAAGTTATCGAGTAATGATAAAAAAACATTCACTAAACTTGTGATCTCTTAACCTTCTTTCTGGACGATAAATAGTTACATTTGTTTAATTTCTTTCTATTAATTCCAGATTTAATATTTTACCTCAGGCCTAAGTGAACAAGATCTTGAGTATATTTTTAATTCAGCTGTCGAAACTACGATGCATTCTGAAGAATATCAACACTTTTTGAATGTTTGCAATGGACGAATTCATATTTAGTTATTACCTTTCTTATAAGAAATGAAAGGTACATTTGTGGTATAAAGAACGGAATTGGACACTGATTCTAGCAGATTGTATTTGATCTTAGCTAGCGATGATGAAATTTTCGTAAATTTTATTCAAAGGACATGTTCCTGAGGTGAGAAACTGGCCGGTCTCTTTGGATACGGGGCCAACAAACCCTGGTCGCCTTTTGGAGGTCGACTGGCACATAATAATAATAATAAACTGAAAGTCCCCACTTCCCTGAATAGAAATTAAACACTTCAGATTCCGATTTCAGTGTGTTTTCATGCAAAAGGGTTGCGGGAATCTAAATGTAGGGATATTTAGGGAAACTTATTTTTTTATGCGTCTCATTTCAATATTTCTAATGCGATATAATATTCATTTTTACTGGCTCAAAATATTTGTTTCATAATCGGAATTTTTATGTCACAGTCGCACCATCGACAGTTCGGAACATCATCGTGCAATTTTCTCCTCGCTTGTTCATTCTTAACGTAGACCAGCTTCGCCATCTTCTACAGTACTACATAGTGTTATAAAGAGATAACATTTATAATCGTAAATCGTGTATAAAAACATACTCATTTATTTGTGAAAAATGAAAATAAAATATATCCAAATGCGAGCTGAACAGAGACTGGAACTAAATTGTACTGAATTATTAGTACAATAATAATATTATAACTAACTTTTGTAGACGTAGCAACCTAAATTTCTTTAGGGGAGTCGAGTTTACCCACTTCCAGGAAAGGTTCTTTGGCATTTCATTTCTTACAGTATAGTATAATTTATTGGCTCGGTGTTTAAGCTTTTTTAATCTTCTGTTGTTTTTCCCCCTGTTCTGTTGTTTTGAGTCATTATTCGTGTTATCATAAGCAGCCAAGTCGGGTCGGTATCGCCGGGCTGTCGCAGCTCGGCTGATATAACTTACTGCCAAGGTTTTTTCATACCTGACATTCCCCCAAATCAAAACAAAAATATTGTGCTTAGCCCGAGCACAGTTGTAAAAAGTTCTTACTCGAAACTTGAGATATGAAAACCGCACATGAGCACGCGATCCCGTACTATATTCAACTGCCTGTCGGATGTGATTTGACTCAGCAGGTTGAATATGACGACTTTAATTAGTTAAATATTATACAGATTTATTTACAAAGAAGATTGCTTTGATTTTAAGCATGATAAGTCCCCCACTTTGATAAAGTTGAACTTCGTGGAATTTTTTTATCGCACGACTCACATTTTTTTATCCCCCGGGAGTCTGCAAGCTCCACTCAATCTACCAACTCCAATTTCATTAAGAGTTAAGTACAAATTCTCAAGTGCTTTTGTAATATTTCACCCCGCGACTTTTATTTCATAAAATATCAGGGGGCGAAACTTCCTAAAAACATGTGCGCGCGAAAATATACGGGGTCAGATAGCCCATATAAGGCCCGCATATTGTATTACTATCTTCATATAAGGCACGAAATATTAAAGAATTATGTATTTAATTAAGCGTAGAATTATTTAGAAGAAAATTCAAGGCACTATTATATAAAAGTACGGTTTTGCGCCTGGGAGAAACGTTTCATCTGTGAAGCTTAGCTTGGTTATTAGTAGTTCAATGGTACTGATAAAATATAAACGAAATGATATTAAGGCAGTCGTGCTGTCGTAATTAAAAGGGTTATTAAACCCATTTATCTCGATGAAGTCCGGATAAATTGTCAAGATTTTATCGCCATTATAACAATCGAGTTATGAAATATTCGTAACCTAGTTATGTCAGTCGTGAAAATATTGAAATTATCGTTCTTTTGTAAAAAAGCATTCCGTTTTATTCTTTTTAAATTCAATTCAGTTTTTATGTTCAATAGACTTTATGTGAATCCGTTCTTGAAAGTCCTTACAAAATTAGTCGTCGTTGGAGGAATGTCACATTTTCTGTGTTCTACTATTTAACTACTATTATCTACAAAATTTAAAATTCCTATTCGTTAATTTTAATCAATAAACTACAACATAGTGGGTAAATATAAGGTATTATTTCGGTATAGTGTGACATGAAAATATATTACCGCCAGAATAATTATCAAATGCGAAATACTTCTTCTCGAAACATTTAATCACAAGGTTCCGCTCGAACGAATTTTCCCCGACTGTATTAACTCGGCAATTTCCCTTATCTTCGTGTCTGACAAAGGATATTTAGTTCTGAGTGTACGAAAAGTGAAAAACGAATAGGGGCTCTCTTCCAGTTGTGGCGAGGGGACGGGGGTCTAATTCGAGACAATTTTCTTATCGGGATAACGGTGAAAGGTCAGACAGTTGCCGGTGTTGTTCTGTCTTTCCCTACTACTCGCTCAGTCTGGGCCCAAAGATTGAATAGTAAAATAGAGTATAGTGTGGGGGGTGGTCCGGGGTCAGGGGGTCATGAAACATGTCGTGCCGGGCTCCGTTTTTATTCGCCCCCCGGGAGGTAATTTGCATTGGGCTGGGATCGATACTTGCAACTCCTTCTCCTTAACTATAGGCCTCCCTACCTCCTTCGCCCTAACTACAGTTTAATTCGATTCCCAAAACCCGGTTTTTAGCGCCCGACGAGTGTAAAGGTGAAATATTTTTTAGCTTAACCTGCTGAAAAAACACCTAGTATAACACCCTTAAATAATACGTTCTCTAACCCCAGGCGAAAAAAAAAGTTAAAGTTTATTAAGGTTAAAGATTTTCCTTAACTTAACAAATTCTATGGCATTAGAGAACGTAGGATGTTATGACGGAATAACGCATATATGACGATATATGATAATGTACTCGCTAACGCGAGTTTATTATGAATTCGCCTTAATCACCTGTAGAAGAGAAAGCATGAGATATGCATAAACCTATCCAGTTGGAAGATACAAACCACAATGTGTTATATCTTCGTGACAAACAAACAAGCTTTAATAAACATAAAACCCAACCGAATGCTCTGTCAACAAACGATCATGGACAGCGATGATGACTGATGTCTCTTCAGATGAAATGATGTTCTCTTTTCTTTTTTTATAGTGTCGGCGTTCAAGTAGTAGGAACACGAACACGCGTAATGTATCTTGGTAACACACAGACTCTCCTACACTTAACTCTATTGTTAATTACATACAGAATTACAAATCTCCTCATATTACACGGCTGTGTAATAACAACAATTATAAATTCAGGCAACAGACTAAGTCCATACTCTAATATATTCCAAACATATTTGGGTAAACTCGAAGGTAAGTAGTGAGGCTCTCTTTGCTTCTGAGGTTGGACAATTTAAATTCCCCCCTTCGACCGAATTTATATGCCGAGGTCTGTCCACTTGTCTCCGGACTACAAAGAGGGATCGAGGGTCATCGGTTAGTCATTGAGAAGGTTGGTTGATTCCGAGATAAGGAGTTCTACACAGGCCGCTACTGAATATGGTACTAGTGTCCCAGCGACCGTTTTCATTAGCCATGTTGCAACAGGTCGAGCACTTGTGTATGCATTGCCAACGGCGGTGAATTTGTCGCGTGTAAGCTTCCATAGAGGTTTAATCGAATGCGCCGGATTACTGTATGTACGTGACAGTTATGAAGAACTAATCCTACACCCGAACTAGAAATAATAAATTAATTTGCTCATTCTTATGTTCGTTGTCCAAACGTTTCTTCGTTTTCAAGCAAAGCACCCTATACCTGTCCCGTCATGTTGTGGATTTCGTGTGTTCTACTGAGAATGTATTTTGTCATTTTCTGTCACATTGGCAACTAATGGTAATTTCAGGAACCCGCAAGAAATGGGGCTTGGCCGTGTACAGGAAACGCGTAGTTTTGCATTGGGCGTCGAGTTGTCGCAACTCGAGCAATCTGCCATACCAATTGCCAACGACAAAGGATTTGGCATTTGTACATTCACGTTTCATTATGTCCTGACCGCAATTCGAGGACACTTACTTCTGGGGAGTCTTTTTATTTGTGTACATCGTTCACGAAGCAGAGCGTGTAACACGCATTGCAGAGTGCTAGTTATCGGTAGAGAATACAAACATCGTTAATTACCCGATGGTATACTGACCTATATCGGCAATGGATCTTATATATGTCGAAGACCTATCGAGAAGATTTTCTGTCTCCACTGGCCTAGTAGTTAGATCGGTTTCGGATTGCCTTCATCGTCGGTAGCGCAGGAGAGTAGCGTGTTTCTGATTAAGGATCCAGTCGACACCGTTGGTACCGACGGCGGCAGGATGCCGTGAACGGTCTAATTTGATACCGAGTGGTTATTGCCCATTACACAAAGTACAGACGAGGGAAAGTTTTTTTTAAAAAGTCTTATAATTTTTTTCAACAGAATCTACTTGAAATGCACTGATCACTAACTGAATTTTGGCCAACTAGCGGCTGTCGCGAATTTGGTCAAGTCCCTTTGATGCGAATACGGCGATTGTATACTAACGACTCCTGTTTGCGACCCATTCCAATTTCAAAGACCTCGACCGTTGAATGTAAAACAGTGACCGTTGAGACGACTGAGTCTCACGGCCCAAGCCCAGTAAGGCCCAGTTGGTACTGTCCCACTTTTCTCACTACGGTCCTTCCTACTCACTGGTTTTATGGCGCCTACCAAGATGGTCAGTTCAGGTTGCGAATTTTAAAAGGGCTGTCCTTGCATCATACCTCACGCCTAAATTCAGGATTGAAGTGATGAAATTTTTTATATTCAAAAGGTGGTTTTCATTTCTTCATCTTATATTTCTAGTCTCGCAGATTTTAAACATTCGTTCCTCTGGAGGTCAATAAGATCATGAGAATTTATTAAACTAAATAGACTGAGGAATAAATTGAGAGACTATTCGTGCATTTGCAATTTTTATATTCGCATTCTATAATCGTATTCATTTTATAGGAATTTAATATTACTTTTTATATTTAACTAAAATTGTTTATTGTATACCTAATATCAATATACTATACGAAAATGGACTGTAGGTTTTTTTAACAGTTTCTCAAAAACGTTTCGGAATACAAATGCCTTTTCTGTTTCCGAGGCCGACAATTTTTCGGGATCGCCAAAATTCCTGGCGGCCTCCTGGTACGCGGTTCGATCGTGACCTGGCTTAAACAGCGCGGCTTACCTACATACCTAGAGAGCAGACGTGCGAGACTCGAGGACGGTTGCGTTCCTGTAAACAGGTAAACGCGACCTACCGTTTACATGGAGGACCACGCGTTTCTATTTTCGGAAAACTTGTCAGAAGGACGAAAGAGACCGACGAAGGACTATTACGGAAAACCGATTGTTGTAAGAAACCTGTCGATATTTTCTGTGTACGTTCTACCCTCGTAGCTCGATCACACTTTTTGCAATCCACGTAATATTGTTAAACTAAAATATGAATCATTTCAAAATATTGGCTCATTTTGGGCCATTCATCAACATCTATTGGAACAATTTTTATCACTGACGCTGAATCGTTATCGACAGTAATCCATCCTCAGTGCTAGTAAACTGCACTATAAAAGATAAATGTGAAGACCCAATAAACATTTTAAATTCTTCATCTACATTAAATAGGTAGAGTATTCAATATGTATATTTCGGGCCAACAATATGTATTCTAACTGTTAGGTTGGATTTCGACAGTAGAACTAAATTCGTACGATGGAGTTCATTAAATAGGTGAATCATGTCACACGTCAACCCGTTCGAAATGAGTTTGTACAAGTGTAGTCTCGACTTTAGGGCGTCCTTCGCCTCAATTGCGCCATTTGATAGCGCCCATTTCATAATTCAGGGAGTAAAATTCTGGAATACACGTCAAATACGATTTGACCAGTCCTTATTGGCTTTCAAAGAACTTACACTTAGTCGTTTTTATGAAATATCCAAAATGGCATCTCTGTAAGTCATTGGGAATAATGCCTTTACGTGAAATCGTTTTGCCGCTATATTGTATAACGTTTTTTGATAGAAGTACCTTTTTTTACATATAATGGCAATTGTATCAATAAATTTTTCATGCAAATATTTTCTAATTTATCACTCTAAAACTTAATAGAATTAGAACAGGGTTATAAAATATATTATTATATAATAATATTTTTATGTGTGAGCAGAACTGTAAGGATATTTAATTACTATAAATTAAACTGTATATATCCATTCAAGTTTTATCTTCGAGCCACATTTAATGTCCTGACTATTTTCATGGTATTCTAACCACAATCGTAAGATGGCCGTTTTTCACGTTCGATAGAGTTCAACAACTGGAATAAAGGTCTGCTGTATAAATAAAGGTTAAGCCCTTTTCAAGGATATGCCACCGCGCTAGCGTGTCTGCCTTTCTCTTATCTCAGAGCCTAAAGAAATTATGTGCTTCATTTACATTGGGCGTCACAGCTATAGTTAAATCGGTTTCACTTCCATCCCCTCCCTCTTCAACCCCTGAATGGCTGGCGCCAATCAGGCCAACTTCAATATTTATTTTTTTACCGCACCTCAATTTATGTCCTTCTTCCTTTATGCCTGTGCTCCAATAAATATTTGGGCCAACAGTTGGGCGATAAATTTTCGCACGGTAGTATAAAAAAAATCAAGAATCAAGAATCAAAAATTAAGTTGTCATATTCATTCCAAACAGAACCTTCCAGAGGTTTATTTATTGCAATGAGGATATATGAATTTATACAGGTCAAACAGGAAAATATGTAGTTTTACCATTAATTTTATACCCATTACATTGTTGTGAAAATATATACCGTGTTACGAAAAAAGCCACTTTTCTGTGCGAAAACATTATTCAATTATCTCTCTCTCAATCTCCATCTATCTATTATGGTCGTATAAAACTGTTCATATTTAATTAGAGCATTAATAATAATAATCCTTGCTAGCTAGAAATAAACGTGCGTGCAGTTTTTTCGTGTTTCATGAACTTTTTCTTCTTTCGGGTCATATTTTTGATAACGCCGTCAGGAAAATGCTAATGAATAAAAATACAAACAAAGCCGTCGGGGATTTTCGTCCAGATGAACTAAGTATTCGGCTAAGCCTCCTTTTCCATGCAAACTAAGCGGTAGTAAATGCGGTAGCGTGAAGTAAACGTCGGTACCTTTGGATGTACATTCTGAGCTTTTTCCCCGTTCCTATCTGTCCCCTACACTCAAATACCGAGGATCTTATCTCTGTTGATTATAAATCTGAATACATTTATCTTTCATTTTTTGTCCCTTTTTTTAAGCCGGATTACCGTGTTACGGGAAAAAGCTCGGTCGTCGCCCCTCCCACCTCCCCTGGCATGAGTTAAATAGCTATTTTTCACGAGATCGATATCTCCCACGATTATTCTTTCGTCACGAAACCCTCATCGTTTTTTCTTTCTAGAATTCCCGGAGCCTTAAGGAGGAATTCTTTCTTAAAGTTATATTGGTGTGTTGGTATTTAGTCACAAACGTTTACTGGCGGTGGGAGGGGGGCGCCTAAGGGGTCGATACAGATGGCACTTCCAGATAATTGGAACGGAGCCAAATATTAATAAGTTGTTTCCCTCGTTGTTATTATTTTTCGGTTTAGTACCAGTCGCTAAAGAATATATATTTTTATATATATATATATATATATATATATATATATATATATATATGTATTAGGAGAGATTTATATTTTCAATTTATTAGCTCCCTACGTAAAAACATAAGTAAACCTGTATTTAAACAGTTAATTGGCCGAGAGATATATTTATATAAAGGTGTAACAGGTCAGCAACACGACGGGAATAATTACTTAATTCCTAAAAAGAAATAAACGGAATTGCAGTCCGATCATTAGTTATTCCCAACAAGCTAATCAAAAACTGAATTCGACTGCCTTTCAGTTAACAAATGTCTTCAATTCAAAAAAAATCTTTTAATGTATGTAGGATAATGAAAAGAAAGGCAAATAAAAATTATACACGGTTTCACAGTAGGTATTCAACTTAGTCTACGATATCACTGGTTCTCGTTGGGTTGCAATTTCTTCTTGTCTTGATTACAAAAGCAATTAATCAATTTGTAACGGCTGACCGAGAAATGGCTAATGTAAGGGGCTTTCGTGCCAGTTGGGGTGAACTGGTGATGAATAACAATTCTCATTAGCATAAAACCCCGTCCGAGTGTTTGGTTAACGTTGTATCGACCCTCTGTGGTTCGATATAACTCCTTTCGAGATATGGCCAGGTGGAGTTTATTTACATTTTTTTTCGGGTTGTCCTCTTTCCCGTGAAATATCTCGCACATTTCATGGGCTGAAGGACGTAGATTAAAATATGAGTTCACTATGCTTATAATTGTTATTGGAATAATTCCAGAATTGGTATCAGCAGATGGATCGGCAGGCCAGATGTTTTAAAGCGTCCTAAACATATTTTACTTTCCGTCATTATTATAGTGGCGCACTTGAGCATGTTCGGTGCCGAGATGCATCCTGTCGGCACTTTCACCAGCAATTTTCTGCGGTCACAGTTATGAACAAAACTGAATAAGGGAATGCTCTCTGTTTTCTCGTATTACGCGTTAAATTTATAACATAATTTGTAAGTGTTTTCTCACGTATATTACTGAGGCGGTTTTTTACACCGTTGAAAAACCTGAATTTAATTTTCAGACTTGAAACTTCAAAACTTGAAACATTGTTCAAAGTTGATGCAAAACAGGGCTTTCTCAAATATGTGTGTTGTGTGAGCGGTGAAGAAACGACCGGCTCAGTCGTCCGGACCGGCTTTCCGTGTACAGTCCTGAGGAACAGGATCGAGAAAATGAGGCCAGAGAAAGTTCACAACCAGCAAAGTTACCCGACTGTACTTCTACTTTGATGATTGGGACTTAGCCAAGCTGCTAGTTGGACTACCAGTCTGACATCGGGTCACGTCGGGATTATTTATAGAATCGAAAATTTACATTTTCAGAACAAATATGCCGGGATAACATAAGCATCTGAAGACAAAAGCTACACTCATATCTGAGTTTTGTGTTATTAAAAGAACACAACACACACGAATACTAAATAAAAACCTTTATCTACTCAGGATCATTTTGGAGAAAATGTTTTGCAAGTGATTTCCTTTCGTGATAATATTTTTGTTCCATTTCACTCAAAAAGATTATTATTTTATTTGCCTTAATAAATAAAATATTAAAATCTCAAATAAATATTAATTATCACATTGCTGTAAAGTAGGACCGAAAATGTAGTTTTGTATTTATTTCTGGGATGTACTTATTCAATAATAATCAAATGTAATTGGAATAGAAATTAATTTCTGCGGGAGATCTTTCTTAGATTCCCTTGGCAAAAAGTGAATTGAATTGGCTCAGTTAATTAGCTGGGAAAAAAAATTCCCAATTTTCCTGAGCTTTGTTTTCATCGGGGCAGGACAATAACCTGAGCTCGAGGAGCTCATTGTAAACCGAAATCGTTGTTCTCACGATAATTTCCACTCTACTTTTGTTGTCTATTGAAACGAGGCCTCCGCCGCTATCCGGACAATCTCTTCGTGTCACTCAGACCAAGGCCAACCCTAGTACGTCATGAGTATATATATTCAAAAATAACATTCGCCTTATTTACACGTTAAAAACAATTCACTATTTCGTTGTTCGGTTATATCTTATTGGATATTTTTAATTTGGGCACCAAAAAATCCGCCTATGCGCTAAAAGTGCTAGTTTGAAAATTGTATCTCAATGCAATACACGTAACCAATATGGAATACATAAATTTCATTAGAATTCAGAAAGTAAGTGGATCAAATCTGAATCCAATAATTCAGACGTTCTTTAACGTTTATTAAAACAACTAGTAACACAAACTAAACTCACATTTCGAAGATCAGATGAATTGCGATGGAATTTGTGTCCGGATGTCTTTTTCTTTCCATATGGAATTATTGCAATGGACGTGACCCTTCAAATATTTCGAGTAATTTAGCCAAGGACATAAGAAGCATTTACAGTCTTGTTACGTAAATTAGATTATGTTTGCGACATTTTTCCAAGTGCCGACAGTGCAGACGACATGTGACAACTTTATCGCCTAACACGCAGCCGATAGAATACAGGAAAAGCATGAAGAGAATGGTTTGATAAATTGTGGAGTATATAAATGCTGTCACATACGAAAGACATTTACGTTGTTAGGACTTACTGCCTTTGAATACAAATATTTTTATTTCAACCGAACGAATTCGAATGAATTCATTATTATTCAGTTTCATGCTGTGGCACACACAAATATTATTAACTATGAAACACCAATACAGAAAATGGAGTATGGTACAGGCTTCACTTTTATTTTATTTCCACGTGTTCATATAATTGTAGGTCGATGCCTTTGATCATGGAGAGAAATTAGTAGCAAAATATATTCTGTCAAATTCATTCGGATAAAATCTCGGCATTCAATTCTATTGGGTTGGAAATCAATGATGAATTCTTTTTTAGAAATAACGAGGTTATTAGGAGCATGGTGAATGCCATGATGTGAACACTGTGATAATAGAATGAATAATTTTAAGGAATAAGTATCTGCAGGCATGAACATCGTAAAAGGCTATCTTAAATTTTCTAATAATTAATTCGTAGCTCAGATTTGATTCCCAGTACCAATTAGTAATCTGCAAAAGTCGGAAAACCTGCTTTATCCGAAATAGCGAAACCATTTCACATTCAATAATCCAGGGGACTGTAAACAAACTAATGATAGTTATAAAAAGAAAAATTGGATTTCTTATCGCCGATTGGCCGTAAATTGTTTGCATGCTTTCTCCCAGACGATGATAAATTTCCGCTGGAAGATTGCGCCGGATTGAATTTCATTATACTTTTGACGTAAAAGACTTTTGTAAATGAATTCTACTCCCTTATATTATTTGTCGATTTACTTATTTGTCTGTCTGTGATATTAATTGAATTCCGGCGTCGATGAATCTAAAAGTTGCATGCGAGATTCTTATTACTACTGAAGTATGCTATTTATTGTAGCACTGATTAAAAAAAAATAGATTTTGCATTTAAAGCAGTTATAAAGGTATTCAACTAGATTTTCCGCCATTCTCTGAGGCTGGTCGATTTCTGCTTTACGCCAACATCAATAGTAGTAGTTGCTTACATTCTACATGTTCACAATCCAGCAAAGATACCAAACCAGTTCTGCAATATTTCTAATTGATTGGTCAACCAAAAAACTAAAGAATCATAATATTCTTTCGAAAATAAACCCTAATTTGTTATTTGCGGAACTCAAGTTCCAGATGAAGGGCATTCAAGACGGACACAAATTAATGACTAGACGTTTGACCCGTTTAGATAACGCCTATCTAAGTATATTTCTTCTTCAATGTTAATTATTTCATTGACCTCGGTCTTATTGACAGCTGCTGATATTGTGCCCATTATCGCCTGGAGTTATATTTATACTTATATCATTAAAGCCACAACATTCACGACTTGAAACTTCTTTTTCTAGAACAAAATATATGCTATTCCCGGCAAATCCATCTGATTTTGAAAGTTTTTTTCCTGCCTAATTATCACGCAATACCGTCCTTCAGTAAATGACGTCCTTTCTCGGACTGAAATAAGTTTTAATTCATTAACCAATTGCAATCGGTGTCTGTAACGCAAAAATTATATATATTTTTTCCAATGACATTATTATGTGTATGTTACATTGTTACGCGTATATTCCTTTTGTGGCGCTTCTGCCACAAAGCCTGCGTAATAAGACATCCGCAGTAGTTCTAAAAAAACATTTGATATTTTGTGTACGTGAACCTACTTTTTCGCACATCATTCTCTGTTGGCAGACAAAGTGCCTTTCGGTAACAGCGATGTTAACGGTGGGGTAGGGACGACAAACGTTCCGAGGGGGCTTCGGGCCAATCCCGTGACCCGTCTATAGGACAATTGCAGATATTATCGGGTCGCGTCGAGAACGGATGGCAGGGTGGGGTGGGGTAGGGGAAAAATCCCCGAGAGTAACAGTAACGTCGGGGAGGCTGCCACGTATCGGGCGATCTAAACGGTGGGTTAGGACATGAGGCGTTCTCGCCGGGCCCCCCTCCACTTGCGCTGTTCCTCCCATTGTCGTCCGTAGACCGCGACAAATCCCTCCGTTTGGACACGGACCCGTCCGTTTCTACTGTTCCGCATCGCTCTGATTCATATATCGGTACGGTTCCTCGGGGAATTGCCAGACCGAAGTTCAATAACCGTCTCAAGGCTGGAAGATAAGAATTATTAAGGTTGACAACTTAATAACGTTAAAATGTTGAAAAAAATTGTGCCCACGGATAATTTATTTATCACTTACTTTTATTCTGTTATCTCTATTGTTTTGATTGAATTGATACATTGATATAATAAAGATGAGTTTCTCATAGTTCTTTTTAACTTTCACAATTGGTTCAGAACATATGTACTGACCAAGAATCAGAAATCTGACATCTCATGATTAAACGCTTTCTTGTACATTTGTCAATAACTCTGATGAATACATTCTTTTTTTTATTAACCCCTCGTTTATGAAGGTAGAATACATCAAAGCAGCTCCACGAAAACCGAACTTAGATGTAGGTGCACACGTCCACATTTCTAAGGAAATAAACCGTTTTTTTTTAAGATGGCGTCACGCCAGGAGCGAGTCGAGGAGCTGACTTAAGCAGTTTTTTAAGGCCAGCCAAAAAGAGAGAAATAAAAAACTAAAACCGAAGAACTGTTCAACGGTCGGCTCGTTGATTCTGTCTAATGAATATTTTTGCAAATACTGTAAATTTAAGGACTATTGATCTAGATTACCATAATCCTCCGGCCACTATCCTTCCTCTCATTAAACCTTGCTTATTCGTTGTCTGTTTTTTATTAATTCTTCCAAGAACTTCACGCGATCGAACACATAGACCCTCGCTTACAAAAGAAGGGGCACTCACACCGGATAGACCGGTTCGCCTTGAGACGTGGCCAGTTGTAAGGAAAGCGTTTGACAAATTTGCGAACCTCACCCCCGCCTCGAAGCCGACCATCTCAATACAACAGAGCGCTGTGTCGGCACCCATTTAAATATCAATCGGTTTCAGCATCCATAAAAAAGAGTAAACTTTTTTTTATACCTCCCTTATCTCTCATAAACCGTATTATTTCCGATAGCAATGTTGAGTTCAGGAGTTATCCTAATTATATCCTAAAGTTTTAAAGAAATTCCACTTACTGGAATAAAGGCAATGTTTGTTGAACCAAGCACGGTTTCACACTACATTAGTGTAGCAAGAGTACAATGAACCAGTTAAGATGGTCAACTTTATAAGGAGGTTTGTCTCCTACTTAACTAATAAAACTTATAATAACATGACGAGTGTTTCTATGTTTCGTTCAACAAATTTTTCATTAATTCCGTCAGTTAGTTTCATCACATTCATCCAAGTCTTAAAATAAGTATGAAATTTCGTTTAATACAGTCGCTGTTAGTTGAACTTTTCTTAACAAATTTAAGAATGCTGTATTGAATAACTGCAATATTTATATCCTCCATGAAGTAAGATTTCTTTCATTTGTTCTTCTAGTCTTATTAGTAACACTACTAATATACATACTTTCTATTACGTCGAATTATTCTAATTCCAATTTACTTTTAGTACAAATGTATTCCTATACAAAGCAGTGTATTCATAAATAGACAAATTTCACAGTTGAGTGTTATAAGAAAACTAGTATTTTGAACGATTCGATGATAAGCTCATTAGCCAAGCAAGGACATCCGTCCTTCGCGAAGTAGAGGGTAGCAATCTGCAAGAGAAACGTCCTTCACCTTTCGTTTTCCGGCGTAAATCCCAATTATGCCCAATTATCAATAAAATTCGAATACAAAAGACAATTATTTTCGAGATTAGATTTCGATTTTCTCTTATACAGATCTATAGATAAAAGGGAGTTAAATGGTTGGACTTTATAAAATGGAAATGAGGTTCATTTCATGCTGTCTTGGCGTCAAAACTGTACTCATATTACCATTCACTGCCATTTTCTGCCTAGTTTAACCTATTCTAAACGGTTTTCTTCACTCGTAGATCCGACGATTAGTTCACGATAAATATGTTACATTAAATACATACATATACAAAACGATAAAGTCACCGGATAGTAGGTATAATTCTTTAAACCTTGTTCACTTGTTGTATTAACATTTAAGGTTAGGCCTAAACTAGAGAGATTGTTTGTAGTAATGCTAGTGGAATGGTAGTACATGCTAAAAATACCAGGGCGTTTCGAAAATGGACACATTCCCAGCATTCCCATATCCCCAAAATGTTTTATGCAGCATATGGAAGCGTTCTTTTATTTTTAATGAAATGCGTTTACCTGTAGTATATCGAAGTTAAAATACCTAAATAAAATACGCCAGGTTAATTCTAAAATTGAAAAATTTTTACTTATAATTCAGGCGGTGAAAACTAATAACAATAATTCGTCACCTTACTTCAACAGGTGTGTAAAGTATAACAAATCATTGTTATATCAACACGTTTTGCATATTCAGCAGTGAATGAAAAGTGATAAAATAAGGTTCAAAGTATTAGATTTCCATTATTAACCAATATATTTCAAAGTATTCTGACGTTTCCCATTACTGTGTTTACAGGTGAACGTGGGGGTCTACTACGAAGCCTTGTGCCCCGACAGCATGAAATTCATCACAACCCAATTATATCCGGTCTACGAATCGGTGCTGGGCAAGAGTATGAACCTCACCCTTGTGCCCTACGGAAAAGCAACTGTGAGTAAATCAACTGCAAAATATTATTATACTGTGAAGAGATACAATAACCTTAATTCGAACCTTAATCTGTGTAATGCCTATTTACATGTATTTCTGTAATAAACTAATATGTCCAAATTTGCCAGGATCTACAATTGAAATATGCAGCTTATAGGCCAGGAGTTGGAATTTTTAATTCATGTTTGATGTACCTGTGTCCAATTGGGTACAATTCCCGGGAAGTGTTTTTCCAGTGATCCACTATCTCTGAAGAAGTACTTTAAGGTATTCCCTCCGTGTGGTTTATCCTATCTCAGTAGACCAGGCGAACGCATCCACGTGGCGGGACAGGGGCAGGGTGTGTCGCTTTGAATCGGGGAAAAGTTACCCTGGTACTTTACCCAGGAAAACGGTGATTCATTGGGAGAAATCAACGGCAAGAGCCCACGATGGACAGTAACTAAATTAGTTCGGACCTTAATTTTGGAAAACCAATCGCCGGGCAATTTGAGGGCAAACTTTCACTGATGCCAACCAGAGGAGAGACCGAACCGTCGATTGTCCGTTAGATGTAGTTTTGTGCGGTTTATTTCATTTGGACAGTTCCCGGGCCATAGCTGTCCAATTGGCTCGTTACTCAACCTGATGGAGTTGAGAAAATTACAGAGCAGTTTGCCTGAATTTTCACAAGAACTTGGAAAACTCTTCATGATGAGTTTCGGTGATTCGAAATACAATCAGCGGCCTCTGTCGTAAGTCTTTAGCGACAAACGCTCTAACACAATTAACGTCCTAGAAATGTTCTAACAATAACGCCGTGAAGCTATTCTTGAAGACGAACAACTCCCGTGAAAGTCGTAACAAAGCCTAGACAGAATTGTGTAACACCTTTCTCATATTTTTCCAACTATTCTTTCCGATTATACCGTTTTCCAGGATAATGATTCCATCGGTAATTTAGCCATTCCTCACAGCAGAATCATTTTATCTTAACGTTTTCCTCAATTGCTCATCGCAATTCTTCAGTTCAGTTAATCACCTTTCCGTTCCTAGAATCAGTATTTCTTTCCTCTAAACATCCGCGTTAGGTAGCTGAAACCTTTGAAATGTACATTAGATAAATCAGGAATAAACAGAATATGGAGATATCATTATGCTCAGATAATGTATTCTATTATCGTGTATAATATGATTGTTCTTGTTTTCAGATGACGAAGAACGAAAACGGCACTTATAACTTCAGTTGCCACCACGGTGAGGAAGAGTGCTACGGCAACAAGGTCCAGGCCTGCGCCCTTAAGATCCTCGACACCCAAGGCACACAAGTCAAGTATATCAACTGTCTCATGACCAACGGCAAGAAGGGCATGGAATACCCGCTTAAGAAGGTGATTATATACCATCACTTCCTATTATATTTTGACTGAATGAAAATGTTCATGTCTTTAAATATTCTGTACGAAGAAAATTAATTTCGTTTCAATTATTTTGCGGTACAGTGCACCGATGAACTGAACATGGCGGAGGACCAGATCTCGATGTGCAGCAATTCGACCACCGGTGACGAAGAACTGGCCAAGATGGGTATGCTAACCGAAAAGCTCGAGAAGACCCTCACTTCCGTGCCAACAGTTGTCTTCAACAATGTAAACAACACTTACTTACTATTTTTTATCTCATAAATCGCCTGAGAACTTTCATATAACATGGAAGTTTGACAATTTCGTTCTTCCTGGGATTCTTTTTTTCACTTTCAAAGTATGCCCCATTAGTATACTATCTATTAAAATATTAAAATTGTTCCTGCTTTGCATTTCAGATGTTGAACAAGACAGAAAACGATATGGCGATGAAGGATTTCAAGATGACACTGTGCTCTAAGATCATGGGCGATAAGCCGAAGGAGTGCATGGCTGCTCCGAACAGCGCCAGCCTGGCCACCATAGCCACCATCTTCTTCCCGATAGCAACATCCCTCCTTATCTCGAGACTCTAAGCCGAGCAAGAAGAACAACAACAAATTCTGCAGCAATCTCTTATCAAATTTTGCCTTACTGTGTGTGAAGAAAAATAGAAAGAAAAATGAATTGAGAGCCCAAAATATTGCAAACAATTGCCAACGAGAAGCGGAGGAAAAGAGTACTAAAATTTTGTATTATACCGAATATTTTCAGAGATCATTTATTCATTTATTATATATTAATTATTATAAAATAAATATACATAAGATAATGTTAATTATTTTGTTTGAGTGGTCGCATAATTTAAAAAAAGAAAGAAATATTGTATTTAAGAGAAATTTCCGAACGCATTTTAGTTCTTGATTTCAAGATTAAACAACAAAATTGCGGTATTCATTTTATGTGGGGGGGAACCAAGTATGTTCGTACATTTTAAATTAGATTTTATTCTTTAGTTATATCTGCAGGAAGGATAAACATTGATTATGTTTAGGTTCCATTTCAAAGTTTATTGTTATTAGTACAAAATACCTGAGAGAAAATATTTTAAAATTGTATTATCCTTGTTTATTTTTTTGCTGAGAGTTTCGTTGTCATTTGAAGAGTTATAAGGTGCAACGAATTTCTGAATTTTTCTTCTTATAATTTATTTTTCTACAATTTAAGAATTTAATAGATCGAGGAAATTATTATTAAATTAATAAAAAAATATATAATAAAGTTGGAGGGATGATCCAGTTAATTAGGATACATAAGAGATACTTCTAGTACAAGTGTGTAGTCATTGAAATAAAAAAAAATCGTGATTATTAGATTTATTATTTTTTAATCCGTAACTTTGCTTTTAAATATACATCTCATATTGAACAAATTCCATACAGACATTCCTTGAGATTCAAAAAATTGTGTTGAAGGACCTGTTATGAGGTTGTCAATTTCACCTTTGTCTGCTGCTGTAGTTTTCTTGTCACATTAATATATATAAGCATTGGTGTTTCATACTTTTTCTTTTTTCCAAGGGTAGTATTTCTGTAATTGTAAATGTAAATGCACTGTATATCTAATGGTTATTAATAAAATGGAAACCATAAAATAAGAATTAATTTTTTAATGAGGAATTTAAAATCATAATATTTGAACGAAATCACGTGATACCACGCCAACTTTGTGAGCATATTCTAACTTTAACCTACTCTTCGCTGTCTTAAGGTAGGTTTTCTGATTGGACGGTAAGTATTACCTATTGAATTGATAAAATTGATATCAATTATATAAGATATGACAATAGCGTGTTCCTAATTAATTTGTATGATTTTTAAATGTGTGAAGGTTTCCGCGCCCAGAACTTTAATTATCACTAACCAACCTCCGGTAGGATCGCGTAATAGTGTGGGAAGCTGTGGCGGGATTTTTCCTGTGTTTGGAAACAACCTGAGCGAGTTCCGCCGGCAGGGTTATTTAGAAACAGAAAACAGGTGGTTTCCCAGAAACAGGAAAAATCCCGGAAGAACATGGGGTTAGCAGAGGTTGGCTAACCGAGGTTCTTCCCACAGCTTTACCTGATCCTACCGGAAGTTAGTGACAAATCAATATCTAAATATTAAATAAGGCTCAGGAAATAAAAATATTATTGTCATAAATACAACAAAGATTATAAAGATTGATTAAAAATATAAATAGTAATTTTTAAATAAATTGCATACCGTATAAAAAAAATAATCAGAATAAATAAACCTTTCTTAAATATGGATCCACTATAATGGATCAATTATAATTTCATTATTCATTCTCTACGGATAGAATATTAAACCAGGTAATAATATTGAACGTGTATTGCTTAACAACAAATAATTCACAGGGGTCAGTTCTCACTGAGCGTAAGATTACAACTTGGAGATCGGAGTGTTGAAATTGGCTAGTCGACTATGGTCAATATTAGTTCAAACCAATGAGAAATCTTTGTAAATGTTAATAAACCTCGAGACCAGTAACACGATACCACACTGTCGTATTGTGCAGATATAAAAAGTGTGGGGCAACCCAAAATAATGAGTAATTCTCCCGCTTAGGGGAGTGTCATGAAATCGCTCATTATGCATTACTCCAATTGGAGTCCAGTCTGTTTACGAATATCCCTGCAAGATTAATGTTCAACACGTAGTTTTAGAGATATAACGATTTAAATTGGGACATAATTTCGTCACGGCAGTCGGCCGAAATTCGCCCCTTGGACTTAGAGCTGGGACAAAAGTAAGACAACAGTCCTAAAAGGCCTAAAAACGTTGATTATTAACTCATATTTCGTTCTTTCGGATATATGTATAATGTATTTGGGTATCAGGAGCCTGAAAATTAAATTCCTTGAAACCACAATTTTTACCAAGATCAGTATGTCGAAGCAGTGCAGATTGATAGGAGTAACATTTAATGTTAAGAATTAATAACATGTCAAATGACGAATATTTGTTGTGATTTGATAGTACGATTCTGTTTTAGTTCTTTTATCCATAGCCTAGGGAAATTATTTTTAACAAACAATTTTATTCATAATAATCTCCTAATGCTCAACAGATTTGAGTATCTATTCTAGGATTCTGTCACTTCTGTTTTAATAAGGTATAATTATCAAATGGGAAATGAGTCCCATTACTTTATAGATAACTATAGATGTAGTTTGCAGAATCAACAGGAAATGTATAGAGTAAATAATATGATCATATAATAAAATAAATAGTAATATAAGATAATATAAGATAATATAATAGTGATTTTAAAAATATGATTTAATCATTTTTATGTTGATTTATACTGGTCATTAGCCAAAACAGTACACAATAACCAAAAATAAATTAAATTAAGAACTGTACTGGTTCATATTAAGTATAATAAGATTCAGGATTATACTTATATAACTGCCAATTGTAGTACTTGTATCACTACTTATAAATACGAATTAGTTCTAAATTCATTCAATAAATATAAAAAAAAACCTAAAAAGCAGATAAAATTCCATTATTTATTTGACTTTATTTATTTTATTTGTTTTGTATTTAGTTTAGAAACAAAGATATTTTTTTCATTTTTAATATATGAGTTATGCTGACATAAATGTTTCTATGAGCCTCCCGATAATGAAGATAGGTGTGAATTATTCATATGAAGAGGCCAACAAGAAACATATATCATACTGGACATATTCTATTCAAGAATAGCAACTCATTTAATATAGGATATTGTTGTGCGGGCATTGTTGTTTTAATGATACTCGTAGGAATGTAATAATACTAAGTAATAATATGTTTGTGTACTGCAGTACTGTCACATATAATTATTTAGAGCTATATCTCGATTAAATGAGCTGCATATAATTGTAGAGAAAGGATATCCTTTTATATAATAAGGCATTATACTTTCCCACCTCAAATTTGGGTCTTTGGTTATAGACTAGAAAAATATTTTTTGTAATTTCATTCTGTTTTTATATTATTACTATCCCAAAATATAAATAAACAATAATGTAATCACAAATAACATACATTTATTCTGAATGATGAAGAATTGTATAAATTAATTTACATAATTTATGTGCTTTTTTTATTCTTACCTTCATATTGAAAAAATATATTTTTTACATTACTTACATTAAATAAAATTTTGTAACATAATAAAATTATTTTAAAATACTGGAATAAAATTCATGAACTCAGTTACACTTGACATATAGGATAGAAATGAAAATAATCAGTATAAGAGTAAAGAAATAAACCAAAATAAATAAAATAATTATTTGTTGATCAATAGTAACTAATAAGACTGGTGTATGTAATTGAAAACTTTCAGTACATTTTATAATTATGTATTAAATAGAATACATGTGCAGTTTAAACATAGACAAAATACCTACTTGGGGGTCCCAAAGTAGACCATGAGTTGATTACAGAAAAGCTTGCAAGATGTCGTTGACAGCAGTAACTAGCCCTTCTGAAGTAAGGGGTTCGCGTTAGTTTTTTCAAATTGAGCATCAGGATTTACATAGTGCTATTTACATTTATGCGTATTTTGAAATTAAATATTTGGTTCCTTATTGCAATAATTATCGCAATGTCTGTAGTTTGTAACTTGCGATAGTTTTACTTCTTACTTATTTTTATGTACTGTAACTTTTTTGGTGTAATTCTTTTCAGGAATATGATTTTCTATTTGATCTTATGGTCATAACTTCGAGTAATACCTAAAATAAAAACGACCCTATTATTTAACCGGTTGGTAAACGGTTATCAATTTCGTTTGAAAAGTTCAGTTGATCTTCAGGCTGGGGTGTGATAAGACACGTATTGTTTTATAAACCTGTTAAGTCAAACCGGTATTTGGTCGGCACATTACAGAAAATACATAGAACGCTTAGAACCGCGATTATTCGGAACTTTTAAACAAAACGGACATAAAATCATAAAAACATATATTTTACAATCGAGCAGTGTCGTGGTTGCCGTTATTTGATGCAGTAAAATCATCAAATCACTCGAATAAATTAATTTCACTAACAGGTTGGGTTATGATCGATTATGATAATGTTATCTTGTTCTTGTAGTGGACGTAAACAAAGACATAAGAAAAATCTTTAAGTGGACGAATTATTTCGTCATGAAGGCAAGTTTGTGCAGGTTTTTATCTATTAATCATGTGCTCGTGTACACACAACTACATAGTCAGAGTGGCATTGAAATCATTTCATATAGGTCCGGTTAATCGCCTTCTAGCTTGACGTCGGCTGGACCCACATTAGGCGGTGTTCATGTAGGACAGATTTGCCCATATGTCACAAGAAAAACGCAGACGGACACATGTTTTTACATCTGGCAGCGGTTTTTGTTCTAGAGTCGGTAGGGTTCCTCGCCTAAGTGGTTCCATTAAACCGACTGGAGTGTCCTCGTTTCGACTCAACCTAACGAGACGCCAAACCTACATTACTTAAAACGGGTTCCTTGGTCACACGCCTTCTTCAGTATTTAAAAACTTTGGCTTAAAAATTTAACTTGTTTAACTTTTATTTTATTTTAACTGATTTAACTGGATTTAAAAACTGGTTTGGCTGTCGTTTTTATTCTGAATTTGTGATATAGATCGGCCAATTCCTAAATCTTGAAAATTAATAATGATGTACTCACTCTGAATCAGTGTTAAATGAGAGAACGAAAACCCAAAAGTCATCAGGATAAAATAAATTTTACCAGGATTTATATAAGATATACTATTATATAATACCATTTAATAGTATACTATTTTAGTATTCCTTCTATTATAGTATGTCATTACAATTTAAGGGTTGTAGTTTCTACGATAGTTTAAACCATTCCCGTGATCCTTTACATGATTTTCTCCGTTGTTCTGTTTGTGACAATGCCGATTTTGACCTTCCCCATCACTAGTAGTGGGCCATTCTGCCGTGAATGTATATTAATAGTCCTGTGTGCCGGTTGAACGCATCTCTGTTTATTCATTAACGGGCAGCTATTAGAATAGCCCATGTCCGAAAATGGTTTGGATATTGATTGGGTAGAGAGGGGAGGCGGGCTACTGTTGTATACCGAGAATTAGAGAGCTATAGTTAATGGATGGGCCGTGATGTATTCCCAGGGGAGTACAATGAAGATCGGGAGATGTATCATTATCCCTAAGTGCATTGGCTTTTATTGTTTCCACATTAATTTAACTCGCGTTTAATTTTGGCAGGATAGCCAGAAAGTACCGAACTATTGAAATGTAACTATTGTAATGTATATAATATAATATTTATTATATATGCTTCTAAAACAAAAAGTAAGTAGTAATAATTCAATATGCGAATATGTATATGAGTGTATATTTATACATTTGGCGATTTAATAAATTAAAATATAACAGAGCTCAACATATTATTCTCGTAGCTTATCAAATTTGGGATTCGAACCGTAAGTATTTCGGCGTGAGAGGGTTGTCAAAAATACCGCCGTCCTAAGTTTGTTTGTGTATTTTCAGTTTTCAATTGTCTCTATTCACCTGTTGTGTTGAGTGCTGTTCGGGGGCACAAATTAACATAAAACGCTCGCACGAGTGGGCCCCACTTCCGCTCAAATGCGGGCCGGTTCCGCTTCCACATTTCCACGACTATGACACGTTCAGTCCAATGTTCCGACCCAACGCTCCAAACCAACTCCGCCAGGGTTATTATTTTTGTGAAGATTCAATTCACCCGAATTCACAGTTAATTCCTGTTTCGATGCCAATAAACGTTTGTTAGGGGCGGTGAACTATAATATTGGACTCTGTTACGGTCTCAGTGCTTCGGTGTTAAAGCATTATGCTTCCGATAGGGTCTATGGAAAGCTACTAAAACTAATCTGTATTGTGATTTTATCACTTCATTTCATTAACTGCAATTTGCATTGTTTTATTTTACTAAAATTTGCTGCAGGATTTTCCTATTTGATTAGACTAATATCGTAGAATTAAGAGAGTCAAAATAATTTTGAATTTTTATCAAAAAATAAATAAAAATCGAATATTTTAAGTAGTGCATTTCATTTTGAGCGAAATATATTCCATTAATTATTTCACACTGGTTTATAAGTATAAGTACAAGTAAGGGTGGGGGGGACTGAAGGGTCTCGCCAATATAATCGGTGATAGGATTTTTAATCTTGGCGCTCAAGTTTAAGCACGTAACGCGTCTGAGGAAAATACGATTGCAAATCGAGGACCAAATCGACAATATTAACGTAATGCCAGAATCACCGATGCTCTATAGGTTTACAATACAATTTCCGAAGTTCCACTATTAAAAATGACGCGACCTAAAGAGAAGTTTTAAAATATATAACAGCAGTTGTGGGAAAAACGAATTATTAGATCTTAAATTTAGATAATATAGTGCAGTACTTACAGATCTTCCCGTCGACAAAGCTCCTGCGAGGCACATTAATCTGAAAACAATAATATAGGTTAAAATATGAGTACACGCATAAATACATAAATGTACATAAACATTTGCATAAATAAATATATATATTTGTGGTTATGTAGTGGTGTACAATCATTGTACAATGCTTGAGTACAATAATCCACTATTCAACGCGATTTCTCCGTGCACGGGTTCCCAATAACGCCTTAGTAGGCATTTACTTATAGAAAACCGACCTGCAAGTCGAGATCAAACGTCTGATTTCCCGTTCTTATTCTGAATGCATCATTATCTTGAGATTTGTGATATTTCGTCCTAAATAAAAGTTGAATTAATTTCGAACAGGCAGAAAACCGCAAAGAATTGACGAAGATTTAATACAAATTTAATTCCGGCCGAACTTTATTGAAATTCTCCCTGTGAAAAATCTGCGATCACTTCCGCTCGTCGCCGGTATATTTCAGTCAACGTTTAGGAATCCGATTTTTCGGTTGCGATATGGAAAAACTTTTTTTCGCCGATGGAAAGGAGGTGGGAGGGTGGCGCGGAGGATTGAGGTCGTGCCGCTGTGAATTGAAAAGCGTGTTTAATAAGCCGGAAAATTGGAATTCATAAATTTTCCCCACTCCCCACAGCGCCGGACAACATCCCTGCGGAGGATTTATAATGTCAATAACTAGGAGGAGTGTCGAAACGCGGAAGAAAGAGAAAAAACTACCCCCCGGCTCTAATGCGATATTCCTTTGAGCGGTCCGGTCGCCCTTCGACCCTCCGACTTTTCCCAGAGTTACTACTTCGCCCTTTCGGCGAGTTAAAGTTTTATTGGCAATCAGCCGTGTCACAAAGTCCCCGCTCTGTTTTCCGAGACCGCACAACTTAATTGTGTGTGCACTACTAAAGGAAACTAAAGGAAAAATACCCGGGGGTAGACTAAATAAAACGACCGAAGAGAAATACAGAAGGAGGGTGCGCAATCTCGTTATCCGCGCGTTGAAATTCAACCCGCTCCCCGACGAAAGTGCAATTAAACCTCCTTGGAGAATTGTCTCATACGTAACGGAGAGAACTGGGAATCTAATTACAAGTATTATCACATTTAATGATGTGTGGGATCATTACTTTGGAGGCGGTGGTGGTCCTCCGGTATTGTAATAAAAACAATAATACTCCTTTTTTATACAATAATCTACAATTTAAACAGTTAAAAAAACTGTCAAATGTGATACGGAAAAGCAAACTGACGAATCTTCTGCACAACGGACCCAGGTGCGAGTGATAATGATAACAGTGACAGTAACTAAACGTCTAGGGTTAATGCATTAGTATGAGGAAAGAAACTACATAGTGGTAGTTTTGTTCTTAGTGGACTAAATAATCTTTCTTTTCCTTGTAACCTAATATTGTATATATTTGAGCTAATTGTATTGTTCTCACAACAAACCAATGTTGTCTTATTAATATAATGAATTAACTGTATTAATACTTAAAACTCAAAACTACTTTTGGCTATATTGTGTGCTACAGGTAATAGTTTTTATGGTATTCTCAACCGCTGTAATAGTAATAGCACTATTGTGGTACTTAGAACATAGTAATAGTACAAGTGTTTATTATATGTATACGGGCATTTGAAAATACATTAACACTATACACATGGAATGAGTAAATGTCAAATGCCAGCTTCAACTTGCAAACTTCCAGTTCCACCACGCCTCTCTGAGAGAGCATGTATTTTGCTTGAACATGAATTGACCAATTTATTTAGTAAGTTTGTTTTCAGAAATCAACGACAGTCAATTTCGTAACTGGAAATTTCACATACACGCAGACATAAGTCCGTGCATGTATTTTGTTTATTTGTGTGCTCTGTTAATTAATTTGCGCCGTCCAAACGCTAAAGTGACCTATACTGAATGTCCAACTCGTTTATAGAAATATTTCGGAATTTGTTTGACATGTAAATGACTCGCACTGATGTAAACGAAGGAGTTAAACAACAGAATTACACGATTTGTTTATTAAGTTTTGATTTCCAATTTATTAAAAAACAAGTTATAATTAAAGTCCATATTGTGACCTACATTCTAGTTATCGACTCAGTCAATGTCCTTTCGGTCTTGTACTGTCAAGTTTTCTTATTACTTTCAATTTTGTCGATGTTGCGTAAGTAAACAATTGCCTGTATCTATTGATGATAAGTAAAATCATTAGTTTTCCATCATAAGCCAGTAGATTCAAAGTTTTACCACCTTTCACATTCGATTCCTCCCCTTAATGGGAGGTATTGGCTTATACCTCCCCATAATTGCCAAAGGAATTAGCTCTAATTCTCTGGAATACACATTTATAATTATACATTAATTTTAATCATTTAATTCTTTTATAATTGAATACACTACATATATTGGAACAACCTATCTCAAGTGGTCCAGTTATTTAGATAGGTCAGAAATATTAGTAGCTTCCTGTTATAATAAATAAATGGGAAATAATATTTTAACTCCGTAATCGATAAACGAATTGAAATTTGCCGCAATAGGTGATTCCACAATGGAATTAAGCTGTACATATTACACTGAGTAATATAGAGCCAATGGGGACAATTTCTGATACCCCATTGGCAATTGGTACTTTGGCCGTACCCGAGCTTTAACTCATATTGGGACTTGGAAACTAATCCACCGGCAACCAACTATTCGGGTTTAAACAGCTCACAAGGGGGTTGTGTAGCCTGGCATATTTCCGCTCTCTCCTTCCTCAATATCCTGCTGAGTACTCCAATTCTGAGTGCTGATATTCTGGCGCCTATCGTCTTCATTCAACTCGTGCACTAGATGCTAAGTCACAGGATCCAGTGCTAAGAGAGGTTAGGTTTTGAATCTTGGTTAAAAATTATTTACAGTACAGAAATTCACGTACTCTTCCGGTATGAATATGTTTCAAATACACACAAAAAAGTGATGAATGACAAGATTTGACCTGTATTATTGCATAAACAGTTGTTCTTAGTACTCTGTTATATTAAATGTATTGATCGATGACAAACAATTTTACGAACCCATTAATGTAATCTATGTAATTGTATTTAATAATATAACAGCGATAAAAAATTAATTAAACGATCATTTTACACAATTAGATGGAGAACTAATGCGTCTTCTACATTATAACTCATATTAATTGCGTATAATATATATTTTATGGTACCTAATGAGAACAAAGACCATTTATTACCTAATACCCGAGTAAAAGTTTACTCGCATAATTTGATTTCATTATATTTTAACTTCGGATTTTAACCAAGTTTACATTTTATGTTCTAAGAAGTTTCCCTGAATAGTCGATACTTTTGAACATAAATTTTTTATTCGTTAAATTCGAGCTTTTGATGGCTTGGAAAGAAGTTTCTAAAAGTTTCGGGCCCTACCCATAGGAATAAGCTTGACTCTTTGCCTTTCAATGTAATTTGCTTCTTTCCCATAAATCAAAGACTTTATGTGAGACCGATCACAGATTAGAGGTAATATTACACAGTTCTGGGGAACTTCAGAGCGTAAGGAACAGTTGAAAACTCGAGTTAAAAACCAAAGATATAAATATTATACGAATTCGCAACCGGCCAATGAACTATGTGTTTGCGACAAGTAAATTCGAATTGTGCTTAATGTTCACAAATCCATTCTCAGTAGGTAATATAAGATACCGATATTAGGCACAGAAAATATGGTATATGAAATATGAGATTTACTTTTAAGTCAGATAAACTATATATTGTTTCTGAGACCCAGTAACAACGTAAAAGTTCTTTAAAACATGCATAGACTTCAGCTAAATTGGTTTTGAAAGATGTACAGTTAAACTCGATCTTACGAACATGACGGGCCCGCACTGAATATTGTGTTAAATGCATATTTAGTAACATTTTCCTTAAAAGAATGATATAAGAACGAAATAAGAATATTGTAATGCATTCTTTATTCTGAGATAACGATTATTACACTTCAATGAACATATAATATTTCGCTCACGCGTTAGGGAGTACGGTTTGTGTTACCAGCTGACGAAGTCGACTAGATGCAGTCACATCTGAATACATCTCTTACAGAATCTAGCAGAATTCTAGACGTGTGTTCTACCATCTAACTGTTTTTCATTATTGTTGGTACCAGTTCTGCATCCTTCTGCCGATGGTCAATTTGTAATTTATTAAGGCCCCTCAAAAACACTAGGTATCGATTCGGGGGACGAAATCAGGCCAAGCAACATCCTGTTTACTGTCGGATTTTATTTTATATACTTCTTTTTTTGTTCTAACCAGTCCATGTTTTACGGCCCGTAGTATTTTTCCGGCAACGAGCCGGGTTCCGGAACGCGTGTTCACCCCGCCTGGAACTAATCTAAATGCGTACATTTTCCAACAAAACAGTTCCGAAACTTTATTTTAGAGAAAAACGCTTCCGCGGGCGATAAAATAGGCCCCGCGTATACGCTTGGAAAATTATCCGGCAATAACTTGGGAGATATTAAGTTGGGAAAATGAAATTTTTATATTACCATTAAAGATTTTTGGGTTACACGAAATTGGTGTACATATTTATACGGAGTTAAATAAAAGGCCGGGCTTGAAAAAAAGATTATAATGCCTCAAAATTATTATAATAAGAGAACTGTGGAAGTCGTTATTTTCCGTGGAAAAATTCTTCACCTATTCAAATTTGTGAAATTGTCCTACTTTAATATACTGGGTCCATATACAATTGCACCTATGGTGTTCTCCGTGAATGGGGTTGGGGCTTTTTTTAACCTTTTATTTTTGTGCAATCAACTTAGAAGCGCGGGAATTCGGAATATCACTTGTTCGATATTACTGATGGTAGCGAGAAATCGAGACCAGTTTCTATTATGACAAAACAAACCAGAGGATATGATATTACGAACCCTGGGGGAAACATCCCTACCACCCAATTCAAATATCTTAAACGATACGTTTTATTGTTCCAAACAGAAATGTATTCGATATATATTATTACTTCTGTATAGGTTGAAAATTGTCATTAATTTCCTACACACCTACTTTAGCCATTATAAACGTACAACATCGGCAATGGTTATTGGAAACAGTATTGTGGCTAGGGGAGGAAACGGTGGCTTCAGTGAACAAACGCAGTTCCCACCAGGGAGTACAGGTTTTCGTAATATGAAATATTAATGAGTCGTCCGTCGGTAGTCGCTCTCTGTTTATCCGCCCTCATTTCATTCATAGAACAGTCAAATAGGTCAACCTAATATCCGATTTTATATTTATAATTTTTACTCAATATTTATCAATATTATTCACTTTTATTAATACCTAAATGACTACCGTTTAAAATGGTAGTCATCGTAAGAATAGAATATTGGTATATATTGCATTTTATTTCTTTCACAAGTTATAAATTAAATAAACATTTAATTATAAACCATGCTGTCCTGAGTGGTACCTGAGTAGGCAAATGTTCCAAGTATATCAGAGATTAATGTCTGATTTATAAAATAATATTCGGGTCATCAGTAATCAGGATGAATCATATAAAATCAAAGGTAATTAATAAAATAAAAAATGATTATTAAAAAGATATAATATTAAAAAAATACAAAATTATATAAGATTCCTTAATGTGGAAAATGTTACCAACGTCGCTAACTGATATTATTCTGTTAACCTAATTAAAAACTTAAATTAATTCGCTTATTTTTACTTTCTACGTATTCGGAATTTTAGTTATATTTTAAAACAATTCTGTAACTTTGATCATTTATCGTTTCGTGCTGTTCAGAAGAGTTTATTTTCCATTTTTGCGGACATTTGACTCTGATTTATATCCCTGAACGTACAATTTATCATCAAACTTTTGCACTAAGGCTCCAACACACGGTTTGTAATTCCGCCGATTCAGCGTTTTAAAATTATATAACTCGATTAAAAATATAGTATCGTTTAGTATCCGACATGGCACGATTCACGTGAAATTCGCACGGACGAACATCAAACACTTCATTGAACCCTAAATAATTTTCAACCAACATCAGTCGGCCTAGAATTCTGAACTCGTTAATCTTCTGAACCGTTAAAACATTATAACCGTTATAAACAGTTCAAAATGTCATTCAACGTCAGACTGCTGCAATAAATAGAAGAACAAAAATATGCGTCATAATATTTTTATAGGTTTAAGGTTCGTGAAGCCTATGAACTTATTAGTTAACGAAGTGTCTACCTCCTTGCATTATCCATTCCCGAAGAAATGTCAGGCATTCTGGTGTGTAAGGAGGCAAAGTAGATAAGGTTAGAAAGAAATCATAAAATCGATAAAAAGTTTCGATTAAAACACTAGGCATTCTACAAAATACTTCAGTTTCAAATAATCTTGGTATCATATAATTTATGTATAAATATAACTTAGACAATAATTATTAGAATTGTAGTTCAATAATATTGAGACCAGAATCAATGTTAATCAACAGAGTATTTTTATAGTAGAATAGTACGAGTATTTTTTAAAGAGTAATTTAAATAAAATATACTGTAAGGAAATATGTAATATAAACAACTGTAATTTACAACTTAAAATAATATTTATGGTTTTGTGTGGGATGTGCTGGCGAGGTAGAAGGTACGGTGTCTAAACTTGAGTAATTGGAGCAATATATATAATACTCGGTCCACATTTTTCACTGTCGTGTATATATATGTATATATATACCGTCGAGCCATGACTTATATATATATATATATATATATATATATATATATATATACACAAGTTTATTCTCAGAGCGTAGAGGAAAATGGGGAATTAAATCGAAGGAGGTTAAACCGAGTGTGTGTGAGAGGGCGCGTGTGTGTAATTGTAACTTTTGTTTTATTGAATTCCAGGCAAGGAACGTGTGGAGTGTGCGTGCACGCATACTTCCTTAAATTCCCAAATATATCAAATGCTGAGCACAAAATACACTACCACGCTGTCAAAAATAGGTAGTCGACAGTGAAATTGTTGTAAAATAATGGCAACATATTATCCTGATGTTGCAGGACGCAGAAGATATGGAGTGACAATATTGGAATACGGTAAATGGATCGATGTCCACTGTTTTGACGGATTCCCCTGTCTAAATCAGCTCCATATTTTCAGATGGATAAGGAAAGAATATGACTGAGAGCGGGTCTCAATCATTTGTCATCCTATCTTGCTATCCTTAGTCCATTAATCTCAGGGACGAACTGATTTTATTTGCGATAAAATTAAAATTACAATAATTATCATATTTCTATGAAGCTTGTTACGGTCACACCACACGGGGGAGCATTAAGGACGGTCGGGAGGACGTTCGATTGGAATCTCCGGATGCGAGCGATGTTGGATATCCCTGTGGAACCCCCACAGTTCAATGCCGCACGTTGGTTTCGCTACGGCTTTGTAAAAATTCTGAGTTTGTCAACTGAGGTCAATTGCAGTAACGGCTTCAGTATCCCTGATTTACGAGTCGGGTATGAGGATAACTACGTTCTGTTTTCACCGGCTGATTTGGTCATTTGCTAGACCGCTTTTGCCTGTGTGAGAACAAACTTAATGTAGGGCATAGTCAGCGATTGTATGCAAAATATCGAATAAATACAATATATATAAAACCATATTCCAGATACCTAAAATGTTATATATATATATATATATATATATATATATATATATATATATATATATATATATAAAGGAGTTAGATTAGAAGGTTGGGTGGTATGATTCTTCTAGTAGAATAAAATGGGGAATTAAAGGGAGGGAGGTTAAGCCGAGTGTAAAAGCTTTCGGGCTCCTCTGTAATTGAAACTTGTATTTTATTGAATTGGAAGCAAAGTGTGCGGGTTGGGTGGGAAGCAGATGCGTGCGTGCAGGTCCCAGAGTGCGGAGCTGATTTAGCCTGGGCCGGAAGGAAGAGGCAATATTAATAGAGTTGGGTCTGGCCGGGACTTTTAAGGGTGCGCCCGCCCCATTGCCCCAATTACCCCCAAAGTTTAGACATTGTCACACCTCCGGACCACTCTCGCCTGCCGCCGCCTCACAATCATCCCTCCAGGACCGGCTAAGAGGAGATATTGATTTTTTAAAAACCACTACTAAAATTTTGAGACCGTTCCTTGTCTTTCTGAAGCCCCGAGTTCTTGCGTGTCGAAAGAAATTAGGCTGTTAATTAAACCTAAGAATACTGTAAACTGTAAGAATATAGTGTAAACTATACTAATAATACAATCGTTTTTGGATATTTCCGTATCTCATCAATAGTCAGTAGAATTTTTACTAATGCACGCTGTCTGCCGTTAACTATACTGTTGCCAACAGTTTATACCAATTCAGATGAGAAGCCAAAACCGGTCTGGCTCAAATTTGTAGAAATGCTAACATGAACATTGTTTCATGAAATACTTAAAGAAAAATAGTATCCCTTCGATTATACAGAATCAGTGCACATTTTTGTAACTATTAAACTCCTATAACAAAATTGAACGGTTTAATATAAACTTTTATTTTTTCCCTGTTTAATACTAATGTATATGTATATACATATACTAAACTCTAAATAATATATTTATATTCTAAGTAATGGGGACTGAATTGACGCTATCGGCTTATGCCAGTATCGCTTTTTTAGTCAGTAATATTTGTTCGATATGCAATTATGCTAAATCCAATATTGCCTGAAGGACGAAAATGATTATTTACTATACCAGGTTCCTACACGTTGGCATTGCAAATGTTGGCCCATTGGTAAATTGGCGAGAATGAATTGTTTATGTCCCTGATTTTTATTCTCTCCACGGTAATGGAAATTTGGATTCTTGTGCAGTTTTTGCATCGCCACACGACATCTTGGCTATTCTTCGAAGTCAAACACTGAGAGCCATGTGCCTCGGTCTATAGTAATTAGAACATCAAATGGTACTGCACAAAATGTCAACATCGTAACATAAAAATTATTAGAAAATGCCAGTATTGATTTTTACTTAGTATTAAAACGGGAACTTAATGACTTGACATTTCCCTCTGAACAACCGGGTATTATATATATACATATAAATAATAAGATTATAATGTTTGTTTGCCCTGCATTCCATATAGTTAAGGCTAGAATTTTCGCACGAAATTCTAATAAAAATGCACAAAGTCTATAATACGAATTTTAAAAAAGACAGACTGTTGGCTTCAGTTTGATGATGAGGGCAGACAAGCTTAGAACAGAGCCTAATGGGGTCTGAACTGAGCCAACCGATTTCTCTCAGCCGTTCAGTAAGAATCCAAAAATTCAAGAAATTAATAATTCAACATAGTAATAAATAAGTAAAATATAAAATATAATAAAATAAAATAAGTATATATTGTATATAAGCTCTATTTATAGTTTATTGTAATCATTATGAATCATAATATAGTGTGATAAATCACATTCATCTGTTATGTAAATTAAAAATTTAATTTAGAACGTTTCATGCAAAAATTATTTCCAGAATTTTTTACCCAGAATTATTTAATTTCCAATGTTTTCAATAATTCCTCTAGTTATCGGAACCTGTCATATATATATATATGGCCAACTGTAATTGAAATAAACCAATATAGAACGTCAGAAAAATTGGGTAGTGTTCCGGAAAATTGGAACGTGTTCACTAGGAAGGACAATGGGAGTTATGGACTAAGGGACCTCAGCGTGCGGTGGCCTCACACAAGTGCTACCTGGAGCCTTCCTTTTACGACTCGCCCCCTATAAAGAACGGCTACAGGATCTGAGAAATTTTAATAATTTCGTTCAAACGATTCATGCCTGTCGTTCCTATGCATTCTCCCTATTATATTTTGGCAGCAAAATTTCATAAGGTGGGTGAGGCTAGTTTAAATAGGCCCGCTTTCCCTGTTTTAATTTCACCGGGCATTTATTTGGTATTTTGAAAATTTCCATGTAACAAGAGTGTGTATAATTATAATTGATTGTTTATAGCATGTAGTGACAATGATTGATTGTTTATCGTCTTGACAATGAGCCGATCCAGTGAGTTTACTAATTAGCAGAATTAGTCAGTTGAAGTTTGTAATTGAGGAAAATCAAACATCGGGTTCACTGAGCCCACTCCTCAGGATTATCCGAAACCTTCTCCCATAATATATTGATATCTCACCAGTGGTATTAAGAGCTGCGCTTTAGACGGGAAACAATGTTGTTCAAGAACAAACTACCAAACTGAAATATAGTGATACCGGAGTTGTTGAGCTCCACTCGTTTAATCGGTCATGCGACTTAATCGCATTGGACCAAATTGCGATCCTCCTTCCATAGCAGTAGCATAGGCAGGAAGAAAATGCCTAACTTAATACCAGTTTCAGACAAAATTGTGGTTGATGACAATCTTAGCCTTGCTTTTTCTCTGAAAATGTTCCACCGCGGTATCGATAATTTTGAATATTGGAGTCTGAAATTGTAAAAGTTAAACTCTTTTGAAATTTCACGATCAGAGCTAAAATAGGGAAATTTCCATCGCTTTTCCACCTTTAATATCCTGACCTGTCGTCGGCAACTCAGAATATTCCAATATCGGTATGTGATACGTCGCTGGCAAGTCACTGTAAAGTCTGGGGATAAAATTGAGTGAAATTAAACAGAAAAAAATTACGCGTTTGCTTAAAATAAATAAAACCAAGACGATGATAATATTCTTGTATTAAAATATACTACCGAATTTATGCACGGACCCATGGGATTGTCATGGATAATTGCCAAAGAATATTAAGGAAGTAAATACTAAGTTCTCATTTACTGACAGGATTACACTACTTCCGAGCGACGATATCATTCGTACTTTATTACAAAATAAAACCTTTTAACGAAATCATATTGGTTGGAACAATATCTGCCATATTTCATTTAAGTTAGAAAATTATCGCATTTAACATCTGAATAATTGTACGAATACATTTTCACTTTATGAACGAGCGGATGAAAAATGATTGCGTAATCGGAAATCCTAGGTATGGACAATAATGGCAAACAGCCATTACAGCTATAATTCAAGAACGAAATGACGAAAAGCTGAAATCCATTTCCCGTCAGAGTAAGTCGGAAATATATCATACGAGAATTAATAATTCAGATCGTTGCGGTCACCTTTACATTACTATCGTAATCGTTTTTCATTCGTCTCCAGATATTAGTCCGTTTTGATAGTCTATTACACCTGATCCAACTCAGAATTATCGATTACTATATTATAATTTTTTGTCTAATCCAGAGGGGATTCCGGGCCACATTTTGATTGCGGTTTGAACGTTTAAAAATATTATTATTTAAAAAAAAGTCGCACGCCGAACGCATTGTGTCTAAATTATATTAACTGTGGAGGCGATCGTGAAAAAAAGTGCTGTCCGAACTATACCGGAAAATATACGCCCGTCTAATCTCGAGTTACTACTATCTGATATGAAACCCAGGTGAAGTTCGAGCGGAACAAAGTTGCCGTTGAAATTACTTCGCGGTCAATTGTATATAGTTCTCGTGTTTGCCGCCTACTTCCAGCCGACCGCGTCCGGAGCTTACACGTCCCTTGGGGGGCCGTACCGGCGTTCGTCCATTCCCCCGTCACAAGTCCAATACAAGTTCGTCCTCGAAAAGCACAACACTATCGCTTAACGGACGAACGCCGTAATAATAATAACCGAAATGCCAGCGTGTGTATGTCCGCCTGAAGTATTATATAATTTGCGCCAACTTCAAGCCAAGCCTCGAGTTGGCGTTTTCCAAATAGCAAAATTACGGGCTTTGAATATTAATGCGGTGGAAATAAAGTGGGGCCTGGGGCTTGACAAAATCGGGGGATCGCGACAGGGGAAACCTCCTCTTCCTTTTCAGCTTTGTATATGCAATTAAAAACGAGTCGGGGTCACCGATCCCCCTGTGCTTTACTCGTTAGACACTTTTTGAATATTTTAAATTGGTGATTATTATTTTATTACTGGATGAATGTATTCGCTCGATATTTTCAAGTGCTAGCCAGTGATGAGTAAGAGTTGATATGTATAAAATACTTGATGACTATTTTAGATAAAATATGCGCGCGTTCACAAATACGTTGTGTCATTAATGAAAATATTAATAATAAAAAGTAATACTTTTTACTAAGAAAGTCTGTAAGGTAATATTATCGGACAGAATTTCTTGGAAAGATGGTAGACGACGTATTTTTAAAAAGCGGTTCGACGTTCGTGAAACGTTTATTCAGTAAATATCAAATAAAAAAGTATCGCGATATATCGAAATAAAATAGGATGTATTCTTCTAGAAATGGTGATTCGGTTTGTCGAGTATCGGAAAATTCGTTTCCATTTTTACGCAAAATTTTTACGCATATATTACATCCTAACCCTTTGCACTCCGTTGTCCCCTCTCGTGGGACATCGTAATTCCAGCCTATCACTCCGATGTCCCGTTTGAGTGACATTAAAATTTATTAGCGATTACGGGGAATTAAGTTATTTCTGCGCAACTTTTTGAGGCGTGCATGTTTTGCCCGATGTGGCGCGAGACATCAAATCTAAATATAGTAAAATTACTGAGATATATAAAAGAGATGTCGGCGAGTTTTGAGTTTCAAAGCTGAGGTCAGTCCGGGTTGAAGCGTCGAGCTGTATAGGTAGATCTAACGAGTGAGAAAATCGGAAGTGATTCTTCTCTCGGTAAATAAGTTCTTTCGGTAAATATCATTTTGTAACAGATCTAGTAATAACAATTAGAAATTTTCAACCCGCGGATTTATTCATTTTTTTTATTAGAACAGTGGCAAAACGTTCAAACGGGATTGAGTGTCATGATACAAGTAGTAATGAAGATGAGCTCCGGATAGACGTTTAAACAGATAGGTTAGAAAGACAAAATCTAGACCAAAACGATAGCAGTGATAGTGACATCGGCCAACCACCAAGGAGTAGCTGGTGGCCAACATCCAGAATGGTCCCGAGTGCAAAGTGCTAATATTTGCGAGGGGATAGACTCTAGGGATAGTCCATTACGTTTAAGTCCACTGTAAAACTCATGATGGAAAATATTTAACAGAAAAAATACAGAAATCCCCTGAGAAGTTGGAATAAAATTAGAATACAGTAAATGGTTTCGAATATATCGGACATTTGGAATTGTAACATTTACAAAAAGGTTTCTTATTTTAATTCCTATTTTATTTGACACTATAATGGCCTTTTGATGGGATCTAGCTAGTACACTACGTACGGAATATTTATAAAATTTAAATTTATGAATCAATTAAGGTTTTTTTTTGGTACTTTATTATAATATGATATAAAACCTAACGTTGGATAAGTATAGGGCGGATTTGTTTTAATGGCAACTGAGCGTTGTGCGAGTGTTTCCATCGGGTCGTTTGCCCTCAACTATTGTATTTTTATAACTGAAATGTTCAACTCAAGCGCTCGGCAATAACCCCAAGCGAAATTGCAGCTTTCTCTCTTGAGTCTCTTGTTCTGTAAGTCACACATTCAAAGTACTCATACAAACCCCTTTTTGTACTCAAATAAAACTTTTCTGCAATTTATTATTGACTATCTTGTGAATTGTTCAGGAAAGAAATGATTACTGACTGCCAAAGAAATTTGAGACGTAAGGTACTCGCGGGGGGAGATTCCACGACTCGATTATTGGCTATTCGCCATCCCCAGTATATTAGTGAGGAAATGCTACTGTCGATGGCGAGAAGCCGAGGCCGATACAGGTTGGTGAACAACAATGGGGCGGAAAATCGCAGGACGCAGGATTTATAGAGACCTCTTTCTGACAAAATGCCGGGCACTATTCGGCGGTCTGGAATTTTCGGATCACGCGTGAAAACCTCGGCGTGCCGCGACCCAAATAATGCGACTAGACAATTAAATATTCAGATGTCGTATCCGAAGTATCGAACGATGGCGGTTTGGGCTCGGATGCGGGCCCCACAACTTCCCATCCCTACTGCGATAGCGCCCGTCCGCTCTCTGATATCTAATTCAAGTCTGGTTCATGTAGGAGCTTTGGATTAATCCGTTGTGACTTTACACAACTTCGCGGCCGTTTTCATCCGTTATTTCTGGCCGGAAGTTGGAAGGGTCCCCCCACCCATATAAAGTGGGAAGAAGTAAATTCATGTGTGCGAAAATCCCTACTGTCTCTCTTGCTCTCTCTCACTGAGTAATAATGAATCGGTTATTACAGTCGTCATTTCAATCTGCTGCAAACACCGAAATAAATATCGTTAATGCTGCTAAATATTTGCTAGCCACTAACCACTAAAATAATGGCCAGGATTCACAAGGAGAGAAACAGGAGATTAATGTCTGAGTTATTTTTTTCAGGTCTGTTGAAATTCGCGGAATTGTATTAATCAGTGTTTTCCCACCGGCCCAAGATTTAAGAACTGACGTAGATTGAGCGAGTTTTTCTGTCTCCGCGGCTTACACCAAGTAATAACGAGCACCACGATAGCAGAGACGGCAGGAACGCTGCCAAGTCAGAAGTGATTACGGGCGAATATGTGTGGAATTCCTCTGGGAAACCGACAATAGTAGGACTAATAAATAACATTTCTAGATTATTTAATTAAGGCATTAAATGTTTCACTTAATATAAGTACACACAAGTATAAGGACTTAATCTTTTGCATGGGAATACCTTAATGTATTGTTAAATTAAATAAGTAATCCACTATTTAAAGTCTTATCAGTTAACTTTTAATAGTGAAGTTAAGATGTAGGTACCGAGTATTCACTGCCTTTTCACCGGAGTATCCATTACCCCACATACTCATAATTGAGCGGCTGTCGTTAAGACGGTGATCAAATTTCGTCGAATTGCGGAAAGGTTGAGTTACAAATTGTATAAAGAAGTTTTGGATCCCCTCCGGGGTCATTCGACACGTTCCATCCCGATCCAACCTAGCCAAGATAAGGCAGAGCTCCATTCTTGCGCTTGTTATTAATGTGAAAATCTTATACGCGTTAGGATTTAACCCTGTCAAATTATGCCAACCAAAATTCCGTAACCGATAAAATAAAGGTTACGTTCCTCGAAAACTATATGTCCGCACTAACATATAGGAGCGACAGTATGGTATTTTGAATAAAATATGTGGCCTTTGCACATCGGTTTTTTATTGTTGTGGGGAGACCCATTTTCTCTGTCATCAGTAGAAACTAAGAAATTCTAATGAAATCAACCAGCGAAATGGTCATATGCAACAATACTAAAGTGCGAACAGAACATCACATTTAAAACAGTAACATGTGACAACATTCAATCTACCCGCTTCTAATTATTGTATAACGATAAAGCGAACGTCGGTGAATGTCGCTGCCACCGATGCGAAACACCCAACGGTGTTTCAAATTACATAATTAGGCTTTCGATTTTCCGAACCTAATAAAAATTGGCGGACTTTGTTTCTACATAACGGCCGTACACCTGGACGTGACCCGCATTGCGCTCTTTTCCTCTTTCATTCATACAGTATTCTCAAGTGTATTAAGAAAAAATGAGAATCAGAAGTTATAAACTCGAAACTACCGTTTGGCAATGTATATTGGCTGAATTGATATTATATTATATTATATATTGAATATAATTTAACGATTTGTTGGAAATGTACATAATTCTAAAAACAAGTTATAATTAATTATTTTAATTGCTATAAATACTTTATTTAAAAATTAAAACAAGGAAGATTATATGTACAATGAACTGATACTATTAAAATATAAAAATGACTTACTATTATAGAATTTAGCAGACGTTAGGTAAAGTTTTATATATCTTTGACTAATGGACAATTAATGCAACTGATATCGCAAGTTCATTCATGTTTGGATTCAGTAAGTATTCGTATGCAATTCAATGTTATAGTCCTTTAATATTTTAATTGATAATCTGTTAATAATTATACCAGTGTTGAAACTTTATTCTGCGGATTTTCTTTTCATAATCCTATCTATAGCAGACCACCAGCGTCCTTCATTCTGGACCTCGTTTAGTGGTATACAACTTCAAACTCTACTGATCCTGTTAGTAAGTAGGTATGAGGGCGCAGCTACGAGTTCAAGTAGCGACATGGCCAAATAACGAGATAATAAGTCGGGATATTTTGGATTTGATTGAAAAGAAGAACTTTGCTTAGGGGTGAACCGAAATGCAACTTGTCAGTCGATCGACGTTTAATTAAGCAAAAATAAATGTACAACCGACATTGTTGATGTCTCCCCCGCAAGGGAACGTCCTTTTGAACATTTTTTTGTTCTCGATCAGCACCGGATCTCCAGTGTTACAGCTCTGGGGACTCCAGGGATGATGGCCAGGAGACAGAGGCCATGGCGGTGCGTAGGTATGGCGGTCGTTTGTGGTGGGGATCCTGAGAGAGAGCGATTCCTGCGAGGCTGGAGAGCCACTAGAGCGGGCGGTAGCGAGGGGTGAAGGGAGGAGAGAAGGAGGGAAGGAGGGAGGGGAGCACCCGCCACTCGGCCACCGACCCTCACTCAGTACAGCCCGGCACGCCAACAAGGATAGACCAACCGTTAACCGGTCTAGCGAAGTGATTGTGGTTTTGTTCATCCCAAAGAAAGTAGTGTGAGACCGACATTGTGTGCTCTGTCTGTGCGCCGTCCAACCGATTGCAGTTTTAGGCCCGCTCTTCTAAGGAAGCTACCCGATGGAGCTGTCGGGCTGCTGAAGAACTAGCAGGAACTCGTCCGCTCATACACGTTGCAAATAACGCCCCGCTCTCCACCATGGTCCGGATATGTATACGTAAGTTTCACTGCCATTTTTCCTTAATTTTCTAATTTAATTAATGCTGCGGGCGAGTAAAAAAAGTGAATTCAACTATAAGATGGTTTGCCTTTACCTTGGGTTGTAGAGCTCTATAGTATAGTAAGTTAAATTGTTTGTGCTTACTTTTACAAACTGTATGCTCAACGGATGCTATAGGCGTAGTTAAAAAAAAACCTTTCTACGGAGGAAAACCAATGGTTTTCCATTGAAAACCGAGTCAGGCGCGCTGACTACAATTCTCTGTTTATTATTAACCTTTTTGTGGTGTACTAGGAAGCAGTACAAAACATCCCCACGTTGTACCTTTGGTCCCCTTCGTCTGTAGACGCTTCTACGCGTTATATCCGTACAAATACAACTAACTGCAGAAGCGAAAACAGTTTGGCCCATAAACGGGTTCGATATTTTCTTATTTAGAATATAAATTAAAATTCAAACACAAGGGTATGTATAGCATTTACTTATATAAGTTGTAATGAAAATTACGAAGTATGAACACGTTGTAGACTTTTAACCAACTACTTCTTGACTAATGGATCCCTAACTGTATTTTTACAAACTCATCCACGTAAGGCAGCGTGAAATCTGATTACCATTCTAGTGTGGCATCCATTGTTTTGTGCGTTCCCTCGAATGGAGGAGGGTGACCACAGTCGGGTTATATTACACTTGTTGAAGAACTGACCCAACAGACTGTTGCGTGCGTAACCAGACTGTACGATACCTCGGATCCCTATTGCGTTGCACCTGTACGCTCGGTGTTTCTAGAAAAATAGACCAGCGCTACAACTAGAACAACGCTACTTTTTAATCCTACCCGAATAACACACACCTGGAGAAATTCGATGATGAGGAAGTGTAATAATGAGCACCTAAATCGCAGGCTGTTCGGATTTGCGGGCGGGGGGGGGTCATAAATTTTGTATGATGAATTACAGTGCATAAATTAGCCGTGGGACAACATTGTGCCATCCCAATAGACTAACTTCAACGCGACATGATCTACGAATCGGATATCGGAGAACTACCAGATCAGTCGGAATTTGTTTCGCCATTAAATATAAAACTTTGTACAATTTAAAGTAGTTCTAATACTGAATGTAGAAGTTAATTTTGAATGTACATAAGTAGGGGAGGCTCTGTAGAATATATAACTTGAAGATATATACTACACAGAATTAATATATGAACTGTGACCACGAGAGAACTAAACTCGGGGGCTACAAATCGTCGACACTCCGCCAAGTCCGAAGGCCGTGAAAATCAAGTTATGCCTCAAATTATTAAAATAAACTGCCGATTATTTGGCAAATTCCCCATTCCAGGAGTTGAAATATGTGTACTGCTCTATTTAAGAATATGCACTATATTACTGTTGCAGGGTCCTAAACCGCAAACGGCTGTGTATCAGTAAATCATAACCAATTCGATAGTGCACTCCTACAACAGGCCAGAACACATAGCGAGGATTATCGATTTGAATAGTGATTGTGTTTATTTATGCATTGTATCGATACAGGTATTCTGCGTCGGACACTGCCGTTCGATGTCTAATACTACCTCGATGTCGAATTACAACAATTACTATCTTTGTACATGGTAAACGTAGCACAGAATGTTTCCTACCGAAAAATTCAAACGGGGAAAATTTTATTTTCGGCATGGGATAACGGGACATTGCGATTTTACGACGGGTAGCCCCGATCCTTTCTCCTACAAAAGGCGTTGCGAAATGAGCTTCGAGTAGGAATGTCGAGCCTGACCCGCGGTAGTTGAAAATTGTTTATACAAGAAGACAATCCGATGTACAAACTAAAGCAACATGAATCTGTTGTAAATTATCTCCTCAATGTAAATAATGTACAAATCGTTCATTTGTACAGAGAAAACAGGTTCTATATTTTCGAGAGAACATGTTCAAAACTTGAAAATACTCTGATAAACATAATGATATATATATATATATATATATATATATATATATATATATACATATATATATATATATATATATATATATATATATATAAATAAATAACATATATATATATATATATGACATATTACCATTAATTTCTATCGGGGGAATCAGATAATAATTGTCCCTCAGTTTTAACTAAGGGAAACAGGTTTGTTCCCAAAGATAATACACGTCAACTTTCAGAGGTCCTTGTATTATCCAAGTCCCACTTTCTCCTTTAGAATTGTTGGTCGCCGAATGGCGTATTTGACCAAGGTGCCCTGTGAATTTGTTGAAGTGAAAAAGTTGAAATTAAAGAGTACCAAAACAGAACAACTGAACCTAAGTAAAGAAATAGTTGTCGGGTATACAAAACTGTCGGAAAAGAAAGCCTTAAGTCGCGGACAAGACATTTTTCAGAAGAGAAAAGGCACGAGAAAGCTAGACTCCCTTACTGTCATCACCAGTAGCTATTTTTCATTTGTTAAAAAACGAGATAATTATACCTATAATGTAATAGTTTCAACCACTGTAGTGTTACTTATGCAAATTCCGTCTTTAGCTTTACCTTCAATTACCAACATACGTTATATGAAACGTTGTTTCATAACGACGATTTTGGCTCATTTCCTTCAGCTTCCAATAACGACCTATTAACAGGATCCTTCATTGGTACTTACTCCATTATATTTTCTTGATAAATTTTGATTTATATTGAACAGGAAGTCATACGTACGGGGGAATATTCGTTCGGTTGGTGGGAAAACAGTGGTCTTTATTCTGACCGAATAAAAGGAAATACTGGAAAAAGTATATTCAGAGGTCGACCAACAAGTTACAACAATAAATTTTCAATACCTCCCCGTCCAATTGAAATACGTTACTTCAGATAGTTGGAAAGCTCAAGTGCAATTAACATCTGGGAAATTAAAAGGGTAAGGAATTTCATAAAACAGTTTATTTAATAATTTAATAATTTAATAATAAAGCCACGACGAAAATGGAGATACATGATTCGAGAATTTATTTTTTCTCTTCAGAATAGTTAGAAAGCCACTCCTCGATTACCTACGCCATGTTGGGTCGACGGCTTCACAATGAAGTGGGGGTTGGGAGGGGGGGTAACCTCAGGTATTTCCACTCTTCTTAGGAATTCTGTGGATGCGCAATGATTTAGAATCATTTTTCTCATTCGATTCTGTAGGATATTTATTTTTTCATTTGTTCCATAATGTGGTATAATTATACTAGTCCGGGCACATCGAGGTCTGTAATGCAACAGTTTCATGCTGAGGAATTACGAAATATTTGACGACGCTCAGTTAAGAGATAACATAATTCGTAACATAATAAGAAATTTCCAACATATCTACAAAGCGACGAAACCGATGAGCTTAATTCCATTAAATATTATTCGATAAGATTATTTTTAGGAATCATACAATACTTTATTACTATCATATTTACAGGCCAGCGCAAATAGCATGTATAGCATGTCTCTTGAAATGCCAAAGACCAATAGTTATTTAAGTACATTGGCGGTCGTGAAAGTCGGTAAAAAGATCTCGAACAGGAAGCTTTTATGTCAGTATTGTATATTTACAAAATTTATTTAATAATTAAAAGATCACTCTCTAATAAAGGTTATGAAATTACCGTCATGAAATATGAATATTCAACTTGGAAGCATAATATTTCGCGACCGATAATATCGCATTATATTGGAGATAAACAATGCCTTGTTATCGCGAAAAGGGCTTGTTTTTTGATGTTATAATAAAACCCGACGGTAACATTGCGCTGGATTTTAATAAGCGATGATTAAATGCTATAAATGGACGGATAAATCTGCGGTGGAAAAGGCATTGTGGAAAAAGAATGAACGACAATTTTTTTACATCCCCATTATACCGCAGTAAGATGAACTATAAAGATGATTTTTATGGGCCTCTGAGTTCCCTCATCCTAAGGATATGCTAGTTTAAAGAAAATGTATTCAAACACTTTAATACTCCGTGTGTTTGTGGTTTCTAAAAAGTATAATAAAATGAAGTGAATTGATTTTTAACGAATATGAATTATATTTCAACCTAACTCCGTGAAATTTAATTTGAGGTTTAAGAGAAAAAGAATTGTCAGAAAATGAAAAATATTTTCCCTTAAAAAGAAACTGCATTCCCCTCTTTTATATTACATGTTTTAATACAGGATTAAAATTTGATTAAGACATTTATTTGACATTTTTTAATTACCGAATCGGGAAATGAACGAAAATAAATATTAACTAATTAAATTCTATGTCATCAGCAGTACATTATTCGTATCACATTTAAATCATTCAATGGATCTGGGTGCAGATGGAGGAATATTCTAGTTATAGTGCTATACGGGTTCATTCAAAAAGAGATAGAAAGTCAGCCATTCAAACACGTTGAAAATCAGCTCACCACTCTAATGCTTCATTAAAAATTCAGTTAGGAACAAAATTCTTTTAATTTTAAAACTTCATTACTGAATTCATGATTTTCATCATTCATGGACATTCCTAAATAATTCACACGTTCGATTACTTATTTTAATTACGTAATTATGCAAAAGAGGAAAGAACTCTGATTGAAATAAAGTTACTGAAGAAAACTTTTTTTATATTTTTGAATCACCTCTGCTCCAGCAGAGTCTACCTTAGGCCGGAGAAGGCATAAAGGGAGTAGTGAAAGAAGAAGAAGAAGAAGAAGGAGAAGCAATTCGCCCGAAATCCCAATTCGATCTTTCTTTCCATTTCCCGTCTTAATGTACGTTCCAATAATGAAGGATTCTTATATATAACAGATAGGTTTTCCTTTTGATGAGAAGTGTACTATGTAATTGAATTAATTACATCACATCAAGAACGGATATATTTTTTACCCTTTCTTCTCCTTACCGGTTCCGTTGAACCAGTAGTGTTGAATTAAGGTCGCGGAGAAATTACTGCCAAACTTACGAATTGACATAATCCAATAACGGATCGAATTACCGATAATCCGGGCAGGATGAAATGGCTGGCGAAAAACGACGATGGCATTGGTAGGAATCGAGTTAGGGTCAGGCACCGGATACATTAGATAAAGTACTCGGGTACAGCTCTTATGTGTAACTGGATCTGAGTGGTACAGAGAAGGGGCTACGTCTCGTATTAGGTAGTAGGAACGCCACTTCCAATTGGCGGAACTTGCGTCTCGGAAACACATCTGAATAAAATTGGGATAGAAAACCTTGGGTAGCGTAAATATACGCTAAGCGAAGCGTCGCTCTATTCTGTTTGCTTGAGCAATGCACTTTGTTTGTTGACTCTGGTCTTGCCTTTCTGACTGAACGTGATTCACTCGTCGTATAGTCCACGGGAATATTATTTCTTTTTACATTCCCTAATTGGTCGGAGTGGCTTTTTTATACGTGTTTATACCATCGAAAATAAGTACAAAGGATAAAGCGTATTCACAGCCGGAGAAGAACAAAAATCCCTAATCAAACTATCTGAGACAAACTATTCCCATAGTTAATTCAAATTATAAATTGAAAAGATAAAAAATAAAAATAGAAAAGTGGGCCATTCGCTAGAGATTGAACCTGGGACCTCCCCTTGAAAACCTATGCTCATTCTTGCAGTCATTAGGTTGACTTGATATACACCACTTTTTGGGAAATGATATGTCAGGAATTTAAATCTGGATTTATCCAAGACCTACTAGATTGTAATTGAAATTTAAAATTAATGGTAATGTTGGAAAAATGCTGCAAATAATGGGAGCACTCGAATATTCGAGTCTGAAAGAGTAACGCGACCCAATTTGATTTAATGAAGCGACCGAATCAAATTAATGAAAATAAAATAGAAAGTATTGAATTGGAATGAGTACCGGAGTTTACGAGCTCTCTAATCAAGTTGAAACTTGAAGGAAAATTCGGTCGGCCACCGGAATTCGAACCCGAGTCGACGCTCTATGCCGCTCTATGGCAAAGTCTGGAATTTCCCTTCAATTAGTCCTTTTCCTGGAACCTCCTACTTTCATTATATATGGGCATCTCGCAACTTCATACTTGAGAGCGGCGCTCTTATAACTTAAATTGCAAATTACAACTTATTAAACGAGAGAAGCTGGTAGGCTATTTTCATTAGAATTCAATTTAGAATTTTATCCCGTAACAATTGCATTCCATCAAAAAGTGCAGTTATTAGGCCCACTGCCATACATTGTAAAATTTACCCTGCAAATATACCATTAAAAAATACCAGCTCATATGAGTATATAAAAGTGTTTTATTATGATACATTTTTATGAGTTGCGCGCATTCAAAGTCCATTTTCTCAATAAATAAAAAGTGTACTTCAAGTATCTCAGCCCTCCTGTAACTTTTTTTTAGTTGCTTGTTTTGTGCTGGACTGAAAGAATCAGAAATGCAGTCCATTCTTTTCGAAAACGACATTCATATAAAAGCAGCCGGGAATTGATGGTAGAATTGCAACATCGAAGAAACAATAGCAAACATATAATTAATTATACGTTAATAAACTAAACATCAAACGGTAACCACAGTATAGATAACTTACAAACTAAATTAAATCAAATATTATATTATGGTAAATTGTTTGTCCCCGGGTAAGTCATTAGCTGTTTATATATTGAAACTGTAAAATGGTTGAAATAATTTACGGTACCGCTTTGATCTACTCATGTATTCTGTATTTCGTTGATTAATATGATTCCCGTAGGATATATTTAACTTACGGAATTACATTCCTGCGAGAAATTTCCAAGAAACTAACCTGGGCGAGGCTCTGGAATATCGAGTTTTCTCTTTGGACTTTCTCCTATCCCCTTCGACCAGGTTTATATTTTATTTTTTTAGATATATTTATTTTCTGAGAGACAAAATTGAATTTTCCGATGGCGGAAAAGTAATTTTCGTACGGAAGGTTTCATTTGCATAATCGCGTTTCGCAGTTTTAAGAAGCGAAAAGGAGATAAGTTTATTCTGTCTATAGGGACGGAGGAAGGACTATTTGGATTTCACTATCAAATGAAGTCACCTATTGGATCATTTTGAAATGTATTATTCCAAAGCAGTCTATTTTTATAAACATTGGGGCCGATCTGTGAGGGGGACAATTTGGAGTTTTATATCACTAATGGATGATTCCTGGGCTACAGCTATCTCTGTAAGCTGTAGACCATATATTCAGGTTTTAACTTATCACTCGGTGATGTGAAAAAAACCACTTTGACAAGAATGATGTATGTCTAAAGACGGTTGAACATGAGAATTGGTTCAATAATATCTCAATAATAAATATGCGACCGACGGAAATACATCAACATCGCTTAAACATTGAACAGCGCATGTTACAATTATTTGTGTTACGTTTTTCCATTGCCATCGGTCTATTTTTACTGCATGCCATACAAAACTACACACAAATATGAGAAATCATATAAGTGATAGTAATTGTAACAACATATTCACGCGAAAGACAATTTTAAACTAAGAATTTGTACAGTATTTTGTTCCTTTTTCGTAAAGTGACTACGTATTTCATCCTTGTATTCCATTTTCCCAACATTCTGTGAACGCACATGCATTTAATTCATTTTAACTTGGCTATATTTATGTAATTAATTATCTAAACAAATATTAAGACATAATATACAATTGTGGATTTTTAAGATGTACATCGAGGAGAAAAAAGAAACCAAGTTCAGTAAACGGTCAGCTTGATCTTGTTAAGTTCTTATGGAAGCCGGTTGCAGACAGTTAAACTTTAGACAGTCGGACACTTGGATTAGAGGAGAAGAGATCTTCCAACTTATTTAAGGATCGGAAACATGGAAGGCACAAACAGTCCAATATCTGGAAGTGCTGAAATTGCGCGGTCCGACCTAGCAAACTTTCTTGGAATCAAGACGAAACTTTATCTCTTGCACGTCCGACCATTTGCCTTCAGGTTAAGTTATAGGCGTCCGGAAGAGGAAATCAAGTAAAATCAATTGCCAAATGAATGATGTGGCCGCATTTAGTACCCGAAATTTGATCTGAGTAGGTTTCACAGTTACCAATAAATGATTTCGTATAATAAACTTATATATATAATCCATGAAATATCGTATTCATACAAGTAATAACCTACACGATATTCGTATCTATCGAGACGGAAAATATACGGAGCATACAATAATATCGCACCTGAGCGTGCATACCCCGCCAACTTTTAAAAGTTGGTACTGTTTTGTTCCATAAAACCTTTTGTTCCGGTCTGACTTCTGTCGAAATTAAATTTGTTCGGGTTGGTAACTTTAATATAAATCGGAAATATCTCCTCACTGAATTCAATCAACAAACTCCATCGCTTGATACCACGCGAAAGTAATTGGATACTCCTTGTACGTTCAACGTTCTAATGGGTAATGCATTTTGGTGTTTGAACTATTTATTTTTTCAGGAAATGTTTCCTCTATTATATAATTAACTTCTTGATGAAAACGAGGGCTTCATGGGCAAGTATCTTATTAATTCAGTAACTGATTGGTAACAAGGAATACGGCCTTAAACGTTACAATGCAAACAATGTCAATTCAGGGTGAATGGCCATTGTTTTCAATAGTTGGACCAGCCCGGAGAATTCAGGTAGGCAAATGTACAGCCGTCGGTTCGGAGCTCTTACCCCAGTACTCTCCCTCCATTTCGAAATACATACCTGGAAATAAGACCCAGGGAATATTTCCCATTGCAGCTGCAGGTTCACACATATCTTGTTTTCTTACTTTCTTTTTAAATCCGGAGAATGGAAAATCAATTTATCCGAATATTCTTTCGGGTCAGTTATTGAGCGAAACAATGTTTTCATATGGTAGAATTATTCTGGTCGGTTTTGTTTCTTTATACATTTTGTGGCCATTCTATCGTACATGATCAGAACGCGTTTACTGTTTTGAGTTGGAAAACAATTTTTACAAATGAACCTTTATCCGGTTTCTTTTTATTGCAACATCTCTCTTCGTGGCAGCAGTTGAGAGATTACGCTTTCATGCGCCTTATCTTAGAACATTATTTGGTCAATCCTATGACTTGAGATTAGTTCATTTATATCCATCCTCTTGTGATGTAATAAAAATGTGGACTATCTAGAATAGGTAGGTGTGTTACCATCTCGAAGTATAACAACTATGTTATGTCTCGACATGATTCACATATAAAATTAGACTATACTAAATGAGTAACATATTTATACGTATTCAAAATGTATGCTGCACCCGCAAGTAACAGCTAAACTTAGCATTGTACTAGACTGAAAAAAATTATGATACCGCTAAACATCGCAGAGCCCTCTATTCTAAACTCTAGATAATCTAAGATAGTCGATATTGGATGGTAGGTAAAACAACGGACCGAATTTCTACTTTTCTAATTTTCTACTACCGTATTTCATTTTTATTGCCTCATGTATGCAATAAAAATGATATCTGCTGGCGATATTGCACCTACCATCGACATTAATGCCAGCTCAATTTCAACATTTTTGTTAGTCTATATCCATATTTTAGCATGAGATTCTCCTTGTCCATATAAGCTATTATTTAGATTGATTCGCGCTCATATGACACCTGAATTAATTGACTATAAATTACTAATGGTCAATATGATAGCCACGACCTACTTTCAACCCATTAAGGCGACGGAGGTACGCCCGTAAAACATTTTCGCGTCATGTGATGGAGATAAATTAAACGTCCGCCATAAACAAAGGTTTACAAATAGATAGAAAATAATTCGGTTGTATAATATTTTGGCCTTCTTCATATTTTCCGCCGACATTCAAACACAAACAATACAATACATTATGAATCAACTCCGAATAGGTGTATAATCTATATTTTGTAATGATAAATAACTGGGTAAAAATGTCACTCCTACGGCAAGAGAAAACAATGGAGACATCGGATTATTAATACAATGATAATTGAATTTGTTGATTGTACTTTCGAGTGTTCTTAATACATTTTCCAGTTTGATTATATATTATTTGAAATTGGAAAAAATACAAATGTCCACGGCCGTATTATCGCAGGAACTTGCTTCTTTTGTTTTCCCTTTATTTCTCAATTAAATTTGATTATTATAATAACCTATAAACGCTCAATTAATATCGTAATTAATTATACCTGTTTCCTTTCAACACGGGTAAATTTCAAACGTGTTTGCGCTCCAGTGGGTATTGAACCGAATTGGGAAGTGATGTTGACAGAGGGACAATTGAAGTATGAAAAACGGGGCTTTGAAACTAATAATTTTCCTTCTCTTATTGATTTTGTAGAACGTCGTATTTTGTTGGCCCCCCTTTGCCACCACCCCCCCAACACAGTTCGCTTGTTTGTTTATTAACCGGAATTCCAATTGGTGCGCAAATACGCCCCCTTTATAAATTGTAACTCCTACCACCTTGCACTCTATGCTCTGCCATGAACTCTCCCCAGTTTACTGAAGCTGTTAGCCCAGTAATTTATGGGCCCCGGAACATGGAATTAATGGATTTAATAAACTCAGATTTGTAAGTGGAGGTCCAAGAAATTGCCCAGTGTTTTGAAGAGATGATCCTGCGAATATTAAAATAGAAATATTGGCTCATATTTTTTTACCAGTATTTCTGTATACTGTTAAAAAAATATGTAGTTAATATCTTTACGCCTGCTATCGATTGAGAAAACGTTTCCGAGTATGCACTGAATAATTCCATGTATATACAAATATGTGCCACCAAAAACCAAACCGGCAAACTGAGATAACTGAGAAATGACAACATATATAACTGACAGTCCGAACTATCAAAACATTTGGTGTATTATATCTATTTTGGCAATTATGTTTAATAATTTATATTTATATTGGTATTATTTGTGGAATTTATAAGCAACGATTAAATGATAATAACGTTTTTATTGTCTCTCCAACTTTGAATTCAGTCCATTTTCAAAAAGCGGGGTACTTCGACTAGAGGATAAAAGAAAGAAGGTATGTTATGGAGTTCCCCAGGCCAAGTCCTATCTGAAATAATTGGGTTAAAACTTCCTTCAGCTGCGTTGTTGAGATAGTTCAACTCGTAAATACTGTACTGGTGCCGGCAGTGGTCTGTTATATCCGACTTCCTAGCAACATCATGCCCGCAATCACCAGTTACACAGTTCAGAGCTTTTTCATTCCGAACACCGTCGTGCAAAGTTACGCCATATTTTCTAACCGTTCGGGAGTATCTTATAAAGATTCGATGTAAAATGATGTAAAATATCTGTAAACGTAATAGAGCGCCAACGCTGCGTCTGGTTAGAATCTTGTCAGTTCGGCTCACTAGTGCTAAACTCCGATTTCCTAAATTAATTTTTAAAATAAAAAAATATCCGTTGGCTACAACTGTTCTAGAAATGTGTGTACTCCCGGGAAATCGCGCTATCTTTTATGAATACAACATTTTTTGTCGGGCCTTCTTCTCAAGTTCAGTCTTTTCAATTTAATCAACTAAGAAACTATAAATAAAATTAAATTTTACTGCATACGTTCCAATAATATAGGCGTAAACCGAATTCTGTAATACATTTTCATGTTCATCATCAGTTTTGTATCTAATTATCGAGGTGGGTTAATTGAATTCGGATGCTATTTTATAATTAAAGCTTACATGAAAACTTCGGCCGTGGATTTTAGGTTGGCAGCCAAGTCTAACACAACCTATCCAGGGTTGTCCTAGTCCCCGGAGAAATCTTCAGTACTCTCGGGATATGATTCATTTCAGATTTGGCGTCCTTTCAACGACTTCGGCCCTAATCCAAGTGAGCTTTTTCTCATCCAATCTTCTCTATTTTGTTCCACGCTATCGCATTTATATAATTCATACTTATTCGTAACATTTTTCATATTTTTAAAGTATTCCTGACAGCAGCAGTATTTCAGTGATTCGGTTAAATGCTTTACTGATAAAAAGATACTGAAATAACTTTATAGTTATGTGAAAATACTCGCTAATCACGGGAACAATTCATTTATTTAACTTAAATTGAAACAAAGAGGTAGAGCGAACGACCGGGAATGGGGATGTAGAGCGTAGGACAGTTACACAACTCGCGTCGGGTTGTCCTAGTCCCGAGACAGCGTCTTCAGTACCACTGACAGGCCCATTCATGTCCGTTTCACTTCGGTCTCCTTTTAACAATTTCCGCCCGCATGGCCCCATAGCTTCGGCTTTCAGTTTACGTCACTCGTGCGTCACAACCCCGCAGGGGACAACACACCCCATGTCCGCTCGTGTATGGGGTCCAACAACCCCGCCGCCCAAGCTCGCATTAACTGCATCTAACATTCCGAACAACAACACACGCAAATGCAACAATAGACAGAATTCCTCACCCGTCCTAAGTTATTAACAAGGCACTGCTCAGAATTACTGTTCCAGTCGAAGGGACTAGCCGAGGAATGTTGCCGCAGCGCAGGAAAATATTTCTCCTTTAGATCCAGACGATTAAAAGTCATGTATGAAATATACGCAAGCCTAGGACACGACAAACAAGAAAGGGACGAATAAAAAAAAATAACTGTTCGCGAGCACATTCTAGCGTATACGATGGACTTCTAAGAACAGATTGGATCTGAAGAACAGTTAGGTGAGTCGAAAAGACAAGTAAAATACAACAGATCTGTTCCATCGAGTTGTGTCCAGTAAATTGTAGTAGAAGGGAACAGCGTATAAATATTAGAAATATTTATTCTAAGTTTCGAAAATTGTAATCGTACCTTACGACAATTGTTTTTAAACTGTTCCGATGTGAGTTTTTTGTAAGAGCAATTCACGAAATGTAAAAATAGTCTTATTGGAGGAAACATTTCAACAGCGCCAACCGACACATGTGAAAACAGGAGAACACGGTTTCTCGATATGCTTCGCATTTAACTGCTGTCAATTGTCTGCTAAATAATCACTGTCACATTGAAACACGAAACCCTCCAATACAGGTTAATATGCGCCCATGAATCAATGTTCAACCGCCTAGAATGTGTTGCATGTATTTGATACCGATGATTACTAACAATGGGTAACGGATAATGGGCGTTAATTGCTTACCAACTACTTGGTATTTGGTAAGAAACATAATACGTTTCTTCAACAGTGTGAAACAGCATTGCAAAAATACAACATGTATATGGATTATTTTGTAACCTATGAAACATTGTCAGTATAATACGCAGCACGTTGCATACCTGCTGGTATTTCATCATTAAATTCGATTATTTGGTCCTAGGCTACATCAGACTTGGTTTTGCGCCATCGTCAGCGGCACTCCGTTAAATATTGAGATATTTAAGACAGTTAAAGTAGTTCAAACCTTCAATTATTTTATTATTATTGATTTATGGAATATCCCGAAATCCCCATATATATTTCTTTAAGAAATTGGGGTTTCCGCTTTGGGGAGTTGATGCATTTTGATTCGTCTCGGTCATTTCACGTAATTTACAATATATATATATATATATATATATATATATATATATATATATCCTAGATAACCTGACGGATAGCAAGCGTTTCTCACTACCTGTAGAGCAGTTTATTAGCTGGCGGGGCGGATATTGTTATCGTAGCTGTTGGTGCGGTTGTCGGTGATGGGCAGATGAGAGGAGCGTGCGCGTGGCCGGGGCCGCCCGTTCGGGCGAGAACCCGTTGTGGCCCCCACCACAATTACAAGGAACCCGATTACCTTGGTACTGCCAGATGTCTTGGACAGGTATGTGAGTGGGGAAACCCGCGGTTCGAGAAGAAGGGGCAGCGGAAGGCTGAGCAGTCCACCGTTGTTAGCTTGATCTACCAGTTGGCACCAAAACAGAAATCGTTTTTTCCTGATCGCTAGTTAACCACAACCCAGCGAGTGTACACCGTTCAATCGAGAATAGAACAACTTTGAACGCTCAAGAGTTTAATGGTGGAGGGACATTTTGAAAATGGAATACCAGAAGCGGCTAATATAAATGCAATAATGCTGACTTCTATATTACGTCAATTTTATTAAATCTAACTTTCCTGAACAGTTGTTCAGTCAGTATTTAATATGAAACATCATATTTATTATCTGTGTTCCTGATAAACAGAACAGGAAAAGCATAGTATTTAATCTGTATATCAGCTTTATTAATCTAATTAAATGTTAAATGTCTAATTAAAAGTTTCTGTAAAATTTAACGTAAGCAGCACTTCGCTATTCTAAATGATACAGACTTGCTCGCGTATGCTCTAAGTGGAACACTTAATGAGGTCGAACTTGTTTTTTGGGTTAATATCTTAATATATGATTGACATAGATTTGGTTTTCTTGTCCAATTCTCCAAGCAACTGAATGAGCTGACGAGGACTGTTCATCGGCAACAAAGGTTATCGTCTTGTATTTTTATATGAATTAAGAGATTATTAAGATGAAGTATTGATGAATTCGATATTTCGAAAAACGGACAGAATTACGACTGAAGAGTTGAGTCCATTTTATTGCCCAACATCTTTCATCACAACACATTTCTGCAAAATATTATTTTTCAGTGCCAATTTGGTCGTAAAACAGTTTACGACAGGGTCGTAAATTCGACGAAGAGCCGATATGTTTGCAGATCAATATGTTCATAATATAAAGAAAGAATAGATTCTTCGATTCTCCATTGCTTGGTCAACGAAACCTATTATTTTGATGATGATTAACAGTCGGGAAGTATAATTTTTCTTATTGAGCAGAAAACTCGAGCAGAATCAATGCCTAATTTGAGCATGTTTTAAAATATCGACAATACTTTCAGTCAAATGTTTAAAATTATTACTCTTTTGCTATTGGTCAACTCAAAACAGTGTTGTAGTTTAAACTATTTTTTTTGTTTTCTTTAAAAACCGTTTAACAATTAGAAAACAACGCGCTGGAAATAAAAGTTAACAGGCCAATTTTTCTAGGACCGTTTTAACAGGAATCCCGATTTGAGAATAACTCATCCTGCCCCTCGAATTATCTAGGTGTGTCTTTGTGAATTAATACGCAGGCAATATCTATTTGGGCAGCGGATGATAGTGAATAATATATTGGAGTGGTCAGAATTTGGCTGTATATTTGAAACTGTGTATGGAAAAGCCTTTTGACCTTTTCCCCCCGAGGCGGGGCCTGTATCTGAACGCCCGATAGCTGTACACGACCCGACCCGAACCGCGCACCTCTCAATTAATATTCCCAGGTTTAATCTATTTCAACCCCACGCGATAAAGCTTACAGGGCGCAGCAGTTTCCTTATTAATTTATCCCCTTCAACAATACTAGAAGGACTAGTTCGAGTGTAAGCTTAATTCCGTACGTAGTGGGGGGGGCTTTGACTGCCGGCTTCTGTACCGACCGTGCATGCCAAACTTAATTCACCCCTACATTTAAAGAAAACATATTGAACCTACTAATACAAGTAATATTCAGAAAATAGTACGATCCTTTTCGTTGTTTGAAATCAATAATACGATGGACACATTTCAAATAAAGAGTCCCTAATAGAACGAAAATATTGTTTGTAGAAGATCTTAGCATGATATCTCATAATACATCGTCCCAGTTTTTTAGCTATAAAGGATTCGGCTTAACGTCATCGTCAATAGCATCCATACTGTAATTATGTATGACTCTTTTCAGCCCTATGATTGTGTAAGCAACCACGGTCTATATTAGTGAATGATGAAAAAATCACATATATGATAAAGGAATCAAAAAAATGTTTTCCAATGTATGTCTTTCTTTCTCCTGGAACTTAGCACAATGTGTAGTGTTTCGACTGCAGGATTGTACCACTGAGTAAGCATAAAATAAAGATATATCTTGGGAAGATTATTCACTATCGATTATATTTACATGCCGATATTTGTATTGTAATACTTGTACAACACATGAACTTGTAGTTGAGCCCTACCAGCTCCTGATAATCGGATCCGACGGCCATGTGTATTGACCTTTCTTCGAGTTGAGTTTGGTGGCCCAATGGAGGGCCCTATCGACCGGGTAATGGCCCTACGTTTCTTTCTTCGCTCTTATCTCAAGTTTGACATATGCGTGTCAGGCGAGTGGGAAGGGGGTTCTGTGTCAACCGCCCGACACACTTCACTCGTCAAAGATTAACCGGCTTTCCTAGTTATTAATTAGAAACGGACGGTCTGTTTAATTAAGATAACGTTCACGATTACAAAACCTTGCCGCTTTTGTGATTTAAAACATTCTGAGCGTGTTCAAATATTATTGAATTAACGACCTTCTATTGTGACTTCCGATATCGAATTTCGAGTCTTGTAGCATGTAAAAATTACACCAGTAATTGTGTTCTAAAATTGTCATATTGTTATCGGCATATCCTGGTTGCTAATGGAAACGTCAAGAGATTTAAATAAAACAAAAATGAATAGCTGCGCGAAGTTAAATTGGCAAATACAAAATCGCACAAACTATTCATTTACTGTTTAAAGAAATTCTGCTTCTTGCAAACGTGTTATGCGGCGAATTAATATCTGACACTCGACGTTACTAAATGATAAGAATTTGCTGCAATAAGTTGTAATTGCGGCTAATTCATCATTAATACATCAGTAACCGAAACATTCTCCAATCCCCGATCTCTCATTCTACGAAACTCCTTCATAATTCTCTGCCCTCATTTCATTGTATTTTCTTCGTTGATCAGTCTCATACTCGTTCACTCCCCAATTAAAAACACGGTAAATTTTCAAAACTCAAAAAGAAAAATATAGCCAGTTGTTTCTTTCTTGGGTTGGCTCAAGTTGTCATGCCAAGGTTGGAGAAGGGCCCTATCCTAAATCATCGGTTATTCAACGTTCCGTGTAGAATTCAGGTCAGACTCGCGGCATGACGCGTCATGCGTCGACTACCGAAGGCGTGGGACGAGTCCGCGTTTGGGAAAGCTTTTCCGCAAGGCCTTGGGCGGTGGTGAGGAAGGAAGGGGGGGGACCTGTTGCGCCGCGACGTCGCTCCGCCGGCCGGAATAACAATAAGCCCGACGCCGTGAATTCGAAAAAGGCGTCGATTATCGGCGGCCTCCCCCTCCAACCGTGGAAACAATCCTCGTAAAACATAGCGGGCCGGGGTATTTGAATATTAAAGAGTCCGAGGAGAGTTGGGTGCCGGGGGGGAGGTCAGTCGTGAGTCTTCCACGACCGGCTGATAGGGCACGTAGCGCCGTTCAAACACAGCCGCCTTCTCCCTCCCTCCCTCTCACTCTCTCTCTCTCTCTTTCTGTTCCCCCCGACACTCAGAGTGCAAACAATCTTCCACTAAGACGGAGCGAAATTTCCTCCACCGCGCTCCTCGCAAAATACGTTTCCCTTCTAGAGCTTACTTGTCGGGTCCGAGGCAAATTTTCGAACTCAAAACTAAACGCTATTTTTAAGATACGTGTGTGTTCGTGGTCCTCTAGGTTTGGGAATACCCTTTCATTCTTCTGTTCGTTGGCGTGTTTCTGTTCCATAATTCAAACAAAAGGCTGTGAACGACTCAATTTTATTCTCGGACAGGTCTTGTGAATAGGTTTAAACTCGGCAGATTCAATATCACTCGTCAACGGTGATCAGCCTTATCATAAAGCTTGTGTTTTTATGCATCGTAATCGAGGGTATCTCAAGGTGGGATTTATTTATATTTTATTTATATTGAATGCTTAGGCAAGTTGTAATAATCTTCAGTTTCATATCCAAGAGTGGCTTTAAGTAATTATTAATAAATCAACAATGTTAAAATGGTTGTTTTTATTAAAATTGTTATTATAATCAGTATTAATGTCAAATAAATCATTCGCAGTTAAACCAGAGTCAAAAAGACAAAGTTAACACGTTTGCTACACGTTTACATTTCGACACCAGATTGTTCGGAGGGAAAATGAAAGCCCCTATTCACCTTCGTTCGGCAGATGTGAGGAGGGTGCACCGTTGACTGCCAGAAAAACTGGAAGTATGTAAGTAAGGGATGCGTGGGTCTGACCGACCCAGACAGGTGAAAGCCACCCCTCGGGTTTTTTGTTCTCTCGCCCTCTTGCTAACCTAAGCCCTAAGGGAATAGCCGACAACCCTAGCAACCCATAGGTATCAGTCCTTCACAAATACCTTATAACAGGTTAGGTTTTCTTATATTTCGATTTGGAACGAATTATTTTCCTACTTCCATATTGAGTTTTACAGGCACAGTTTATTTTTATTGTGTCCTGTACATAGACTAGGTATATTAATCAGTCATTTGCGGAATATTACAATTATATTTCTATATATTCAAACGCCGCGATGAGAATAATTTCTTTCTATTTAATGAAAACCAATATTTTAATCCGATACCGCCTGGCTTAATGGCTTAATGAAATTTTATGGAGACTAAAGTCTTGCTTACTTGAACTCACAAGAGGACAAATACTGCCTTCAGTCTCAGAGTGTCCCTTTGCAATTTATGCTGAGGTTTATTACCCAGATTGCGTTCTAAGTGAGAGGACGGTGATTGTGAAGTAGGACGAAATAGGAAAAATGTTCGGGCCCATGATACTTCGTGAATAACTAATGGGCGGTCCGATGCAAGAATGACATCGAAATGACCCTCCCGTCTGATATTGGATTATTGTACATCGGGGTATGATACCTGTTTGCTTAGTGTAGAACGCAACACTGTTGGGATAAATGTAGCCACCCCTTGTTTGAGTAATGCGGGATATGTTTTAGAAGTACGCACATACGCAAGGCTCCCCTCCCACTCTTCTGTCAATATTTGAAGTGCCCACCCGAAACCTTGTTGCACCCAACTGGTTAGTGATGCGACGGCACTTTAAAACACTTATTTCATCGACTTGTGTCGTTATGTACATGCAAGATTATCGATTTTTACACTGTTGTTCTCAGTCTTTGAGAGAATTCTCTTGGAGATCGGTTGCCCATGTTGAAATCGCATACTATAAAAACCACTGTCCCGCATAAATGAACACCGCACGTTGAGAGTCGTGGACTGATAAGGTATCTGGTAAGTAATAATAATCATCACTAGCAATAAAAAACTATATATAATAAGGAAGTAAATCTGCCGTAACATATTGACTCTAAAACAAGCAAATAAATGCCAAACATGGGATTGGTATTACAATATCTACACATGGGATAAAATAAAAGTGCCTCGGGCGGATTTCATTGGGGTTCAGTGGGCTAACCTCAGCTTGTAGTATTTTACGTCCACACTGGGTTTCTAAAACGGGGGCCATTAGCTGTCTGAAGCCATTAACTGTTAGAATATTGTCTAAATAACTCTAAGGAAACAGTTCGGTCTGTCTTAGGGGAAAATAGGCAAGTGACGACAGAAAATTATGCGAGTGATTAAATTTGAGTAAATAAATTTAGCAAAGTACATCCATGTGTCCCTTGAATTTAAAAACGACAAAATAATCGCTAAGATTCGAACCCTGTTCAGGCCAGTTTCGTATTTCCAAATTTCCTGTATACAATAAGTAGTATTGTGCATTTTCTTATGAAGCAAGTCTTATTTTTGGACTGAATTTAATATCTACAAGGGTGTAACTACGATGGAGATTTATATCTGGCACTATAAAAATACTAAATGTATTACTTTTATCCTTTTTCTGAGATAGACTCTTGGACGAATTCAGAAAGTTATTCATCGAAATTCAAACTCTAGAAACTTCAGTAAAATGATAAGATAAAGCAGTATTTTGGAGCCTGACAGATAAAATAAATGAACTACAAATGCTCTACTCAAGTGAACGACAATCTTCCACATTTAAACACCGCAGTTCCTTGCTGTGAAAATAAATTATAATGAAAAATTTTGATTGAAAACCTTTTTCATGTTTTCTGTGCGTTCACCTGTTGTTTTTAATCGAAAAATGAAATTTTAATGCCACATATAAAAATAAAGAATATTCTGTGACTTTGTTCCTTTGGCTTTTTTCAAATCGAGAGAGGTAGCCTGAATATTTTTTTAATCGCAGATAAATAAGTTTCTAAAAGACAAAATAACTACATTTAGCGGGAGCAGTAAAGAAGTGAGTAGATAACACTTCAGTTGTGTCTTGTTTCTCTGGGTACTATTGCAGAGATTTGAGGTAGACTAAGGTGGATTTTGTACAAACTAATACAATTACTAGAGTCCTTCTAATTTAAGTTTTCCAGATTAAAACTTAACTTCTTCTTCTGAAAGCTTAATTGTTTCGAAGAGCTTTTGAGTGACAGAAAGTCAATTGGGGGCCGTTGGGCGCAAACCTAATTAATATTAATCAGTTTCAAATTTTAGACAGTTTTCAGAACCAATAAACCCCTTCATTTGTACCCGTCCACGGGCATTAGGAGGGGGGAATCCCTTGCTATTTACCGTTCCCATGTTCCAGACAAATTTCAGTTTACCATCCAAGTTCCGTGATAAATTTTGACCTCGAGTTTAGAACAGGTCTACTCCTTTAAGCCTGAGAATTTCAAGATACACAGGTATACGAGATATATCAAAAGAACCATTAATCGCCCACATGTCGGGCAGTGATCAGGATTATGACTACATCTTAAATAGTTGATTCCTGAACACTCAATTTTGAATGAATAGTAAGTCCTGGAAGGTGAAGTTTCAAAAACTAAATGAATCAATAGTATCGTATCACTTCAACGATTAAGATAATTTCAAAATTATATGTTAATACTGAAAGACTCTCGATTTAATTATCTTCAAATAAAATAGTTAGATATGTAGGATAAATAAATACATGTTTAAAATTAATTTCAGTTAGTATTCAAAATTGTAACTATTATTCTCCTTTTTCATTTTGCCCAACTTATGTAATGCATTAAATCTTTCATGATAGAACATTTAAGAATTGTAAGAAATTGAGAAAAGTATATATAAAACAAATATAACATATCAATATATGCAATTCACTTTTTGATTACAATATCCATTCAACAGTGACAATGTATGATTACTAGAAAATCACTGTTTGAAATATTTCTTTGTGACGCCAAAATTCTTTCTAATTTTCTGTATAACAAGAACAATTCTATTAGTGTGAAATTGGGGTGTGTCTGCGATTTATTAAATTGTTGCTGTAAATCAATCAAATTTGGCGTTTCAGCCAACCGTTCGTGATATATTTTACCAACGCCTCAGTCGTATTTAATGAAAAATTATTGAGAGACGCTATATCCTAACCGGCGTAATATAGAATGAAGACGGCCTGCTAAATTTAGCAGTAATGAAAATATAGATTCACAAATTTCGACTGAATTTATGTCCAATTACTGCGCGTCTCTGTCGCGTTTCTACTATGCAGTTTCTGTGTAATTACTATGTTGAAATAAATCGACGAGAATTTTTCTTCAATTCAACCAACATCAATACAATCAAATTATAGATCCGAATTTGATTGAACCACATTGGATCGGGATTAGGGAAACACTGTTTTTACCCGGAATTTATACGAACGGTCATTTTGAATTGCTAAGTAGGAAAATGTGAAATTTAATTAATTAACTATTATTTCATTTAATTACCTTTTTATATGCCTGAAAAAAATCGTAAATAATGCAGTTATTAATAAAAATTTATAAAAAATATCACCGCACTGGAGTGACCTGAATTTCATAAAATTAACGAAGATAAAAAATATATAATGTTCATGAGTTCATTTGTAATAATTCTGGGTGTTTTTTCTCTCATCTCATTTATTTACCTTTAACCAGAAGTTATGGCAATAAAGTAGTTGTGCGGTTCTTATGTACGCTGTTAACAATCATTTTTATTACATCATACAGAACAAAACAGTAATTGAGTTATTTCCATAATAAATTGCATTATTATTTTTAATATTCTCCTGTGTGATTCCCCCCCTAATTTAAAAGAAAATATATTCATTCAATGGCAGCAATTCAATTATATATAATTAAATACAATTGAAATGAACAAAAAAAGGAGTCATGTAAATTCAATGACACTTTTCACCAATTTTCTTTTCTCTACCAATGTATATTCGGCCTTATATAAATCGGAAGTAACATTATAAATAGTATTACATCAATAATAGTACTTAATTTATCATCCCAAGTATGCGCTTTAAAGGAAAGAAAATGTAATCAAGAAATTATATAGGAAAATATTTAAAATTCTCTGTGTGATGTTTATTCTCCCCTTCAAATTTTTATTTTACTTGTGCCCCTAAACACATTTTAGTTTTATCTAAATCCTAAAGCAATAAAATGTCAATGTTGTTGATCGTCGCTATAAAAGTACTCTCTTGTTAAAATTCCTGCCTGTGGCCGAGAGCCGATAACGAAAATGAATCATTGCTCAATAAATTAGGGGCCCTTATGCTTTGGCAAGATACTATACAATGTTGGTTGGTAGTGAAAATTTTTTTCTATAGGGAACCGTTGGCGTTATTTTTATAGGCGTTTGTAGGCGCTCGGTTAAGCACCTTCGAGGCGGTTCATGTTCCGCGTTCACCAATCGATATTTTCTGCTCGTAAAATCTGTAGATCAGATCTTCAGGTTTCTCCCATTGGGTAAATTTAATGGGATAAATATAGTGTGCCGTGAATAAATATGACTTTGGCTGACCGTGGTCGAACAGTCGGCTGATCGTACTGTTGGTTACAATATTTTTCAATTCACCGTTGCGTGGAATACAACAATTACTGGAATCCAGTTAATACGCATCGCGTTCCGTTTTCTAAAGGAGCTATTCCCGAATTAAATTGCAAACGCTAAGCAGAACACAATAACATTCTCAAGTGGGTATATATCAATCGGATAAAGAATGTTTGCAGTTAGGTCATCGACGAAAAGAGAGCTCTAGCGGAATGTTTCTCGCAATTCCCGGAAACTATTTGCGCGCTTCTGAATTAAAAGAAATAGTTCTGTTTGAGATTTACCTTGTGTGAATCGAGGCTTTAATAAGGGAAATTATTTGCGTGTTATCTTGCATCCGTGTCATCAAAATTTTATTGTTGTATAGCTCTAAAAAAGATGATTTACAGCGTTTTTAAAAAATGTTGATATTCTTCTCAATACTCACCGGCACCAACATTTTTTTTCTTTTGTTATTTAGCTTATCTTGTGAAATTATGGGAAGTTTTTGGGACAGCCCGTAATATCATACAACCATGATTAGATACTGAACTTTGAGTTACTCTCTTATCTATGGGTTAATTTATTTATTATTATATCTTATTGCTTATCTACTTTCTTTATTATTGTTATTTATTTTAACTAGGATTCTCGGCAATCCGGATAGTAGAATGAAGGATTAGGATTTGCGTGGATAAACTGAAAATAGAAGCGGAAGGATGAGGCAGAGCAGAGACAAAAACCGTGGTACTACACGGCACGTATCCAATAAGGCGCCGTCTGAAGGGAACAGTTCATTTTGACTGAGTTTCTTCTACTTCAGTCTTAGAAATGGCTGGATCTCTAATCTTCACGGACTTAAGCCACCACACGTATTTCACCCACTTCTCGCATGCTTTTTTTAAAAAAATTACTTAGGGAAGATTGTCGCTTTCGAGTAGCTTTCGGATTGGTATCTTCTAATCTCTTCAAGCTACAACCAATGTCCCGCCTATTAGCCAACAGGCCAACCGGGGACTTAGGGGACTTCCAAATGCTGTTCTTAATGGTGGCACTGGACAACTGGAGGAAATTCATTAAGATAATTCAGTCACAATCATAAAATCCTCATTAACTCGCTGGGTCTGAAGAGACGGATAACAAGGAGGAACTAGGTACAACCGGTCATATACTACTTCACTAGTCCGATCCCAGCGTCTGCAACTACCGTCGAAAGTTCCTTACCAAAGGATATATTAGCGAAAGTTTCTATTAAAGAGAACTCGGTCTTGCTGTATGGTTATCGTGACGCTTTTCTCACCGAACGAAAGACTTTCCGACTCTCCTTTACCCATCTACGTAATTGTGGCATAGCACGAGTGCCGTGAATTTTCTTCACCTTTCACATTATTCGATCCCCCCGTTGTTTATATTCCCGCAGTTTGCATGTCGCGCTGCCGAAGTTGATTGGGGAGTACTACCCTCTGTCACATCCCACTATCATATAATCAAGGATGTCTTTACGTTTCAGACGGATAATTCACGAAGTCTGGATGAGTACACGCGATGAATATCCTCTGCCTCCCAGTATACGAGATAGTCGCACTCTTTTATTATTGTTACTAAATAATAGTTTTTTCGTGGGGGCGTGTGTGGGCTTATTAAATTATCCTGGTATTTAATTTAAGATACTTGTCTGGGGGTCGATGTGGCTTTGGAATGTCATCAAACATACCGGGTTCGAGACTCCATCTGTAGACTGTTGGTCTCATACGAATGTCGGCCGCGTAGAGATAACATTCCAATTTCCCGGGGAGGCTCAAACAGTCGGCGGTATTCCATCAATCCATTAGTGAAACATCCTGTCTGTTACCGGAACACACAGTGTAACGCTTCATTGACAGCCGACAGCGTATGTTCATCACTCATTTACCGGGCTGAACAGTACAGAGAAACATTGAACAGTCTAGGATAGGACAAAGTGGGCGAGGGGATGTTAAAGATCGCAAGAGTGATGCGAACAGTGTTTCGTTCAATTTTTTCCCCGCTTTATTTTCCCGCTAGTTTCGGCCCAGTTTCAATGATTCATCCGATAAGGCTAAATAGATAAATAGGCGGCGGCCGGCTCGGGGTCCATAATTGAGCGGAACCGAGGAGGGTGATTGCGTTTAGAAATTCAAGCCCTCCCCCAGGTAAAAGTGCCGTTTAAGCCCCCTACTCCCCGTGTCCTTCCGACTACTGTTACCCTCCTCAATAATGCAGCCAGTTCTTGGGTCCCTCGCTTTCCCGGACAAGCCACTATACTGCTCTACCGCAACGAGGACAGTCGATCATTATTATTCCATTTGGCGGTGAGGGAACCTGGTTGGGGCACTCGCGACTGTCCTTCTTGATTAAACTTTTCGGCGTAGACGGACGACTAAGAGCACCGCAGGGAATTGCCAGAAATATTTAATGCTGACGAATTTATCACGCAAAAATTTATTCAGCGGCGTGAGAAAGTGAGAAAAGGAGATAAAGAGGATTTCGATAAGAGTATTCATTCGGGGCCTGTAAACAAATTAATAAAATAAATCTCTACTTCTATTTTTAAATAGACTGATTTCTTTTACGTTTGTTTCTTTTGAAATTTCATACAAAACCTAATTTTGTTGAGACAAACTTACTGCTGCAATTTCTAATAAGCTCTAGACGGGATGATTATCGTAAAAAATAATAACAACCCGCATGAAAATACGTAAGCTATACTTTGAATAGTAAGTAAATGATAAGCAGATAAGTATATCAATAAAAATGCGTTCACGAAATTTACTTTTATGAAGGACAAAGTATCGGTGCGGTGCATAGTCCATTATTGAGCAGAACGGTTAAAATAAGCCGTTTTGCCGGTGGGTACCACCATTATCGATAAGGCAGAAAAATGTGTTGCTATGAAGTTATGTCTAAAGCGTTTTCAACTTTATGAAACTCAGGGTCCTATCATTCCGCAACGAAAATGGTTGCCGGCGATTATCCTCGACGTCTTAATTGACCGGAATCGAAGAAATTAATATGGAAATGAAATATGCATGGACGCCGAAAGCAGAAAGAATACATGAATTCACTATCGGCCGGAGAGGACGCGTTGAATTTCTCTTCTTTCGCAGTAAATTTCCACCGGCGGGGCCGCAAAGAGCCCGTCTTGCTATTAACGCGGTGGTATACAGAGCCACTGTTGGTCGCCTTAGAACGGGCATTACGAATTTACGGCCCCAACAGTTCGCCCGGGAGGTCATCCTTCTTCACGACAGGGCCCGACCTCAAGCGGCAAACCGAATCTTAGAGAAACCCACCCAGCATCTGCCAACGGCAACTAGAATATCCTGTCTACACCCTGAATGGGCCATCTGTCCCCCTCTCACTACCCTTCACAATAACGTGTCTTCAAAATAAATATAGTTTAGGTCCGGGGAGGAAAATTATAACTATTATTAAATTTCAAGGTTTGTGTGAACTCGATGTTATTAGGAGAATCTATTTCATATGATTTCTATTTTATTTCATTCCTTTTGTAACTTACTAATATATTGATTTTAATTAATTATTACCGACCTCAAGTTTATTTTTCACAATGATTAAAAAATAAGTATTAATCTCTACGTTTTTGTAATTTAAAATTTAAAAACCAGAATAACGCCGATATTATAATTTAAAAAAGGGATGAGGGATGAACATTTGGGACGGCTTTCATTATTCAGAGTAACGCAGCATTCGATAGACACAAGCTACAGAAAATGTTAACGATATCGAAATGCCACATTCCATATCTTAAAAAATACGCCAGTATTTAAGATTTAAACGAATAGTGTAGGTCCAAATGTGGTACGTGGGAAATTTAAGCTCGCGCTCCTTTGTCCTTAAAATGAGATTTTGACAATATTTTTTTTTGGTTTCATGGACGTATGAAATCAATCTCTCGTGGGCTCATAGCCCAATCCCATTAGGAGGCGCCATTTCGTGACAGCCATTGTGGCCAACTTGAGGCCGGTAATCGGATTTTGATTCGGCGACCGTCGCGTGTCCCAAAACCCGGTTAACATCTTCAGTGTAAAGCTCGAGTCTCCGTTTTGTAAATGTGATTTAACTTGAACTTTGGAAAATAAACTGTAGAAGCCAAACCGGGGATCCGCAAGCGGGCCGCCGCCTGTTTACTAAACAGCACCTATGGCGCTCTGCTCAATGTTAGTTACTTAAAAATAGAACCTTCTCTATTCCTTTAAACCTTCTCTATATTCAGAGGAAGCGAAAACCCGAGAAAAACCTCGCTAATTAACAATCGGGTCACGCTTATTTCATTCCCTCGAGTACCCAACCGTAGTTAGATACTTAGGTATAGTCTCTATTCAAGCGTAGGTACTTCACCTATCTACCCCACTTCTAATATTTCCATGGAAGTATGAGCACGCAATTAAAATCGTTGTTCAAAGTGGTTCAGAACAGATCAAAATAATTTTATTGATCGATTCAACTATTTTCCTACGAAAATATTCCATCGATTATACTTTAGCGTATTCACAGTATAAGATGAACAAATACATTTTAACCTCAACAGTAATGTGTGTAATATTACACAACCGAAAGATTTGTATTTTATGACAAAGATTATCAATCTGTTATGTTCTATACTGTCAATTTTGTAAATATAATTAGTTCAAGAAATAAAACTAACCAAACGAGGTGAACCCACGCATACAAATCTGGTATTTTAAAACTCCATCTGGACATAATGAACTAGAGTTGAAAGCGTACATCTAGAATATATATACTACTACGAATGAAACTCGTTCAAAGTAACATTTCACTTTAAATTAAATTTCCCAATATTCCCCAAGCAGTAATTTCAAATATCTGCAGCAGTTAGTTATCTATGCCAACCGATACGAATGTAATACACAGCGGGATATTCGACTCTCCTAGGCAGAATCTATGTCCTCTATTTTAGATAGTAGTCGATTCATTATATGACTTAGGAGATAGCATTCTACAACTGCAATCGAATTAATTGATTTATGATAACAATCCCTGCTTCCGTTGTGCTCAATTTTCCGTCACATAGCGCTGCAATAACTGGAGAGAGGGGATTTGATATTTTGGAATAAAAGTCGACCTATCGCCAATAGCATCGGGATTTTACTTTTTATTATCGCCCCTCTGATTTCCAACTACCTTTGTGTTTTTTTGTTCTGAGGCTGCACTGAACCGCACCTCTCGCATCGTCAGTAGAGGTTTTTAGCGTCACAATGGAAAAAATTAATATCTGGGTATCTGCTTTTTGCCCGGCTGATCTTTCAGGTGCATAGGGAAGTCCTTATATGAAAAAAATCCATATTTCAGTATTATTTGTTTTCACTTTCAGTCTTGTGTCTTTTACCGATGTTCTTGAAACATTAGCATACACGAACACACGAAATATCGTAGAAAAAATCACGGGAAAATTTAGTTTTCCACCCTGGTATGGTGGCGTTAAAAGAAAGGAGTATGACGGTGTAATTGATGCCTTCCTACTAGGAAGAAGGAAATCCGTTATTTTCCGTGGAAACCAGTCCACAGTTATTTCCGTGTTCAGCTGGCTGGGGCCAGTATAGTATAATAATTGCCATTAAAAGTCATGTGACTCCCCCTAAAAAGTACTTTTAAAACAGAATTTTCTGTTTTAGATATCCAATTATTTTGTAACCGGCAATAATAATTAGAATAATTGGTTAATGAACAGTAGTGGTTTATAAAATGTAGAACATTCTTTATAGTTCTCTCACATTTTCATTCTGTCCTTAACACTGAGATATCCAAATTATGTTTAAATTTCACGTATCAACAAAAATTATAGGCAATTTTAATATTAATATCATATAATACTATAAGCTGTAAGTTATATTATTCGAATTTTCGTAGAGAGTTCTCTTGCTTCTTATGCCTAATGAATCTTTAAAGATTACATGAAGGTCCCGACCGCAGAACATGTTAAATCATGTCTAAAGATAAACCTTGGAATAATTCAAATTACTTCATTTAAACAAGGTTATTAATTCATTCATTATTTATTACTCGTATTTCATTGGTCTGCATGTAAAATATAGTAGGTTTATTGCAATGTTAACCTTATGTGAATTTCCTGTACCCTTCAATTTAGGCATTAGCTTTTCATTCCCACCTGTAGTGCTTCCCGTATTGTTTTTGCGCCCTTTTTCTAAAAAATATTATTGCAGTTCCCTCGACCACTTTTCAGTTATCTATCACACACCTGATAATATGTCTTAAGTGATTGTTTACAAATAAATGCTATTCATTTTCAGAATTTTTTTCCCACTGAAGTGACGAAAAATATAGAGTATTATCGTAGAGGCCGATAATCGTCCAGCGTGTCATAAGACAATCGAGGTGTCTGAAACCTACAACCAACCCTCATCCAATCTCCAATTTCGTCTCGGGCCATAATATCACAAGATCGAACTCCGACTACAACTGCTCTGAAGGAACTATTCCAACTACTCAAACTCCGGGGCTTAATTGTGAGACGGATTCCAATTTCGGGCGGGGTAATACGACAGATGTTATTGTGAAAAGTGTAGCGGGGCCTGAGCGGGGCCCCCTCCTGTTTATTTTAAGCGCGTCTGTGGGGGACCCCAACACCACCATTATGTTCTGGGGTTTCATCCCATGTGTTCCGTTTTACAGGTCCCGCTGGTAATTATGACAAATTTAATAGGACTCAAGTTCTATAGCGAATGCTAGTCTTATTACGCAACATAAATCAATAACTTCCAGTGTTTATACATTTTAAAACAATATTATTTCGATAAAATATAAAACTGCTTTACATTAATTTAGGCCTGAATCTGGTATGTCCTCTCTGCTTTTATGGTCTTAAGAAAAGGTTTCAGATTCTCGCTATCGCCAATGGCGTTCCGTTGTTACTATAGTGAGTCACATACGGATGTAGAATGCCGATAAAAAATATTTGTACATCATCGTGTTCCGGACTCCTAGGATATTCGAAGAACATAAAACCGAAAAAAATTCTGAAAATAATTTTAGCCTTACTGCGACATTGATAATATTTAACATTTATTAAATGTTAAATATTAATACGTATTACGCATACTTAATCACAGTAGTGTACATTTCATTCCTAACGTATCATATTTTACACTATTGTAGCCCATTGATTATCGCATATCAATCATTGAAATCACACAGGATGTAAATTTTGGATGATTGGAATTATCAGAAGCCGATGCTACCGTGCCGGGTACGGCCGAACATTTACAGGCACAATAGGAGGGCTTTGATTTAGATCAAAAGCCAATGTACGGATCTATACAGTATACCCTGACTGGGTCACTAGTTCAGACCTGTTCCATGGCCTTTCGTCCCATAAATCTGCATCACAAAAGCCTGACAAGTATAATAGGACCGGGACCTCTATATATAATAGTCTGCATTCAGAAAGGAAGTAATTAACTTTAAATAACATTCTTTTAAAACTCTATTAAAAGTAAAGGGAACACGGAACAGTTTTCCCGCGGGTGCCGACGGTATTCGCACACATTTGGTATTCAAAATTGATCGCGTTAGATTTTCATTTGTTCCCGGGCGAAGAACAGAAAATATGGAACCCCATTTCCCCTGGGCATTACCTTACATTTTGCATAGAATTGAATGAATGCTTATTTCACTTATTATTCCATTTGGTTTGACCCAACGGGATATTACGAATTGATTAATTTAATCGAATGAAGGTCAGATGAAATATTAACCGAGACATAAAATATCTAAAAAGCCAAAGAAAATTAATAATGATCATCCATATATTTAAATTTTAATTTCTTGTCTGTTGGCTCTGTGGTAGACAGGTTGCAAGTTCTCGCGTCCGCTATTAGGCCTATAGTAATAGCAATAGAAGTAATAGTAATACTGTTAGTAGGCGGACCAAAATCGCGGAATGGATAACGTCACAGAACTTCTACTGGCAACCACCGTCAAATGAAAACTAGGCCATTTTCCTGAAAATTAAACTTAGTTCTTTCTAGAGCAGAGGTACCGAATGAAGTTAGCGGAAAATGGGACGATTTAAATTTCGCCTGATGGGATGGGACATGGGGGGGGGGATATGGGAATTGGGGATGAATATTCAATTATGGTTAGTGGGGTAGGACCGCCCAAAATTAGGATCCTGGGTCTCGACCAATTGCAAATTACACGAATAGGGGGAAATCGAAGTCCTACGATTCGTCCACCGACCGAATGAAACTTTGATGATGCTCTCTGCCCCAAGTTTTATTCACCCGGATGGACTTAATGGGCAAGCCGCGAATAGTAAAACAGTGCAATAAGAGTAATTTGGAGGTAACTCTCCGGGCAACAATACCCGCCTTCAACACCCCGCCTCGGTTTAGTAGCCGAAGTAGGATCTGCGTGCAATGTTCCAGTCATGGTTTAGAAACAAATGGTTTCAGACGTTATACAGTTTCTAGTGTTGGTCTAGTTGTTTGGGTTGCGTTGTTTTTACAAAAACACACCGGGAGAAAGTGGAGGACGCGTTCCTCACGAAGGAGAGAGAACATGCGGGTTACATTGCAGGTATTGTGAATTTTGCAAGTCAAAAAAAGGAAAAACGAAATCACTTAGAAAAAAAAATTGAATTAAGGAGTAAATTAACCTGGAAAAAATCATCATCCAGAAAGGCCTATCGAGGAAGAATATGGCCATAACCTACTGGTTTATTCATTAATGATTTATAAAGGTGCTAACAATCACAAGAAGTCCTACCCAGTTTCTACAGATATCTTTATTATATATATGTTATAAACTATATATTATATGTATTTTATAAACGAAGAAGAAAAATATTATTTTCGATTTTGTCGATGCCACTGAGGTTCTGATTTATAGATTTGTGACAAGGGATATAACAAGTAAAATATTGCATCAGAGTCAAAGGATGCGGATGGGTAATAAAGTGGGGCCTCGATTGGGGGTCGTTTTAGCAAATTGCCCCTATCCTCAATATAAGTATAAGGGTAGTATCACTCCACCATCGAGAAGGTATTTTTACCCCTACGTAGGAAGTCTGAGTGGCTATTGTGGTGGCACTGACAGGTTCCGTTCTCACTGCTCACGTTACCGGTACCGTTACCAGCTCTGCTGTTCCCGTTCTCCTCCCCTACAGCCCTCCCCATCCATTCCTATTGGCTCTATAGATTGTGTTCAACACTTTACCTCTGGGAACTTCCTGAGACGGATTCGAAGGGAACATTGTTGTTCTCAGCCGGGCCATGATTATGTTCGGTAAACGGTCCTCGTTTATTGGTTTCTTAGTATGTAGACCGGATGCCCAACTTGCCGCACGGATTCACGTCCGACAAAAATTCATTAATCCTATTGTTTTATCGTGTAATAGAAACGCGGCTAAGTTCACGGCGGTAAGTGGCACAGAAATTATAATTTCCGAAACGGAATCATTTAATTCGACTGCAATAAAAGAAAATATAAAATAATGAACTATGCGTAGTAACATAATGTATTTTATAATAGTACTATTTTATAATATTAGTATTTTATAATATTACTGCCTCTAAGGTAGTACTGAAATTACAGGCGGCAGTCGGCCGCCGCAAACTAATCTTGTTATTTCACAAGAATGGGTTCAGTTTGTCCCCGTAATGCAGTTAAAAAGTTGGCGAATTCCTAATTGAAGGTACTCTATTTTATCGGCGAGAGAAAGTGAGTTCGTCCCTCTACTTGATTCCCGTCTTGTAGCCAGAGTCACTTCACGTGCCTCTTCGCGTTCCCCTTATGCAACCATCCGAACCTACTTCAAGTGACACACCCGAATAGCACACTGCACAGTAACAGTGCAGGCCCGCCCTAACCGAACCAGGTGTTAAAACCAAATAGACTACTAGAGACAAAAGTTTGCAAATGGTGATGATAATATTGATGCATGTAAAAACTAGCATTGTAAACGATATCATTCCTATGTACATTTAAAGAAAATCAAGTATTTGTAAATTGTAAAAAGATAATAGTATTAAAATCGTACACTCTTATAACAGTAAAGTCGACTTGACGCATTTATGGGAAACATTTTGCTCTGAATATTTCGGATTGCTACAAGTACTATTGACTTCTGTAAAATAGCGAAACGGTGAAATATAACAGGGACAAACCAGCGACTGAAAATAATGTTGGTAATAATATTTCAAATCCTCTTAGTAATGTAATACTGAATATCATTCTTTTGCAATCCAATTTTTCGCCTCTATGACTAAATTCTCTGAACGAAGGACGTGTATGATAGTGATGTCGGTTATGCAAGTAGGTACAAATTCCTTTCAGGTCATTAATGTGACTTGTTCTTAAAGAAGGGTTGGAAAGTAAAGCCTAATTTAACTCTAATTTAACTGAGAATTTCTTCCCCGGGACTTTCTGCAGTTTAATTGTCTCTTAATTTCCTTTTTTTTCTCGCGGCATTATGTCGATGAGTTCACTTTCTAGACAAAGGCTTGGTTAACAATTAAATCCAAATTAGCCGGCCTCGTGTTCAATGGGCCGTGGTTTGAAATAAGGAAACGGCCGGCCGTGGCAATTTTTCTCTTCTGCTGTAATCTCCGAAGTGTCTTCTTGGTTCCAAACGGAGAAAGCTTTAATTGGGTAGAAGAATCTTTTCTGACTTTCGCCATTCTTCATTGGGCTCGGTTTCACCCCGACAATTATGTTTGCAAGACATAATAATGGGAATTGAACTGACAGTGATAGTGAAAGAAAGTTTTAGTTATTTTAACGAATACTAAGTCTCAAAGAAAAAGAAATGTAACGTAAAAAAAGTTCGCTTCATAACTGAATAATTCTCAGCTTCCTTTAAATAACTGGACACACTCTTTTCTCCAAAATGGTTAACTGTTATTTATTATTAATACTTTGTAATTTGAATTATTACAACACAATGGCGTATTTACTATGGCGGATTCTTCCTTATTATTGATTTTATTAGAGAAAATACCGAAATAAGTGAACTCGCATAATCAGGATAGTAAGTGCCAGATTTGCGTACGTTTTCTTTGTGGTTTATAGGTCAATTTAAAATCAATCAAAAATTGCTTACTGGAGGGCATATCGCGATCCGATTTGCAGGGGAGGAGAGATTTGTGTTGGCTGATACGGCAATTCATACTATTCCTAATAAATGGCCGTTTTGTTATATCCATTATATAGAAAGATAGGTCTTAGCAGATTGATTTTCGTTGTAACTTGGAATATACCGCGACATGTGAAATTATTTGGTGACGGCCATTATTTATTATAGAACAAATAGATGGTTTTTTTAATTAATAAAAGTTAAATAAAATATCAATGGAGAAGATGTTATAGTGGTGTAATAATCTTATCAGGTATTTGAATCTTCATTGTCCAATCACCCTTTTCTGAACTGAACCAATGAATACTGTCAGTAACTACAATATATGAATGCTCCTACGTTTTTAATTTCAACCTCATTTCATTCCGTAAATTAACAATAATACCTTTCGCGAATTATAGCATGTCAATAACAAATAGACATCTAAGAAGAAGTTACTTCGAAGATTCTGTATCAAGTACTAGTATCAAGTGTACATGAATCACTTATATAATACGATTTTATTTGTCGTGTATGAATAGACGTCTAATGGAGATTAAGTCGGCAGATATGGTTAGAATGATATTCCCTTTCTGTCGGCCACATCCCGCGGGACGTTTTCGATGTGGCCCGGGTCAACCAACTTCTGTCTCTAAAGGCCACTTAGCGCGTCGGTCCAGTTTTCTTTCTACTTTTATTTCATTCTATTCCATATATATTCCCCGTTGGAACTCTCCCAACATAATATCGGGGACAACAATCGAAAGTCGAACTTCCTGGGAGGATTTTCATTACAAGTTGTGGGGCTCTGCGCTCGGCAGAGAAGAGCCAAACTTAAACTTGTTATCGGACGGTTCTCTTCGCGAATGGCCTTCCCCCTCGGCCCTATCATTCCCCCGCCTCTCATTAGCACAATTCATTATATTCAGACGGATCGTCCCCCGTGAACAACTTCAAGTCCCTGAACAAAATTAATGTCCCCGCGAAATTGCGATAGAAGGTAAGAAAAGAAAGGAAAAAGTGTTTCGAGTTCGGAGTTCTGTTCGTTCCGAATTCTTTTTATTGACCCATATAATATATTACTTCTACCTTCATTAGAACTTTTACGTAGACCGAGAGGTGACAGTTAAAACTCCGATATTTATACTCCCCGTTGGCGGTTCGAGCAGTAATACCCGGGCTGGAAGTAGGGACATCTACCTTGTAGTGTACACTTGGTTCTACAACCCCCATGGGGATGCAGTTTGTTTTTCAAAAACCTATATTTCACATACGGACCAAACCTATAGCAGAATTAAAATACACAAGCTCTCGTAGTTACGTACTTGCAGTTTCTCCACGCTTTATATAAACAAATTACCCAATGCATCACAACCCCAGTATCCATCTTAATAACAGTGTTATACAATTATTTCTATATCAAAACAGCTAATTATTGTTTTCATGGTGATATTAAGAAATTGTTTAATGAGCGAAGCAAGCGAAATTATTGAGTCAGAATAATGCCCGGAATATATACCAGAGGATTGTATTCATGCCAATATATTCGGTAATGTATATTTAATTTTGTAATTGAAGCAAATTTTGGTCAGCCATCAGAGTTGGTGCTACTCAAGTTTCCAAGCTAAGCCGAGCTGGAATCCCGGTAGTTGACTGAATTTACCTTAAATTACTGATTTGAATTGATTATAAGAGAATCTCATGTAACTCTAACACCATTTTGCTAATTAGAATTTATTTGGTGTGTACGGCATTTAATAGAAATGGAAATTTCAATTTCTAAAATTTAGGGAGGACCAAAAGTCACCAGTGCCTCGCCGCCACCACCTTTTCAGGTCCCATTCTCAATAGACGTAATAGGAAATATTCTATTTTGTTATATTTTCCTTCTGAAGAGGTTCTTTATTCTTGTAAAGTCATATTTCACACTTAACTGGCACACGGATAGGCGGAGGCAATTTTTATAATGTGAGTAGAAATACTGGAGGGGGCTGCCAAAACTCAAGTGTTAGCCGCGAATGACTGGGAGTGTTGCCGACGCCGACACCTCTCTAAAGTGAAACAACTTCATCTTCTTTATTTTCCCGCCGAGTTTCCTTGGAGTCGGCAGCGCCTCAGCCGCAATAAATTCTCAAATACTGGATATTGTACATTGTATATATCGGTATAAATTCCCGAACGAGTGCGTGCTAGCCCCAAGACTGTGTGTGTGTGTGCCCCCGCCCATTGTGGCATGAAATATACTGGCCTCGACCGGCCCGAGCGACCCTACTTCAACTTACAATAGGTCCCTTCTATACTCGGGGGCTACCTTTTCTCTTTTGACAATAAAAGAACGCCCGGGGACCAGAGCTTCCTTTACGCTACCCTCTAATATTCTTTTGTCCCTGATTTATTCCCGTTTCCTTCTACTTCTCGTTTCCTTTACGCAGGCGAGGTACGCGAGGTGGAAGAGTACGAAGGAAAAACTTAAATTTTCCCTCCAGGAAGAAGACGCCGGAAAAATTGTATTAAATATTTCCCCACACCCAGCCGAAATTAGGTTTTTTGCCCTGCGAAAAAACCGGTTGGCACACCTGCCGCCCCACCTTAAACGGCGGGAGGGGGGAATTTGCATAAGGAAGAAAATCGGGAAGAGAAGGGATCCGGAAAAACGGTTTTCCTTCTTTTTTATATGTGGAAGCGTTTAATCTGTCCGATCCTCTAGGATATAGGTGTTCCTAACATGGGCTCCAAAGGGAGTTAGGAAATAGCGCAAGTTTTATTGACCTCAGGTGGTTTTAATCAGATTGTTCTTCTTACTGGATTGCTTCAGTTTGGACTTCTAAATGTACTTTTTTCCCGGATATTTCGAGTTTCTTGTATACTGAACTTAAAAACACAACTGATTTGAATGCACATTATACACTGTGCTGAATGCAATTAAGACAAGTATTATTACGTAACATATGACACAGTAAATTGGCAAGTGAGAAATAACTGATGTTTGTAATATATATGTATTAAAATTCATAATCGTGATATTTATATGCAAGAATTTTTCTCCGGTCAAGAATTACTAACAAGCTAACTACTTACACTATTTTTTATATCTTTCTAGTTTCTGTTTTAATTCTAGTTTCTAATATGTTCCTATTTTTCACAGCCTAAATAGTACAGCTAGTAGACAAAGTTAGATCAAATGACGGGATTTTTAAAGATCCGCAAAAAACTTACTGAGAAAACTCAAGTTTACTTGCAATAACTGTGAAAATTGGCGAAGTTTATGACATTGGGACATTCTTCATGTGCAGTGTAACTATCGAAGTGGAGTAATTAAAAAAACAAATCGTACATATGAGCATGAGGAATTTTTTTCAGGTCAAATTGTATTTCGAAGACATAATTTAAAAGTGCTCTGACAGTATAATTTCATGAGCTACTATGTTGCTAGTAGTTTTTGATAAAATATACTGGGTCCAATGATTTCCCTGTGGTAAAATTTCCCGTGTGAACTTTTATTATTCTGTATGGAAATAATTTGTAAGGCAACTTTTTTGGGGTTCTTCGCGATATTGGTACTCAACATGGCGGGAGAGGTACATCCAATGATGACACTACCTACTGCTGTCCCTGGTAGCATCTATCGTCGACAGTGCGGCACTTAAGATAATAACGAAAACACTTTCTCGGAAGACCATTCCGGAGCCTATAGTCCGACCGCAGCCTCAACCAATGAAGCGTGAGACGATATAATAGCTTCAACCGGTTCTACTGTCCATGAGAGAGTCACAGTCGAAGTGCAGAATAGTCGGTTTAGTTCTGAGGTAGGTGAGGCGGGACCCGGATTGGGGTAGGCGGGATGGGCTTTAAATGCCGAATTAGAGGGAGGGGCGACGCCCGCTCTGATTGATTGGGGCACTTGGCCAACTGCCTTTTTCGGCGGGGTGTTGTAAACCTTCCCTATTAATCAGGCTCGGATCGCCCACGTTTCCGAGGACTAACCCACCTTTTTTTTTATTTCCGTGGAAATGTCGCGGTCTCTCACCCGAAACTCTAACGGTCCCGAAAATCTAACTGTAATCGCCGCCACTGAATTCTTTCCGAATGAAATAAAACCCACGCCCACCGAGGACTCCAGTTGTAATGTTTGTACAGTATAAATAGTTTAGCACAAAACCGTGGGGACCGAAACATTTTTTCGTGTTTAACGATACTTGCAAATTTTATACTCGTAGGTACGACAGTCCATAAATTCTAGTATTAACAATTCACATACCCCCTTTTTAAATTAAAAAATAAACTCCTGAAAAAAATTGATATTTTTGTACGCCTTTTTTTATCATAAAATTGTCTACATATTTTCGATTTCGTCCATCATTTGGGAACAGAATGCAGTTTTTATTACTCGCATAGATCATCTAGAGTTTGCATTTTTACATTAATCTAAAATGCCTCTTTTTGCATGTAGATATACAACTCAATAAATTCTTTATTGAGATTATGTAAATTATTTTTTTTTAAATCGAGGAAACGGACCAATATAAAAGTTTGAATCTGTCGATGTTTAACCGTGTGCAAGGGAGCGAACGGAAGTCCCTTCTCTATCGGTGAATTCAATTTCGCAGGAAACCAAACTGGGAAATCGATTGTTGAAGCGGAAAAATGTTATAAAATTATTACCACCGAATATTCAGTATAAGTTACTGAAATTATTCCCGAGATTCATTTTCCATTATCAAATAACAAATTTACGCCTTAAAAATAAGCTTCAAATAACTGGAACGCCACAATAGTGGAAAATACGATACAAAGCTTTGTATATTTCAAAATTCAAACGAAAAAAGTGATATTCTCAATATCATTAAAAGTTTGTAAAAGCCGAAAGAAATTACGCCACTATCTAACCATTGGCACATATTTCACTGTGCAAACCTCGCAGGATACTGATAGACAGTGTCATTGTTTCATTGTAAACAATAGAAGAGATAAAATCAATTTGCATTTTTCCAGTGGTCGTTTACGAAATCGTTTGCGCTACGGGAAAAACAAGAGGCGAATTGAATTTTAAAATTTTAACCTACAAGTCAATGTAACTTTAGGCGAAACTTCAGAAAACTGTGCACTGGAAAGATAACGCCAAGAAACTAGGTTCGTTTGCGTATGAAAATTATGTTTACCCTAGAGACTTTCTGTAATTGAGGAGAACTCCTAACTTGTATTATAAAAGAATACATAATCGATAAAATAATCATTGTATAACATTAATTAGTTGTTTATTACTATTATATTTCGTAATATGGTTGAAATATTAATATAAATAACCATATAGTTAACCTATAAATTAAAAATAGAACTACGGCCTGAATGTCGTTCAATCCAATTTGTACTTGATGGTATTTCGGCCATATATTACATAAGGTTTGGTTTTAATATATTATATGTATATTGGCCGTTGTTTAGTGATATGTATTACTTTCTATTATAAATTATATTATTTTATCAGGTCAGATCTAACTAAATATTTATTAAACACAAAAATAACCTTGCTCCATGTTGGTATTTTATGGAATAAAAATTGTCGGGTGTAATAGGTCGAAGAGTGGATTATATCTACAGAAATAGCGTGTAAACCAAAGTTTTCGTGAGCTTACGGTCAGTTAAGTAGGTTTTTGACTGGAGACTAAATGTGCGTGAGTGGTTTTTGGTTTTTCCGAAAGTCTTTGCCCGGTAGGCTGGCAATTGAAGGGAAGATGATTGGAGCAGTCTATCCCATTGTTCTGTTGTGTTCCGGCTCCCTCCACTTATACCCCTTTTTCGTATCGGATTATTCGTGTCCTCCATTGTCGTAGTGGCTCCCTCGAGTGCCGCCCTCATTCATTCCGTCCCCGAAGGGTTGCCCTAACGAGACCGCCTCCGCACCCCTCCACTGCAAGTAATACGCCCCGGCAGGATTGGTATCGTGAAATATTTTTTTGAGACAAACTATATCTTTCTTTCGCTTTCAGTTGTCTTTAATATATTTATTCGGGGTGGCGTCACTCGTGCGGTTTATTTTTTCTCTCACCTCTTTCGTCCTAGACTAGACCGATTGAACCGAGAACCGGTTCTAGCAGAAAAGGACACGTTTCAGTCACCTTTAAATTAATCAGGTTATCTTGTGTGCTAATAAAATTCTCTTTAGAAAAATATTTGAATTCTTTAATTTAAAACAGGTTCTAGAATATAGTTTTAAGACGTGTGTTCCCACAATAACGTAATGAAAAATAGTCACACCCTAGTCCTACGGAACTTTTTTGATTTCGGAACTAATCCGTTAGCATTGTGACGGAATGCTAATGACCGATTTCGGTCTGGCGTAAGGACGGTTGAAAATTACAATAGTAATGTATTATATTATTCTGTCGGTCACAGAAGAAGGAATCGGGTAACGAAACGGACGTCAGGGGTGTAAAGTCCAGCCGCGTTGGGGGGGGGGTGGAGGAGGGGACAGATGTGATATGGGAGCATGCGGGCAACCACCAACCCTCCGCCATTGTACTCCAACCCCCGAAACCGGAATATGAATAAATTAGGTCGGCTAGCCGGACCAATTTGTTCCATTGAAAAACCGGGACGGACTAGCCAAGGGGAGCTGTAATGGCGAACTGCAAAAGGGCTTGTTCGCAATTGCTAGCCTTTCCCCATGAGAGAGTGATGTGCCTCGTCTCCCACAATAAGCACCTGACAGATACACGATCGTTTCACCAATACCAATAATGATACTAGGACATCTCCTAAAGAGAGTGTCAATATAAATATAAAATTACATTTTTGTGTCCACTGACACCCTTCTTTTTTATGATTATCACCATTATTTTTTTTACATTGTAATCATTTTTGTTATAGGTAAGTTCAAGCTCCGTTTCTGGCGACCGACAACTTAATACACTGCGAGGAAATCTGTAAGGTTTACAAAATTATTTGTCAAATATAGATCGTTGTACACAAAAACAAAGGTCTGTTCAGTAGGTTATAATGTTTTAGGTGCATTCATAGGTGCATCATGGAACGATGTTGCGGCCTTTTTGCCTACAATAATACTTAGCTGCGGGAAAAATTCATCAAAAATATTATTATTCTTCCATTTATCTCATTGTTTATTCTCATTATCGTGTTATATTTTATTATTATTTGCACATTCTACAATTGTTATAAGGATTGGTATGCAGTATTTTCTACTTTAAAAGTACTTGTGATGAATCAAGTAGTACAATTCTAATCCGAATCTCATTTGAAAACACGAACATTATTCAGATTTAACGCTGTTCGGGCGGTCCGAAATTAGCAGGGCCAGGGTGGTGGAGGGGGTTACTGTAGTTATCGGTTAGTCTCTGTATTCCCCCGAACCAACCCCGCCGTAAGAAAAACCTTTTAAGCGAGGAAATGTATCCTGTATTTAAATCCTCTATTTCGCCGGCACCATTTTCATGCAAATGGGCATTTCTTTTTTCCCCCCTCCCTGTACCTAACCCGTACAGCGCCCCTCCCTCACTTTTAGATCGCGATTCTCGTCGCAGCGGAACAGGGAAATATTTTAATTCGCCAGCGTGTATATATATTGGGCCTGAAACAAGGTTCGTCGTCGTATCTAAAATGGGAATCGGGTGAACGGGGAAAGAGAGGTGTCCCTAATATACGTTCCCTTATTTGTTGAGTAACGGTTGAGAAAGAAAAGAAGACGCTCCGGATTAAAGTTTAATTTATTTATATCTTAATAAACTGCGGACGGGTTACCGCCGGCGGCCGCCGCCTTTTTAGCCTGAATAAAGGATTCGGTCGAAAAGTGGGCGCCCAAGAGTTGGCCGGGCCCGAAACTTCAGGCGAAAATTCCGGCGAATATTTTCTAAACCATTCGGCGTTTAAGTAGCCGCAAACTTAGGGACGGCGACGGGCCAGAAAGAAGAACAGCCGTCCAATAAATTGGTGCTAAAGTTTCGATGAAATTATAACTGAGTCAGCTCGATGAAATTCCGGGCTTTCAAGACCTGACAGCACTTTTTTCGTTGGGTAAATTAACTAGTTTTTACCAAAAAGTGAAAGTACTGATGGGAGGGACAGGTCACAGTGAACGAATATTCTTCCGTACCAAATTTTGCGAAATATTTTTCAATATTCTACACAGGCGATTTAATATTTAGGCTGGTTATTAAAGCTATATATGACGTATGTATTACACGTACTGTATTAAAATATTCGAACTTGACAAATGATTTTAATCATTCCATGATCTAAAGGCTGATTTAAATGGTTTAATCATAACCTCTTTTTAAATATAACATTAAAATTGTATTTGATTACAACATAATTGTGATCGAGATATTTAAAAAAATACTCATGCATTAAAAATTCTTATTATAGTAATTTTTTTAAATATGAAAAACTTATTAACAGCCATGTCCAACAGACCTTCATATTTCAATATTTTTCCTGTTATCACACTTAATATTTACAGGCTCGTCTTGTTCACTACAATTTTTCGATTGAATCTGACGTTATTAGAGGAATACTCGAAACGCCACCACTTTCGTAGAAAGACCATCAAGAACACGAAACCTTCCAGCAACCCTAATTCGAGGTCGATATTCAATTTAGGCCAGTGAAGTGTTCGGAACGTAATTGGCGTATAAAAAAGTATTGCAGTATTCTGACTGTTAAAACCTTCCCGAAATATTTAAATCTGCCGAACCATTTAAGTACTTGTTTTGGGGAAACTGTATTTTAATCGTGAGTAATGCTTAAATGGCCGTTGTTACAATGATGTAGATTTACTATCTAATTTATTATGTATTAATTCACTCGATCCATTTTTCCTTCCATTTTTGAGACAGCAGATTATGTCAATGACGGATAGTGATCAAATGATACAATGCGATTAACATAATAATTACAACGGCCTTATAATCATGTTTAAGTATTTATTAAGTGCGACATTAATGTAGCATAGGACAATGTAACATCCAGAAAATTCTGCGTATATAACAGGAAAGTGCGAGGAGCATAGTACTTTCCTCTTTGGCTCTATTTCTGTCACACTAACGGCTTTTAGAAAAGCCCCTCACCGAGGAAACGAGGATAATTTTTCATTTGCGTTATGTTACCCGTATTATAAGTGGTTTGAATCATGTGTTTGTGCAGAGCTGAAGGAAAAATGTGCTCTTTCCGAACCAGAGTTGGAAACCGGTTCTTGAGAACTTTTTGATTCATACCCGTTACTCTAGTCACTTCCGGTCAACAGATCAATCAAGAACTTGGACTTGCAGTAACAATTCCAACTCGATGCCTACATTTCCGGAAAAATTAATTTTTTTAAAGAAATGTAGAGCGGAAACGAATATGTAATAAGGTGGAATCAAGAATAGCACACAGTCAAAAAAGAGAAAATTCAAAAACTAATTTTAAATATGAATGAAAATATATGGAATTACCTAACTAAAAATAAATCAAAACTGTTTGGTTTAAAGCTAGTGGAGTTATGTCACCGATATGTATTTTCAGATATTTGTTTTTTTCCACATAATTAAACTGGTTTTCAGATAATAATATAAGTTGAAATATCCAATTAGAGGAAAACTAGTTCTCAATAACTATCTGAATTTGTTAACAATTAATTGAAATCCCGTTTCTGTGAAAATTCCTTGTCTGATACTTATCTTTATCTTTCTGTTCGCTTCTGACAATTGAAAAAATGTGAAAAAGAAGTGAAACTAAACGATTCCCATGACTTTTTCAGGATGGCGAAAAAATGCTCTACTAATTGTTCGGTCAACCCCTCTCGTCAAATCGTGATTGCTTCGATCAAGAGTTAGAAGTCATTTCGAAAAAACTTTTATCCCCCAGTTTTTCACCAACAGTCATGCATTCGACAGATTCGAGTGCTTTAAACGAGATTTTACTTATTACTGCTTCTCCGGTCCAGAAACGTGACCAGTATCATTTCCATATAGATAGCGAGTCATACCAATTTACAACATGTAAAAACAGATAGAGGCCACAGCCCAACATTTGTTTTATGACAATTATGTTTTGATTACTAAACAACAAAACGTAGAAGTATATATTAAAACTATTTCTGCACTACCCAGAGTGATGGCAAAAAATCATTAAACGTCTTTAAACGGGCGAAGACCGAAAAAGAGAGAGTTAATGAATTGTTATAGTTCATGTGACACGCCAATAATTATAATAGTCCATCTCCACTTTTGTAATAAACCATCTTTTCAAATTTTGTCATAAATGGAGAAATTCGTCATTTATGTGACTAATATATTGGTGTTTTTCTTTCCATTCATCGCTTATAATTTATAAATTGTCTGTTTTAAATTACTTTTCTTCTTTATGTCAGATCAGTGATTTTACCATAGGCACAATTCGTCGGTCTCTAGGCAGTGGCCAGATTTTTTTTATCGTCCACCGGTGAAACCCAACTGAAGTCTGTAAATTGAAATTTCCAGGGCTCTTTCCTGATTGGACAGCCCACGGGGCTATTGTTTTGTTGGGGAACATATCAAAAGGGGGAAAAACCCTGTTCATCAACTGACCGAAAGCACTGCCTTAATGTAAGCCCTATCAAAAAGAAAGGGACCCTTGACTTGTAGGCCGGGGGATGTTGGGAAGGTATTATTTCAGGGATTCAAAATGTGGGGTCCAGAAAATTTGGCGAGTTTTAACATTAATTTATGACTAAATCGTAAGCAGAAATTGGTTTTTAGCAACGTTGGCAACACCTAATTTCATGTCCTTTCATTAGATAATTTCTAACTGGATTTCAGTAAGACCGGAATTAATCTCTCTAATAGGTATTTGAGGTAAACGTGAAAATAAATTTTAATAAGTTTCCAGTAAGTTATTAAAAATCTCATAAAAACAAAAATGAAAAAAATTTGGAAAAGATCTTTTTAGAAATCAATGCCTCATAGAAATTAATGTACAATATATTTCAGAATAGCGTATGAAATTCACAAACCGGCAAATAAGTGATAATTTAATCTAGTAAAAACAAACGATGAACTGTATTTATATGATGATAAGAATAACAATTTGGCCGGTCTATCGATAGTCAACTATTACAATATAATAATAGACTTCTACTAGATTATTATCTGTACAATCGGTAAAAGTAAAATTAGGTTCTTTGAATACAAAACGATTTGATGGGAAACTCGTCCGATATTATCCTTATTTCCTCTTTTATGCATATTAATTATGCATTCCTGCCGACAGAATGAGTAATGTGTAATTAATTTGATCGGAGACCGTTCAATTTAGATTTACCTCCCCGCCGAATTACCTACTAATTCTGGTTCCAATCACCTTTTAAAAAAAGGATAAAATTAATTCATTTAAGGCTTGGATAAAGGGATTGTGTCTATTGGCTGTAACACGAGTCTTATTATTCTATGGGCTTGTATCGTTTTTATAACTGAACGATTTTCTGATAAATATTTAATAACACTGAATTAAAGGGGAAAGGAATCGACGTTAAAAATACTAAATACCCTTTGTGCCGCTTTAAGCATCCGCAAAAACCAACCGCCACTCAAACGTTATCTCGACTGTAATAATTTAGCAGCTAGCCCTTAAATTTTAAACATATATTTTATAGGTAAATTAGAGACCGAAATTCAGTGTCCGTTCGGCAGCTAAAAATAGAAAAAAGTGGAAGCAATGCTCTTATATGGTTCTTATGATTAATTTTAAGTTTTAATGACTTCATGCCTTCATAGAACAGCATCGCGATCATATTTATAAGTAGTAAAGTGTTTTCCTCTTGCAGCAATGCGGAATCGACTAAGGAACTTCGTGCCATTCTTTTACTATTATATTTTCTTTCTCGTCTGGTGTACAAGAGACTATATAATATTGAAACAGTGGATAATAAAATGGATAACTGGCCATAATGTAATAAATATGAAGCAGACAGAAATCGAGGTAAAAAAATTAAAAATAACCATAGCAACACTATATTCATCACTGCCCCCCTACTGATTGTAAAATATACATATTATTGTTAGGCCTACGGAAATAAAACTCAAGAAATGAATTACAATGACTCATTGATCGTTATTTACGGTATTTTCCAAAAGATATACTACGTTTTCTAGTAATATCTCTTGGCTGTATCGAGTTTCAACTTCTGAACAGGGGCCGTGTGCGCTAAAATTGAACCAAATTTCATTAGAGCCAAAAGGTTCGCGTGGTGAAAAATGCTAAGTAGGCGTAGGAGAAACGCCGGTTGTTCAAAGGATTATTCAAACCGCCCTGTAATTAGTCTTATTTGAATAGTTATCGCTTAAATTGGATTTGTCGCTGTGCTTCCATATGAAAAGGTTAGCGGTCTTAATTCGAAAATAAATGTAGGCACATATCAGGCCTCGATGATAATAACTTTAAATTTAGCGTAAGCCTTAACTTATAGACGCTTCAAAATTAGAATCAATGAAGGTAGGTGGCACTTCTGTGTGTTATTTTCTGGGCAATGATCGTGTTTTATCATCAATTGCGTGCGGTTTCGGCTTCGCTCCATCATCAGTATTCAAAATTGCAGGCAGGTAATCTTTTTTTCCTGATATTGAGTTACGCTACTAAGCACTATTAGCGCACGAAACCAAGATAAAGTTCCAAAATTTAAATACCGGGAATGGCACAGAGTAGACGGTTCAATTCGCCACCGGTAATAGACTTTTATATATTATTCAATTAGTTACGGACTACAGAAATTACCCAGAGCTCTCACTTAGTCCTGAATTTATCTAATTTTCCTCCCTGAAAGTTGTTATAATTCTAATTAGAGTTACGAATTAGGTAATTAAATACCTAATTTACCTCATTAATTATTATTATATTTAAATTTAAATTAGGAAGTAGTCGGCCTTTCCATTTATCACGACAAAGTATTTCTTTCTAGTTCAAATGTTCTATTGTTTGCTCCGTCACAATCGTGAATGTCTGACAAACCTGAAAAAACTACTACACTAAAGTCACTAACTGTAACTTTTCCATCTCGTATTGAACAAACTGGAACGTGATACTGTTTTCGCGACTTCGGAGTAGCACGCATCGATTAAGGTGTAACCGATCGGTATTCTTTACGAACCAGAGCGACTAGTCTTTGACAAATAAGAAAGTTCGGTTGATCCACGATGAATGGTTCTGGCCGGGTCGGTAAGCCAGGCAAATTGGAGGGCTCCACTCGTACCATTCGCTCCGTCAGGCCGCTATGGCCGAAAAGCGATAACAACCTCGGGATTTTGGTAGCTCGAGCTGATACGTACAAGGCGAAGAAAATAATCGACACCAAGTTGTCGGAAGGAGGGATCAATTGTTTAACGGCAGATCTTGGAGTGTGCGAACAAAGGTAAACTTTGGGACTTTCGGAGGGAAATAGTTTACGAATTCCGGCCGATTCGCCTTCGTTAGCCGGCCACGGCTCGCCTCCGCCAGCCAAGTTGTAACTCTAAATTATAATAAATGGTCGGCCCGATTATAACGTGTCGGCTATCTGGCAAATGTCAAGATGGCGTGACCGAGGATTGTTCCAGTTCTGGTTGTGGTATTACGGCGGCCCCACGCTCCGCCTCTCCTCCCCAAGGCAGTTTCTAAATATCGCTTCGCCGGGACAGCTCAACGAAGGACTCTGTTATCTGAAAACCGCATTAATCCTGGAACCGTTAAAGATACGGCTCGTATTTGGTGTGGGGGCGCGTTTCGGGTTTTATGCAAAAACGTTTTCCGCTATTTCGCCCGAATGGAATTTTTTAACCGACGGTGTAATTAAACTCTCTCGTTTACTTGTGTAATTGCAACACGGGGCGTCAGTGGGAACTAACGATGCCCTAAATGTCTAAATAATGCGAATAACGATCCCTGAATAATTCTAAAATAAGAAAGGATAAACTCATTCTTGCAATCATCTGCTTCCACTCCGCTAATTTTATCTTATGCTATACCAGATTCTCTGCTTCCAATTTCAACGAACTTAAATGATTTTTTTTAAGAATCCTGACTTTCAAATTACATTATCCTACCAACATCGTCACATCACATTCGTTAACAACATTTCGTATTAGGTATTTCATAACATGGTCCCAGTCACATACTTATGACAAACTCATTCTAGCAATCTTCTGTCTAATTTTATCCTATGCTATACCGGTTTTTGCTTCCAATTTCAGTAGTATTTCAATAATCATAATTAAAAATTCGCTGGCCATACACGCGCTGCGATAAGTATTGCTGCTATAATTAGTTACTCAGAATTATTTATTAAAATTTGTGTGCACTACCCCAACTTGACTACAACTCTGTCGGGCTGGTGAATTAAAACCCACCATCAACACAGTTGTCCAATAAAATATATTTAACAAATCATTTTATCGAAAAAAATTGACGTTACTCTGGCATCTGCCGTTTCACTGAATTTTTTTCACTGCAGGAAAACAGTTTCGAAAAATTATCAACACTCGTTAAAACTGCCGTACCGAGAATAAAAAAGGATGTCCTCATCCTTTGGAGGGGTATGTAGAAATTCGTAGGAGGGAAATGATTTATACGTAAATTTTATAAAAATAGCATCTTAGGTCTTAGGTTAAAGTAACTCTGCCATTGCAAGGTTCATTATATAGCTGCTCACTTGTAGACGTTCACTCTCATATTAGAGCAGATTCCGTAATTTTCAGAATTGTTTACATAGTTTGTGAATTTTAATTGATTGAAATCCAAAAATAACCACATGAAGTTCTTTTTTCTAATGAAGGTATCTAACACAGTTAATACATTAGAAATAGTAGCTGGCGATATTCTACGCGATCTCAAATATTAATATTCGCGCATTTTAGTCTACGACAGTCCCCGCATCACGTGGAATTATTTCCTTATTTTATAAGTCGTAAAAGATAATTTTTCTATTAAATTAGGACAATTACAATTAACACTGAGTGCTCAGAAAACATTATTAACAGTATCGAACGCCTAGTTTTAAATAGTATGCCTGACTGTTTCTTAAGACCTGCGCAGAAGGCTGAAGTGGCCTCTTAAACGATAGATTAAAAATGAAAACACTAATCGTAACGTTCGCGCGTGTACTTATCTTTGATTAATAATGACCACAGAAATATAGCAGATCGCGCTCGCCGAATCGGGACGAAAAATATCCGCGACCGATTTCACAAACGGTCCGAATAAATGCCGGCGTTCACTTTAACTGCATTGCGTTTTTAGCGGCAAAAATACACAGTTCAGATTTCAGATAAGGCCGCGGAGGCCAGCCAGCCCGCTTCTTAACTTTCTTCGTTCGAGCCTGAATATTAATGGGAGGTGCCTCTATTTTCTTTCGGGCGAATGTGTTGTTATTTCTATCCTTATCTTTAATGACTCCCACTTCTTGAAATTGTGCAGCTCCCAATTAGGCCCAAATATCCCTTTGTGCGAGTAGGCCAATATCGCGGCTGTAGTCGGAACGCGTGTCGACATATAATAACAAATGCGAAACACGTATGGGGGAGAATGAAGTAACTATCGGTCGGTAGGCCACTTGCAATGAAAATAACTCCCCCTCGGCTATTTCTTGTTCATTGTGTTAATTTTAGGAAATGTTGGTAACGGTATTTTCTCTTTGCCTGGTATTCATCTTCCAATTATAATAAACAATATATTTTAATTATATAATTAAATTATCCCCATATCCACGTACTGCTTTGTTGTTTGAACTCTTTATAACATAAAATTTTCCCTCGACGAACGTGTATGTTTGGGAAAATACTTCATACCTCGCTTTTGTCGAAAAATTGAAATATTTCCAATTAATTCTACTGAGGGCGTTGGTGTACGTTAGAATGCATATTTATATCACAATACAGTGTAATAGATTGGCATTTTCGTACGGTTTTGAAGGGAGGACGTTTCCTGAATGAACTTTTAAATTTAGGGGTCTCGCGTTTGGCTACTGAAATACAGAGTTGAAAAACATAATCAAAGGGCTAATTATCTGGCTTATCGGTTTTTAACGGTGTATAATTCAACGGTTGCTTTTCAGTTAAATGATAATGAGGGGCGCATAACACCTTTGATAATATAAACAAAGCATAAACGTGTTGGCGTATGAACTATATAGTCCACCTTTTGCAAACTTTTCCTGTTTTTGTTAATGATTGTAGGAATTAATTTTGGTGTTTTCTACATCAAGCCTTCGAATAAATATTTACAGGAAAACGATATACAGTACGGTTTGTAACCGGCACGGTATGCTAAAACAAAATTCACAACAAAAAATTGGGACAACGTTCCCAAAATTGGTTCACAATTAACGGTGAGAAAATTACCTAAGAATCAGAACCGTGTAATGATAGGAGACGGTGAATTGATTTATATATTCCCATATAAAGCATCTGTACAAAAATTTCAACTGCTAAGTATAGCCAACGTACTAAATATAGTCAAATAACCAGTATTCGCCAAGGTACCTAGATAAACCCTGTGTAGTTCACACAGAATTTATTGAAGGAAATAATAATGCTAATATTATGTACGTTTTTCCGTGGTAAGTTTCAGAGACATTAATAAACGCTTGAAGAAAACCAGACCCTAGCTTGGGCGAAAGGATTAATCTAAGAGCTAGATAAGCTGGGTAGAAAAATAAATAAAGGTTTGCCCAAGGGGAGTTAAGACAGATATATTCCTATATTGGAAGTAATTTTATTCCACCCCAATAAAATATACGATGTGGATTACTTAATGCAAATCAATATTATCAGTGTATGGGCCTGAATAAGGGACAAATTACGAGGACATTGGACATTGGTTTCCTATCAGTATTAATCCTAATATTGCTACAAGTTATGTGAACAAATTGTACTCACAATAGGCAGCCATGGTGGATGAAATGCACCTGAGTTCAGCATCTGTAAAAAAATACGAAGATTAAATTAGTCGTTGTGGAATTTCAGAAAATGATATTTTCATTTAAAAAAATGCGAAACATAAGGAATGAACGATTCAACGCAGTCATATATATGGTCGCCGCTGTGAATAAAAACACATCCTGCAATACTGTACCCATTTAATGGTTTGGACGGGTTCAAAGTCATCCGCTGTAACCGTATTGTATATATCAGAGGTGTACACTCGGGAATTGGAATTGATTCATTATACTTTCAACTATTTAGAGGTATTTTATTTATTATTTTTGTATCTCTATTTGGAGAAATTCTTGAAGTTAGTTAGGCACTAAAATTATCTCTCCCTCCATGACGGTTTAAAGGCAGTTATAAAAGAACCGAGGGCTGTCCTAACTTCTAGTCAATTTGGTTTGGAAATATATGGAAACCTGGTGTGATCCTAAACCCCCAAGTGGTGGCGGTGGCCTATTTTACTTGGTTCTATTCACCTATTGAAATTCAAGAGCTGGGAAGCACACAGTGGTTTGACCCAGATATGAAAGTGAGCCACGTCCAGAATAGCCATAATTTATATTTGATCGATTCCGTGGGCGGGGGGGGGTCAATACGACCCCCAAACTAACCCTTTCTAAGTCTCCCGGCCTTACGTGTCAAACGACGTTAGTCGGCCAACCCCCTACTTAACCAATCGAGACCGTCATTCCCTCGCTCTAGAAAACCCGGGGGGAAAAAAATTGGGGATTGTACGTGACTACCTCCTCTAATTTTACACCCATTGAATCGAAAAGGGAAACCGTTTGCGGGTTGTTTATAGGGCCTATTTGATTTACCAAGGTGAAACCCTCCAGAAACCTAAACATTAACCTTATCGCTTTTTATACCGAATAACCTAAATTTAAAAAAATAGCGCCCAATTACATTATTATATATAAAAGGTTGTCAGCTGTAAATTTGAGTAATACTTGTACAAATAATAAATACAAACGATATTAAAACAAATCGACAATATATTTTCTTTATGATTTATCGATATAAGTAAGCAATGGGCGCCTTGTGGTGTCAGAATGAAAATTGTTGTTCCCACAGTTAGATAAATGAAATTTTAAATGTCAAGTTCCAAGATGATATAATATCAATAGTAAGTTTTCCTGTCCCTTAATTAGAGTAGATTAGGGATAATAAGTAAATGAAGAGATGGTCGCCAGTTCGCCAGTTTGACGTCCGATACACATATTTGGTTAAAGTGATGCAGCGGAGTTGGTATTTCGGCAGCGGAACAAATTTCCTCAATTGCAAGTTTCATCTCCAGTATGCTCATTAGACTTGATTAAATTTATATTGGTTTATGGAGTTGGTTGGGCAGTAGCCGCGAGGGACAAGCATCCTCTGCCGATGAAGCATCCTATCAATAATACTGTAGTGCTACTGGACGGTGATGTGAAACTATCGACATCCGTAAGTACCTCATTAAATTATTAACGGAATGCTATCGGTGATGATGGAAATTCGAATGTATCGTGTAGCATATTATGGAACAAAATACGGGAGTCTAATAACTAATGTTATTTATAATATATATTATAATAATTTTGATCGTTCTGTTTAATACTCTTACAAAAGTGCGTCCTAAATCGCTCTCGTCCACCAAATACATGTGTTGTTCACTCACATAACTCTCAATTATTCCATTTTATACAGAAATATAAATGTGAGTTGAAATGAGTGATGCTCCACTTAGCGAATGAAGTCAATAAGCCTCTATAACTGAGATCGCGCCCGTTCCTCCTTACCGTTGTGAATATTAATACTGCACAATTAAGGAAACCTGGGAATAAAGGTCCCTCAATTTATGATACGGAAAGTAATATAGTTGTATAAATCAACCGGAAACGATGCGTATTCTTGTATCGATATGAACACACGCTACACTGATAACTGAGTAAATAATACTCAGGAAATTAAATCACTGAAACTGGAAAAGCGATTGCACAAAATTAGCTGCACTCGAATCAGTATAACTGATTCTATAGGAAAAATTTCAATCGCTTACTAAAAGATTAAATTCTATCATGGATATATAACATAGATACTAACAAACAGCGGTAGTTCACCCTCAGCATTAAACAAGAGCAGGAGCTAGAGGAATAATTAAATATTTTGAATATCATCTATTTGTATAGCTTAATAGAGCATTTAATGATGTCAAACATTCACAAATACTGGTTCTGCTATGAACACACTGGTCGTAAATGTCACTGTAAATTAATAGTACATAATCTGGCTAATTGCATTTCCCACAAATGGTAAAATCTGGGTTTTTAAAAACAACGCTAACACGTGGAAATACAATCTTAGCAAATTACTTTTGGCGACTAAGAGTGTCCTAACGAACTGTCTCTGTAATATTAATAAAATGTTTATCACTCCATTTTTTAAAAGTTAGTTAAATATACGTATATTTATTCTGGCGCTTAATTGACCGGGCTAAACACATCAGTGACCGAGCAGCGGAAACCGGGGTAAAAATTGGAGTATAATTCATCATCGGAGTGATTGTCACCGACCCCGCCCAATCATCAATTATTTCTAATCGCGCTGTCTACGGCACAAGTAATTAAAATAAATGACATTGTGGGCATTTCTTTTTACTGAGTCAGTCAGAAACTGCAAACGACATCAGAAGACACCGCGATTACAAATTATACCATTAAAGACTATTCAAATATTTAAAATTTGGACATTTGGAATTAAATGTCTCGAGAAAACGAATGCAGTTGGTTCAGGCTGGTCTGTTCAAAAAAAAATCCTAATATTTATAATCCGATTCAAGGATAAAATATATATCTAATTTTCACAACTCAAGTTGGAGTGAGTTGAACAATGTATACAGTAATGTAACTACTGATAGCATCAAAACGTGTTGTAACTAAATTGGTATATTTTATCTACAACAAGAAAATCATAGCGCGCATATATTTATTACTAATCAGTAAAATGTTTTCTTTTCGACCATTTTCCATGCCAGTTAGAATGAGGCAAATAGCCACGTGCCAAATGTGTCCGATTGGTGATTTACGGCCTGACATGCTCTATACCCATCGTGTAATTTTGTTATCAGCGCATAGAATCAACGAAGACAATTACTTTTTCAGCTAGCGGAACTTGTTCCAAACGCGAATAATAGGCTCCGCATTTAGCCCGGAATTAGGTTTAAGCTTATTTACTCGAATTTAGCAGCTTAGGTGAAAGAGGGGGGTTTCTATCGTAGTTGGGCGCTGTTGCCTGAGATAAGTGTCGTTATCAATTAAAGTTTCAAATTATCAATTGTGTCTTGGCGACTAACGGTTGGGATTGGATTGGCGCCGAAGCGAGACCGACGTATCTAATCGGCCGTCAGCCGATTGTATTCCGTTCAAGTCTTTACTGAAGTTGAAAATTAAACAGATAGCGCAAAAGGGAAACCGACCGGGAAGATAAATTCGTCTTTCGGACAATTCACGGAATCTGCTTTCAATTCCTCGTTATCTTGCTGAATTTCGAGAACCCGACGATGCTATTATTTAATTTCGTTGAGAAGAGCAATGAAACAGAACACTCGGCGGGTAATACCTACGAATGGGGATTGGAGTAGATCTGTTGGAAGTGGACAAATTGAATATTAGTGGATATACGACTAAAATTATTCTAATATCGTTGGTTGAAATATATATGTATATCGGAATTAATATTATCCCCGATTATTTACTAAAGTTATATTTATATACGTTATATATAAGTTAAGTATACGGGCAGCTTAGCACTCGATTGGAAAGTTCACTTTCCTGCTTTTTTGTCGCCCTGCATGCACGCGGTCACAAAAAATTGTTTAAACTTGCACTGCAGTTTACACCAACGGATCATTATCAATTTTCCCAGGATCGAAGGGGCCGAACCTTCCTACCTGTTGACCAGACTTGGAGGACACCCTGGGAACGTATTCTAGTTATGTACGGCACGTATTCAGGCCTACCGTCCGCGAAATTGTTTCGATAAGAGTCACAACGTGTAAAATGAACCCCGGTTGAATTGTAAAATATACAAGGCCGAATCAACGTGCAATCGAAAACCAGTTTTGAAACGAAGTAGCTCTCAAATAACGCCAACGCAAATCTATTTCAATCAGCGGAAACTAATTTGAACAGAGATAAAGTGCATTCCATATACAATTTGTATAAATAATAGTTGAATTTGAATCTGTGTCTTACTTACAGGAACCATGATGACATGAAATGTTGTAGAATCAAGCAGATTAAATAGCTATTCTTAAAAAATACCCTAGAGCCGAAAATATCAGGTGGAGAAATTCTAATTAAAATAAAAACAGTAGTTCTGTCCAAAATTTAGGGTTTGCGATACAGTGAAAAGGACAATCGGGTTTATAGGCGTAACAAAAATACGTAAGTTCCGATAACTTATCCGGAATTTTCGTCATGTAGAATGTACATAAGGCATAAGTCAGTTTGGAGTGATGTAAACCCCAGATTAGAATGCCAGTGGGGTACCTCACGCCATTCCTACCCCGTCCCACCGCACACCGCTTTATCTGTCGTACATTTCAAAAAAGGAACGCAATGTCCCCGTTCTATTTTTTCAGCCGTTAAACTCATTTTTCTGTTGTTTTTTTTTGGTTTTTTGCAATACGAGTCGCGTGTGGTTTGAGCGGAATTGTGCGGATCCGGACGAGGGGCCGGCAACGCGGCGGCTCAACTTGCCTCAATCGAGCTAAAAGGTCACAATTATAACCATCTACTGTCTTCAAATGTGTGGTCTGAAATATTAATTAAAATCTAAACAAATTTCATTACTTTACATTTCGGGGTTTTGGTAGAATCTCGAGGATGAAGATTTACTATGAATTAAACAAATTTGATCAAATTTGATTTTTCCAAATTTTTGTGGGTCTCCGGTTTGAGCCTCATATTGATAAAATTCATACTAGTCGTAATATTCTGTGGCGTTCATGAAATTATTCTTTTCTGCAGCGTATTGAAATCTGTTTCTGCGAAAGTCTTCCCAACCTAGTAATATAAATGTTCACTTTTTTACGGCCAAAGTCAATTTTCTCCAGGGTTGACTTGAATATGCGAGAAGGCGCTTCGGCGGCGGCCCAAAAGAATAGGAAAAGTTATTCGAGGGGGAGGATATTAAAAAAATTCAATATCGAAAAACTGCTCTTGAAGTTCTTCTGTGTCAAGTGCGGTCTGAAACTATACAAAGCCACATGATCAAGACAATCCATATCATTGACAGATCGGAAAATACTAAGAAAAATTGTATTTATTCGTAAAAATAAGTTCACATAACTTTCGCATCTTTTTCATCTACATTGCTATCATTATTGTTGAAGAGCTTCCCCCAACGTGAAAGGAAATGATTGGGAAATGACGCGAACACAACTTAGCCTATTATCGATATTGCACATGTAATTATATTATAACCTTAACGACATGCCTCCATCTGGAATCGAAACCATTAATGCCTGAGAAAATTTCGAGGTGTATTTTCGTATAATTTGCTTCGGGCGTATAACCATTGTACAAACATATTCGGCAACAAGTCACGCTTCAATCCACCTCCTGGTATTTTCTACGTGAGCCTTATCCGGCCGCATTATGCCGACCTTAACCTTTTCTAGATGACTGATGTATTGCGGCTCTATTTAAAACGTAAAAAGTGTGATGGAAACTATATACGGGGGGATCACGTGTGAAATTTGAATTTTATATTTTTTTTTACGCGATAGACCACTTTTAGCCCACGAACAAAAAATAAAAGCGGACTGCCGCTAAGTGTTCGTGCCGACACATACGCGGAGCCCACGATAACCTCCACGCTAAAAGATCCTACTTCCAGATATAGTCTTTTAACGGTTGTGGAATGTTTAAAAAATACGCGAATATGATGAAGGAAAATGAATAATGACGATAAAAAAAGACAAGCGGAGCAAAAAACGTTTGAAAATAGAGCTGTATTCTCGTATATCACCGTAATATTCGCGCAAAATTGTCCCCTATACTTGACCTACTCATGACGAACTGAAAACTGCAGATTCCAGATTAGTGGCGTTCCTTATCACAGTGAGAGACCGCCTACTGCACCACTGCTACTACTGCAACTGAAATTAGCCCATTATACGTACTATTTCACTATATTATGAATATTTTGATACCAACGATGTCGCGAGGACAGAACCACCCTAGTTTATTAATCAAATAATACAGTACATTAAATAAATTAGCAAAACGAACTGTATTTGAAGCTGAGTTAATGATTGTTTGACTTGCAAATGATTTCGATATTTGAGTCTATATTCGAGATTAACTACTTTGTCGAGTTTCATTAGTTTAGAAATGTGAAAAACGTTTCCATTTCGCAGTCGTCCGCAATTATGTTAAGCCCTTAAGTGGGAAGGGATATAACTCCAGTTCAGTCTGTGTCTGCGGGCTAAATCCGAAGAAAAGGGCCAAATTTTCGCCGCCGCCCAGCAATTAGATATTCAGAACAAGACTCGTTAATTCATATTCGCGGAGGCTTAGCCGTTGTTTATGTCGCCGGCCGGTGTGGGCCGGGAGAGTTTTACGAGGAGATTGCACGCCATAAATAATAACGAATACAAATGTTTAGAGACGGCACGTGGTGGGGGAGGGCCATTAAATTCGAATTACCCGAGTCATGAAGAAATTATTTTGTGGACGGATTTGCATGCTCTAGATAAATGTACAATTTGAACGAGAGGCGGCTCGCCGTCGGATATTACATTTTCGTGTTCCTTTGTTTAATAACGCCGAGTGTTCACTGTTTACAGTGTGACGTTAATTTATTGCTCTTTACTGAATCCGAAAATGAATTCAGAACTGAAACGGGGGGTCCGCTTTACTTTAGTAGTAATAAAAATGATCGGGCTTCCGATAACAGCAGCATTGTAAATATTTCGTTTATGACATTCCAACAATCAAACATCAGAGTCTGATAATATATGTTTCTCTGAAGGAATGCTATTGGCGATACCTGTAAGCCGCGATATGTATTGATATAGATTAATTTGTATTCAATTATATATATTCAATTAATATGTATATATATCCATTTTGATATATTCATATTATTGTTCAAACATTCTTCATTGAGTGCATTTATGATCCCTATAACTTATGTACTCATACATTTTCTATACTCGAATAAATTTTCAAGTCTTCTGCCTGTTGTAGTTGGCTTTGTGGAGGAAGGCACGAAGCAAATACCTGTTCGTCCTTCTCCAATGTCAACGGTGTCTCCCGTCCTCCATTAAAACGCCTTAAAGCATACGCGTAGGCATGTTTCTCTTCGCGTTCCAACTAAACAAGGAGATTTTGTTTTTTTTCTCGTTTTAACGGAATATGTATTTTTGTCTTGAAATTCATTTTCGAGAGTTTCACAATTATGCTCTCATTATGGCAGCGAGGTTTCGACAGTTTTTTTATGGAATATCTTAGTTCGATTAAATACCTAGTTCTAAACTAACCAAAATTATACGTTACTTGAGATTATCGGTAATTGAGATAACGTGTCAGCTATATCATAAAATAAAATAACTAAAATAATGGTAGAAATACTGACAAATAATGGTATAAAATGTTGTAATATTGTGGCCAAATAATTTAAAAAACGCATGTCCTTATTCGTTATTATCCTCATATAAATAAAGACTACAATGTCAAGTAAATATTTTGTTAGCCGAATGAAAACAAGAGGGTACAATAAAAAAAATTTAGTTTGGCTAATACAGATTAGAAAATGTTATCAGAATTCATTTTGCCTGGGAAAAAGGACATGATAAAAGTTTCAGGCCATTAAGGGGAACTCTCAGAGGGCCACTTTTATTATTACGATATAGCCTGAAAATTTAATCTTTCCGTAACACAAAGGTGAAACTTGGTTGGAACTATTTTACCTGTTAGAAACTATTTTGAATATTACGGAATTTCAGTAGCAGACTGGATTTTCAGATTTATAGCTATATATCGGCTATATATCATTTGGTTTTATTGGGAACCGCTAAAACAATGAAGCATCCTAAGTATTATGGACTCAACTGAGATTCAATCATTAAAACTTCAAATTGATTGAACAGTTTGACTCTCCCAGATAATTTTCTATAATAGACCGTTTACTCCAATGATCATATAGAAAACTATACGAACCTTATATGCTTAAGCGGATTAATGTATATTGCAACCAAATATTCCGTATACATTTAAAGAAATAAGGGCCGTACTGCACCTTGCGAGAAGTCCCCTGTGTAGGAGGGGTTGTCCTAGGTTCAATTTCCTGGTCTACATTTTCATAACAAGTAACGAAAATTGTTAAATATTTGTTAATTCATGTTTCGAAATTAAATATCGTAAGCATCGTAAAGACATTTCGTAAAATGGAAACCATTCGTAAACCATTTCAAAAACGATAATTAACTTTTCCAGGCATGAAAAACCAGATCGGGAAAATTCAAACCTCGCATTATTCTCGGGATTGCTTCCAGGAAAATTAATTCAGGTGACGTGAGACGCTAACCTTGCGTTTTTTTCACAAGCTAAACGCAATTATGGCCGACCATTAGGCGAAAACGTTTCTGGTACGAAAAACAGGTTGAATACAGGTTGTAAAATTGTACGAGGGGGGGTTTGGCGTTGAGGGATCAGAGTGGAGGATTCGTTCGTTGAAATACCCTGGGCTCCCACTCCATGTATCATTAATAAAAACACTTGAGTTCTCTCGCAATCGGCTTACCTGTACTGCCGGGTGGTATTCGCCATCAAGAATAACACTCAGGATTGGAAAAAGGGGATAGTAAATCCGACACTTGTATTGCCGGTTACGATTTTATGTACCTTTCCGAACTCAAACCAACCTACTACCTGAAAGCCGATAAGCAAGTACACGTGTAAGACAACATCTCTACATTTATTTTTCGGTTTTTAAGGAAACAGGAGATAACTGGACCGCTTGTTTATCTCCTCGAGGAAATAACTGATAAGAGGAATTCCCTCCGCTCGGAGCGAGCATTGTTACTGTACAACCGGCACATTGGACATATACAAAATGTGGTCTGAAATTAAGGCAAATTTATTATTTCTGATCTCAACGTATGACTGTTAGAACCCGTTTGGGAGTATCGGAACCCTGATAGAACTCTTCACAATATCTTAGACTGGGTTTTCAGCTATTCTCGGGTATCAATGACGCAGAACGATACTGAGGATGTCCTTATCTCTGTAGGAAAGTTGGTATTCTTATGAATGCCTTTTTTTAATTCTCCATTCAATCTAACATTAAAGCTGCATCTTCCTTATAAATGAAAACTTTCCGAGCATAATTCTAGACGTCAAACTATATTCCCAAATATTGAAAAGAAATCTAAATTAAAAATTCGGTATGTACTGTTAATAAATAGTTAATTTCTTACTACGACCTGATCTAAGGAATGTCATGTCTCATCAGACCCACGATGTGACATCATATTTTGAATGAAAACCGTATAAATGAAAATTTGTCGAATACACAAGTGTATACACAAACAGATATTTTTATTTACTTATTTTTATATTTTTTTACTACAAATTTTTATTTACTTTATTATTTTGTAACCATGTACTTACTGCAAGATTTACAATTATCATTCGACAGTGTTAGCCACGATGCGAAACAGAGAACTTGACGGAAATATAAAGGGGATAGGAATGTAAAAACGTGTGAAATTAAAAAGCAATTATTATTTTTAATGAGGGGCATAGCTTTAGATATCTCTTCAATAATAACTCTTCCTCTATTTTTGGCGAAAAAATGAATTCAGCGAGGTATGAATCCATAATTCTTCTTTTCGTCCGGCTTTATCTCTTATTTCTCCATTTGGCGCTTCCTCATATTCGTTCCATTTAGAGTAAGGTTACTGCACGCTTACAGTGAGGCCCGTTTAGAGTACGATTTTAGAAGATTTTCTTTGTGTCGTGACTGACTGACTGTCAAAGGAACCTCAGTGTACTAGAAATGTAATATAATCCTACACAAAACCAAATGAAACCTATTTTTCTCCAGAAATAAAATCCTACCGATAGGAAGGTAGACATTTGTTCAGTAGGATGTACAGCAGGATTTAAAACCCCTGTAAAACTGGGGTAATACTGCTGAGTAATGAATAGGATCTTCTGTCCCCGGAACATCTCATAGGGAGCTTCAACAACGTATCAACTCCGAAACGTATTGGAGCGGACTATGTTAACTTCGGAAAGACGTAAAATTTAGAAAGTGGAGATACAAATTCAGTAGCAGGACCGTACTCGGGCAATATAATACGAGAGCAGTCAAAAAGTATTGAGGGTGAAATTAGATTATAACGGAAAAACAAAATTTGGTTTCCCCCCTCGGGAGATTCGGCCGGTACGCGGCTCACTGCACAGCGGCCCCCATTGTCTAACTAAAATCGTCTATGTTCTTTGTTTCGTAATAACAGCCCGGCGTAGTCGAGAATTGTACGGGAATTCGGCTTTTGTCCGGGAATTCCTGTCTGAGAGTTCCAGCGGCGGGGCCGGCGCGTATAATCCGAAGGAAGTAAGTGAGAGCGCCAAAGCGGTGGCGGGGGGGGGACAACGCCGCCGATTATTTCCAGTGTTTATTCCCCACTTAGCAGTACAAAAGAGTCGCGATCCGGGAAACTGGGAAGAGTCCGCCCTTCCTTTTCTTCCTTTTTTTGTTATGAATTGGCCCTTATGTCTGGCCCTCGAACGCCTTTTAATTTCACGGCCTTTTAAGCACCGAAAGCGAGATTCTGAAATTCCGGCTGTAAAAGTGATTCGGGTCCGGACCATTTGACTGCAGTTGGCGCTTAATATCTGTAAGAATTCTTTTCAGATTCTCCACTTTCGCTGTTTACATCGTGAGAGGTGAACATTGTTTTGAAACACAAAACGTAACTTGAAATACCTCCGTAATATACGTGATTCTTGGGAATTACGTACATCTTTTGACGTATGAATATCCTCTCGTTTAGTTCCATATAACGTATCGTATTAAATCTATTCCTGAAAGCTGTATTAAGTGGATACAAAAATATCAAAATTCTTCCTGCTTTTTACTTTTATAGTTTCAAGAATTGAAATTTCTTTTTGAACCAATACCATTATGGATGTTAGAGAAGGATACAATAAGAGACTACATAGTAGATAATATTTTAAATATTGCTCATTAAATTAAATGTTGTAGCGCATGAAGTAAATTAGGAGGACTTGGCGGCTCAGTAACTGGAGGCTTAGGCTTTGAATCATTGAAACCTCAGGTGCTGCGGACATACAAAATCCGTTTCCTGGATGTTTAGGCTTTGTATAGAATATAGATTAAGGCCGGGCTTAGGTCGCGCATAATGTGCTAGCATACGATCGCCCCTGAAATATATTTGGGATTTTATATTCTAAAATTCTAATAAGCGTGTCCTTGTTATGAGTTCGTAATTTAAAAACTTGTGATGTGTGAATTGCTAGTAAAAAAAGATATTATGTACGCGTATTCTGGATTTATTCCCGTTATTATATCAATGCCCTTCATCGATTTAATGACGTTCCGCACCGTAAATCGAAAGGGTAACTAACGATATTCTAATCTTAACTTGAACTAGAATATTAGGCCGTGGAAAACGTAATAATGTTTAGACTTATATGTTCCCCCTGGGCCGACGATAAAGAAAGTAAATCACATAAATCAAGACATTTCCATATATCAAATCACATTTGTTAATATATATAGCGCTATCTGGTAAAACAATGTGTTTTCGGTGGCGTAACGGTTCCCCTTTTATCTCTTCGACCCCGAACGCATAAACACCGTGGCGCGGGCGGGAGATTTTAAAATGCCATTTATTCCGGGTCTTTGAATTATGCACTCGATTCAGTCCCCGTGAATTATTCAGGCGAGGTTTTTTAATATCGGATTCATGCGGGCGCCGGCTGTCGCTCAGGGGCCGGGCCGAAGGGAATCCGAGATTGGGCCGTAACGTGACCAATAACAGTGGAGATTGGAGTGGGCCCAGTGAAGTGAGCGCTGCCCGCTCTAACCGCTGTACTAGTGAGCCACCCAGGCACAGAAATCAACCTATTTATTTCCTGCCCAGTCGATAAAGCACATTGGCCCCGACACGAAAACAAGGGGAAACGCTTTCCAGTAGCCACGAAAATAAACCAGCGGAGCTAATTGTACTAAAAGAATCGTGCTATTCCCCAACAGAAAGAACGTTGTAGTAGGTTATCGACGATTGGGGGAGAGAGGGAAACTGGAAAGGGAAAGGAGATTGAAAAGGGGGGGGGGGGAATTTGAATGACCGCATTAAATAATAAAACGAAGCGCTGATACTAGCGTGAAAATTGGACATTCGGGCCCCGAATTTACGCTTCATGGCAGTGAACGTATCGTGAAAGAATAATATTAAGAACGGCCAAATACCGATCAGACTTTTTAGGACATTTTATAGCACTTACAGATGACTCAGTGGCATGACATACTGGCAACGACCCAGAAGACATCCAATCGATTCGTCTAAATTTATAATTGAAACAAAAAGTAAGATAATGCTGCACGTTCCATTTGTTAATGGATATTTAAATACTGGAGTGGTAGCATTAACTTCGTATCCTATGTACGTCCTACTCCAGTTCGCTCATAGTTTCTTGTTACGGCCACTGTATGTATTGCAGTCCCAGCTATTCCCAGGTGTCTGTCACAGGGGGGGAAGGACCCCACTGCCAGTCGGACGTATTTACCAGCACTTAAATACTGGAATGCCGGTGAAACAAATAGTTCCCGCGTACTCGAATCGATATGACCGCAAATAATTTACGAACTTCGGCACTCGGTCGGACGCAAAAATAAAGCGCGCTTCAAATACTGTTGCTCGAATTTCAGTATTGTTGTAACTCAGCTTGTTTCTGGATGACGGGATGACGGTTGTGGAATGGGGGCGAGGGGAGTTGACCTCAACTATATATCAGTGGCTCATCGAGGCGGAAGATTACAAAAGGTTGTTTTTTATACAAATTGAAAGCAACAAAAACAGGTCCAATTCAATTCCAATAGATATAATTCATCTGTAGGCCTAACGCGTAGACGGCGGAGCATGAAAAATTCAAGGTCTGCGTGTCACCGCTAGCGGAGGGGGGGCCTCCGGGCGGTATTGTCCGTTCCGCGGGCTATATCTATATATAGCGGGATAAACGGCAATAGATTTGGGTCCGACAGGGGGTCGTGAATTTATGGGGGTTCGGGCGTGGAATAGCCGTCGGCTAGCCGGGAACGCCTAGTTCTCTAGGCCCTCCCTCAGCGCCCCGCAACCGTGAATAGTTCCCACCCGCGGAGCCACCCTTCCACAGTTCAACTTTCCCCATTCTCCACCCCTACGGGGCCGCCAGCTCGGCTCGCCTTTTTGTGCTCCTCCCACCCGCTCCTATTATGATTATGATGATAGCGGAACCCGGAGTCTGCGGCCGCGAAATAAACCGGCCAGTTCGGTACCCGCCTTGTTGACAACACCTATTGTTGAGGAACGTCGGCCGTTAACTCCCGTTTTAAACAACAAATTTGTATATTATACAGGGCTAACTTACGTGTGAAACTTTATGAAGTTTCTTGTGATAAATGTCGGTAGGATTTCCAATTACCGCGTTTAGAATCGTGTAATGGCTATTTCCCTGGTGATTATTAAATTAATTTCGTTTTGTTAAATTAATTATCGAAAAATACTTTTTTGAGTCATCGTAAATACCGACAATAGATGGCATTTTGATTATTAAATTAACTTTACAGAAACCCGCGTTGACTAGTTGTAATGCAGTGAAACGCGTATATATTAAATTTGAATTTATTACAAAATTTAAACTTTTAAAATTAAAAGATATATTTCCCAGTCTTAAATTTAATTATGCACTCCCACGGTTGCATCTTTTATGGAAAGTCATACAGGAATACTATGAAACTACGCTAACGGATTAAATATCTAATCTACAGTTCTAAACCAACAGCGCTAGCACGGCAAATGAAACCGCCCTTACTATTTATGTAATTATTTCTGTTGATTCAAGTTGCGTATTAGTTGAGCCATGTACATCAATCCGCAGTAACAGTTTGCTCTGTTGTCATTACTCAACCTTTAAAGGGTAATCATTCATTCTCAACAAAATTTCAGTTCCACAATCTTTTTTATCGTCCGGTTCCACCTAGGTTGTAAAATTATTATAATTTTCCAGAATCGCACTGCACCTGACAGGTATATGACCACCGTGACAAATGATATTCAGTCTTCCTGAGTGGGGACGTCCCCGTTACGGGCTGGTAGGTTATCAGATAACCTCCTGTGTCTCCCTTTGTTTCTGCCTAACCTCTGTGCAAAATATTTTCAAGGGGAAATTTGAAGAGTATGATGGGGCATAAAAGTATTACACTCAGGGATGAAACAATTTCTCAGACCAAAGGAAGACCTTTCTCGACTTTGACGTGGAAATTAAATGGTTGCAAATGGTTAAATGGAAAATTATCAATGATAATGACATAGTTATATATAAAATTGAGTCTTAATTGCGTATATATATATATATATATATATATATATATATATATATATATATATATATATAGAACACAAGTGTGAAACTAAGAAATATCTTGTCCACCGTAGCAAGTAGCACATGTTAGCGTACTTGCCTTGTGCCGTTCTCAAAACCACATTGAATAAATATGTTTCCGAGGATCCATTAAAGGGAATTTATATGGGAAGCTCTTTGCTCAGATGTCAATCGATGTCAAATATTTACATATTATTACTTTACCGTTTATCTTTCGACCATCGTATCTCCTTTCAAGAAATTTCCAGAATAACAAATACTTCAAATATAACAGAGAATTCAGGTGTTCAAAAATTTACAGTTCACGTCCCGTTATAGAGTTTTATATTTTAACAGTACATAATCAGAACAGATTAACAGTGGGTTAAGTAAAGATAAAGTTAATTACTTCGGTGTCTGCATTGACACACACTGGCGAATTCAGATCGACGCCGTTAAATTTCTACATAAATTAATTTCTGTTTGAATCTAAATGCTTATCACGGAAGCCTATTTAAAAACGGGCAAAAATAAACTAATGAAAAGGAAGCATAATATAAACGATTATGATTGATGAAAATTCATATGCGAAAGAAAAGTGTATTGCGATGTTAATTCTATGTCTGGAGTATGTACAAAAGAAGGCGCTAAACGGAATTCGATTTCCAGTTGCGGACCACCTTTTCACATTTCCAGATTATTTTTAACAATATATATATATATATATATATATATATATATATATATATATATATATATATATATATATATATATATATATATATATATATATATATATATATATGTATAAATTCTACGGTTATAGCATTTAGTTGGGCATAAAATGTAAAAACGGATAAAAATGTAATACACTGATAAAAGCTGTCTTCTACCTTACTGCACTACGTCACCACTACTTAATGTTATATGTGCGGCAATGTGCGGCCTATAGTCATCACGGATCTGATCGGAATAAACCAAATCGAACGCGATGAAATCAACTTAACATCACCGGGGAATATTTGACCAAAGTTATTTTCATTTTATTATATTCTGGAAATTGTTCCCCTTTGACTCATTTAACTTGGAAATGGAATGAAAATAGATAGGGCTAAAATAATGCAATGTCGTGTTATTCCGTGAAAATCTCCCGTTCCAATAAAGCCACTTTATTCTTCCCACCCTTTACTAATTTCCTGATTCGTAACCATTGTAATTAAATCGACGTATTAACATAATTACATAATTCGAATCGTTCTCGTTCTCGATTTTACTCTTACGAAGCATAATTATTCGATAACAAAAACAGTCAAAATTATCACAATTCCGGGGAATTATTAATTCAACATAAATAATGGCATTTTTGGAGTTTTTTCCTTTTAATTCGGTTTGGACGTCGACAAAGTGCTCATGTGAGGTAATTATTATGGTTATATTATTTAGAGCAGACATAAATAAAACAACATAATATTAGGGTAGGGGGTCGACATTAGGGTGAGGGGCTGAATGTTAGGCGTTATCCCGCTTTTGAACGAATCAAACCAGACTCCTCGGTCTGATCGTGTAATATATATTGCCTATACCAATTCAAAAAAGGCATTATTTATTAAAAGTGATTTATTAAAAGATATATATCGCAGAGGCTCGATGACGCGTTGTCACCACTTGCAATCTTGGGGAGTAAATACGACAATTGAGCGTGCCTAAAGTAAAGTTCATAGCCGGACGAATTTACAAAGACTCTGGGAACAGATAGATGATCCTTACTCTCTGAACTATCATCCATCCTGTTCCTATAATAGGGGCCTCGACGGACGAAGTAATGCGTTTGAAGTATGACTGAAACTACAGTCGGGCCCGTTGTATCTCCGAGATTGAAGATATGACGTAATCTCTCGGTTACAAAGAACCTTGTGTTGCGCACACACGCTCTCCGAACGGAGGAAGCTTCTCTGACACATGCCCACGTCTCCAGATAACTTCGGATGTAATAATCGTGGAATTCTCGCTTGCATCACCCCACCCCCACCCTGCTTGAAACTGTCAACTCTGACGATTGTTCAGTCGTCCATAACGCCCCAATCCAATATTCCCCACTAAACGATCTTCTAACGTAGCGTCATACTACAATTTCTTTGGTAACAGCGCGTCACCCTCTCAGGATATTGGCGCTGAATTCGGTCGTAGACTCGGGTCCACGAGATGAAAACTGCACTTTGGATATTTCCAAATTATCAAATCGAAAGGCTAGTCGATGTTCTGGTTGGAACTACCTTACATTTTTCCACAGAGGTTTATATTACCTCGATACATTTATCCAACGAGTTTGTTTTTATTTTCTTCGTTTCCAAGGTGGCCACTTAATTAATTAAAATTAATGCTCACTCCCAAGGTCTATTATAGTGCGCCGCGTCATTACACTGAGCACTAACTATATGAATAAAAAATTGTATATACGGCGGTAACGTGTTCCTTAATTTCACAATAAATTGATCACAGCGTTTAATTTAATATCGTTTTAACCGTTGCAATTATATTGTAAATGATATCTTTCACACCGGCAAATCGGAGTTTCTAAAATTAACGTATCGCCGAGGTGGGGCCGGACGGTAGGATCATGTAAACGGATGTGTTTACAATGTCCAGGATTAAAATTAAAATATCGAATATTCTAATTATTTAGTATAATACACGATAAATAAATTGTACTCTTGAAGGTGCAAATATGCTCTTTTTTATATAATTCATCTATAATTCTTTCTTTATTCCGCAATTACACCTTGTTAGAATATTAACAACAAACAATTTTAATGTGTTGTTTAATGTAATGTTATTTGTTTCATCGTTTGGACAAGTTAAAGAAAATCCAAAGTCAATACACCAATTATGATAAGATTGCGTAATAGGATTGAAAACAACATTCAATTTCGACCAAAAGGAAAGCGAAGATAAAAACTGTTATCCCTTTCTTCTGGAATATTACCAAAGACACGTTAGCAGCAGTTAACGTAAGGAAGGATTGATACTGAGAATTTTAATAATAATAAGAAGAGAAAAGCGATCAAGCCGAAGAGGCTCGTGGAATAATCAAAGGAACTAAAGGCAGGATGACCTGGGATTGCCGGCATTAGTCCATACGTGTCCTACACGTGTAGTAAGATTGTTAACAAATATTCAATTCAAGGCTTCATTTAAATCGAACGATACTTCTTAGGCCAAAATCGCGTGTATAAACTCCGCACGAGCGTGCTCTGTTTTGAGTTCTGTTTGCTGGCGTTCTGAAAAAAAAATGGCCGAAGTCGGGCAGTGTTGTTGCAACAGAGAAACATAATATCTCAGCGGTCTGTCTCCGGGGCCGGACTAAAATATCCGGGCGGAGCGAAACGCGGTATAAATTTGTTGGTGTCGGGGCTATTTTGCCCCCGGGGGGGGGGACCAGGGACCATAATTTAACACTCCCCGAATGTGTGAAACTTATTGCCGGCACAAATGGCCGGCTCTATTAATAAGTCCGGTTTACAAAGTCCCGGCGACACCGAGCCCCGAGCCCGCCGCTGCACGGGGAAAAGGGGCCGGTTTTCAATCGTTTTTGAAACCGAATTGGCCATTCGCGTAGCTGTTGATTTGTCTCGTGAATGCAATATTGTTGGACCGCTCGACTTTTTATGAAACGCCCTTCTGATTTTAACCCCCTCGATTTGAGCTTTTGGAGCACCCTTTTGGTAACAGTTCATTCGAAGCATTACGGTCCCAAACATTTTTTCCTGGGAATGAGGTTTGGGCCCTGTGGGGGTTTGTGGAATTTCACCACTTTGAATCTCCAATCGCTTATTCGGTCGTTACGTGGAATCCCCAAACCCTACTCAAAAGAATTGAATTAAACCCGAAATTTGGACTAATACCATTACTAAAATGGACATCAAATTTGTCCTTAAGTAACAAACTCACAATATACATGTGGTCATACAGTATAGAACTATGGGGTTCGCATCCAGAGATTCCAATCGAATGTTTTCGAACCGTCCTTGGTATGTTTCAAATCGCAAATATTCATAATGACCTCAACATACCGACAGTCGGCGAAGTCGCGAAATCCCGGATCCTTAAGTTCCATTCCTGCCTTACTCCTCAACCTAATTTGCGAATAAGCTGACCGGCTTCGACGACGCACAATCGTCTCTAGAACATTCCCAATAAAGCGTATTACAGAGGCAAAAGAATATTGCAAGTTATGACGATTATATTCGAACTCATCATTTTCTGGTGAAATGCATTTGGTCAAATTAATAACAGTACATTTAGTTAGCAGCTAATACTTAACGCTTTTTCTGCAATACATTTCATTCAAACTTTCTTTTACGCTCTCCGTCTGTCCGTTTTAGTAACCAACAGGACACATATTGTATATTTAATTATCCATTCCGTCATTTTCGTTTCTAAAAAAGTTTGTGAACATTTTTTTTGGAATATTTTTCCTACAGTAACGAAATATATGTCAAGTTTTATGAAAAATTACATTAGGCGTATAGACAAATGTAAGAAAAACATGGCATAAATATGGAATTCTTAAATAACTGGTGAATCATACATATGGGTTTTTATTCTGTTCAAATATGTGCAGAACAGTTTTATTTTATAAAACTGTTTCATCCAAAAATATTACCCGCAATAAATATATAATAGGAATAAGCTGTTTCATTTTGAAAGGCTAGAATCTTTAATAGATTAATAGTATACCGTATATTCCAAAAGGTAATATTGACGAAATAACTCATGGTAAGAAATTAATGTGAAATATTTGAATATTTGCAATTAGTATCAAACAGATTTGGTAACATATTAACCAATGAATTAACTTGTGTTTCTTGTAAACAGTGTCTCACCTCTACAAAGGCCTATATTGTCGAAGTGATTGGGACCGTGGGTCAAGCAGACAACTGACAATAGTCCTTTGTCGAACTAAAAATAAATGCTGGAATGGTTAGTTAGCTATCTGCGAAGTTCTCACGGCACAAGATTAGAGAGTAGGAAAGTCACGCCGCATTTGACTAGGTCAGCACCTCTTACAGTCCGCAAACGAGTAGATTCAGTTCTCAGAATAATCAAGTCTGTAATTATTGCCGGGCGGATTAGATAATCATTAAAATGATTTATAAATACACTAAAAACGGTTTTGGCTAAGATATTCGATTTGGTCATTAGAATATGAGTGATGAGAATTAAAAACTACACCATACTATGCACATGTAATACATGTATACTCCTAATAATATATATGTAATATATCCTGTAATACACATAGATACTATACATATACACATATATTTGGGATTAGGCCTCCTGTTGTAGACAGGGTCCATGGACGTAAATCCTCCCGCGGGAAGGGGTAGAGTCTAGTACTATTAATATTAATCAATGTATGTAGCATACATACATTTAACCAATTAACGGATAATCAAATATTTGGATATGTTACAATTATACAGTGGATGAGTTTCCGTATGATTTGGGAACAAAAACTGCGTTGCATTCACACTATTTATCATTACTACTCCTTAATTTATACCTTCCCGCTTTAAAATGGAGAGGAATTTAAGGTATAGTTAAAAACATATAAAGTGTAAGGTATAGTTAAATGTAACTAAGAAAAGAAGGAAGATAGAACGTGGGCAATGTAGAGTGGCAATATTTAGTGAGTTGAGTACTTTTGTACCGTCGGTTCTTCTTATCGGTCGGTAATTCGCGCATTTTTTATTTGCTTATCGATAAGATAAACTTAAATACGGCACACCTCTGTAACTCTAATCTGCTCAGAAAAGCGCAGGCGAGGGAGAGAGAGACCGCATTTAAATAGCCTTGAAACAAGGAAGAACGCATCCCATTGTCCTTTCTCACTTCGTATAACCCAGTTGTGATTAAACTTTTACTACTTGCCGATAGACAGGTATATCTTCGAGGGAAGATATAAATTATATAATAGACAATTTTTTTATATTTTAAAATATATATTTTTTTAAAAATTGTTGTTTTTTTGGTTAATTCTCTCTTCCGGGTGAATGTTTTACTCTCAATACTGCCTGGCAACTGACCTTTAACCTTAAATTCTGAACAAATTTATTCCCCTTCAGCGTGGGTTCATTCTCGGTGTTGGTTTTCTCCACGCGAATTTCCGTTAGGGAAGAGTGAGAAAATATAACTATAAGACACGACATCGGATGATTTATATGGCTGATTATAATTGTAACAACGGCCGCTAGTGACATACGCTGATAAAACGTAAAATTAATGCCAGAAAATGGGCGAAGAGAAAGGTACTTCACCCCTTGGGGAGGAAACTATTGAGATGGACTGATATATGTCCCAAAATACGAATAAGAATGGGGCATTTTCAGAAAAATCAGGACAGGAAGGTTGATATTGGTGGTCACACAGGGAGGACGATTGCAAACAGAACGCCCAAACACACCCGAGTTGTTTGATCGAATAGAGAACATACCTGCAGCTAAGGATAACTCTTGAGGAGGCAATAACCGAAAAAATTAATATACCACATACGTATTTAAACATTCTAGAGATTGCACTTGGACATTATTAGTGTGAGAAAGCTTATTTTTTATAGATGTATATTGCAGCAATAGAGCAAACAAGGTACTGGCTTGGGAATCAAACTCTCTTATAACAACTAATAAACTTTATCCGCCACTAATGTTATTAAATTGATAATAATTATAATATAATTATAAAGTGATGATTATAATATATAATTATAATATAATATAGAATAAAAATAAGTTTCCATGATGATCTGTCCCATATCTCAAGTACTCTATACTAAGATGCAGTGGTATTTTCTACTCCAGCAACATCTAGGAATGACATGTCTGTTCTTCTAACCGTTGCCAGTAATAGAGTGAGGTATATTCCGCCGCGGCTGGCGCAGATGTTTCGGTCGCACGCCACTAAATAGCCGCGTAAGTGGTTCGGTCGAGGGTCTGATGAGATTGGGGCGGTGTAGAGGGATTTGCGACGCGGAGGCGAGTGGCGGAGATAAACACCCGCCAGTCGGCAGTGTGTCAATATGAAGCGATCGATAACTACTCCGCTTCCAATATATTCACGGGTGAGATTCAACCCGGGGCGTCCCGGCGTTGATGCCATGTCAATTGCCAGGGCGACAATTCAGGGAAACGTTTCGAGGCGTTTAAATTTTAATCGGCCCGATCGTTAACACTTAAGTATCGCGCAAAGCAGGGGCCTGCCCACAGCCCAAAAATGAATCCAACGACACGATTATGTATTCCAGCCCCGTTTCGTCGCTCATAACTCTTGTTAGTAACCGAGTTATAAAAAGTTACTTTGGGAAGTGTAGAGCTTTGTTGGTGGTGGGCGGGGGGGAAGGACACAGGAGCTCTCGGTTTGCTAAACGGAACCACAATTTTCTGAAAATAGTTGGAATCGTTCGGCCGAAAGTAAAGTTAAACTTCCCGAGATATTTTCAACCGCTTTCGAGGCGGCGGATTTATTTTTAATCCCGAATTCGCAATTATGTAGTGAACATTCATTATTACCATAGCGACCGAAAAGGGAACCACCCAAAATTGAAACAATCTATGTATTTTTCTATTTGTTTCTACGGCTTATGTTATGCAATTTATGTGGCGTTGAATTTTAGGAAATCGTACGAAATTTTATGGCATGCTTCGGACGATGGAGATAAGCCGAAACCTTAAAACAAAATTAACAGAGGCGAAGGAGAGCGTAATAAACATGTCACCATGAATGAGATCGCGGCCGACAATGCCAGTTTGAAGCCTACGTTAAAAACGATGAAATATTGAAACCGTCCGTTCAAAATGTTCATAGATACAACCGGGCCAGAGTACATACGCTATAAATATTCGAGGTTTCACTAGAAAAACTGGTCGGAAATAGCAGAACCCCTTTTGAAAGAGGCAAATAGGTGGCTGTGCCTGGATATCGGTGAACCGGACGTTAAGGCTTGTTTGGCCGGCCTGTATGGTAAACAGGGTGAAAGAGGGGCCCAGCAGAGAGAGAGAGAGAGAGAGAGAGAGAGAGAGAGAGAGAGACAGGGCAGATTGCCATTTTACTGTAAAGCCCGCCTCTCGTGTAAATAAACACCTCCCCCCGGTATACACAAGACAGAACAGTAGCCTTCACAGCTACCCGACGCCTCCATAATAATTAGCTCCGATGGGAACAGTGTCACCTCCTACTAGCGCATCATCCGTTTCCATGAAACCCGCCGGGGTAATGACGCGTGAAGTCTAATTAAGATTAACATACTGTTATTTCTTGATTATTGTAAGTATACAATTTTGAAAAATAGTATACTGTATTATATGAAATATATGCCCGAAAGCGAAAAAACAAAATGTAACTCACCGTTGCAAAATAATTATTAATATATTTTACTTTCGATTTTTCCAAACTCCCCTGTATATCGCCTATTCTTCTACAAAATTAAGACAAAGGCGCAATATAACTTAAAACCTTTGATACGATATTCGGATAGTAAGAGTTGGCCGAATTACCATTAAGTAAGAAACAGACAAGGCTAAACCGGTAGAGAGTGTCTAGTGCAGATAATAACGAGAGCTAAATTACGAGCTCGTGTAGTAAATTCGCAAAAAAGAACGGAAATAGAATACGGCGAGAAAAAATATAATTACCATAACGAAGGGAGACCTTGAGCCTTACAAAAGAGAAGCCATAGCACTTATCTACTATACAAATGACTAGACCTATCACTTCCTACATCGAATTCAAATATTTTCAGGCTGCAAACAACAAGAAACCAAATTCCTTCTTGTTATCTAACACCGAGGTTCACTAGATGCGTCTCGATCTGAACATACCCTAGAATAGCAGACCACCTTCAAATTGCATTAAATTGTTGCGTTTATCACACCCCCCCCCCTAATTAATTAGCTAGCTGATTCTCTTACTATAATTTGAAACTCAAACTCCAGTTTGATAAAATATGTCATAAAGTCAAAATGATAATATACAATTTCAATGTTTATTTAGTATCATTGCTATAACATTTAATTACAATTTGTACAGTTGAACTGTTGTATTGTACCTATGTAATACAAAACAAACTAATTGATGAAACTACTATTTATTGTACTACTAATTAAATTATTCCAATTTGAGTTTATCTTGGAAACCAGAACAAATTGATTCAATTTTAAAAGGCCAAACTTGTTTGGGACAAGTTGTGCGAGCCGCGATAGTGGGTAGGTAAGCAAGAATCATGATGATAGAAGAGGCCATTTTGCGGTCTGGAGCTTATTCAGCACAGACTGACTCGGCAGTCTTGGAAGAAGCGTTAACTGTTGTTAACTCCCGAGCCGTCTCTATTTTATGACAAGGAACTCGAGAGCATTAATGCTAATATTATGTCCCCCCAAGCGGTTTATAAGCGGCCGTTATTTTTAAAGAAAATCGTTAACCCCCACGCTACCACCCCCCACGGCGGTTCAATATCCCAACGCATAAACACAGCCTGCCAATAACGTTTCGCCGTACCGGTAACCTTTTGCATAATTTCACTACTGTAGAGGGATGTGAACTGAACCGGTGAAAATTTTCTGAACCATTTGTGAAATACCATGTCTTATGGGATTTGTATTACAGTCATAGATATTGCTCACCACCCATATCGCCAGTACGAAAAATTGTGCGGAAAATAAATGCATTAAAATCAAATAAAATGATATTGCTCGGTCAAAGTGGTATTTGCAAGTATTTACACAAAATGTTAAAAAAAGTCAAAATGACATGCATTACCTATAGAAGTAATGTGTACATTTCAAACGGATTTATAATTAAATATGAAGATAATTCTATTTACCGACATTATTATTGGAATTTTCAGCTGTATGCACTCAAGTTGCTGTAGCTCGATAAAACTGGCGGACTCTGACGATGAAACAACCAAGGTACAAACAATAAGAATACCAAAAGGTCCTCTGTAACCGTTGATATTTTTGACAACTAAAGTACACTGAAATTTCGTTTTCGTTTATTATGTTGGGATACTATAATCATTACTTAGGGTGGCGATTTCATTGTACCCTATTTTATAGACGAAATCGATATTTTGACACGGTTCAAAGATAGTTTGCCGAGTGTCAGGTTATTTTGCCGCTACGCGAGGTGTTGGGGAGGTTTGTAGATAAACTATATATAAAGAGGACGTGCGATGTGGTGTTTCTTTATGGCATTTGTGGGGTGGGGGGAAGGGGGGCTCAGGGAGGGCAGAAAATTGATTTGCCGTCAACAGAAGGCGCTGTTCCCGCCTCAGGATGTCTGTCAGTAAACAAAATGAAATCAACTCGCTTCAAATTCCTTCTTGTTTTCTTTGTATATACCCTCTTTCTTCTTTCTTCGGCCCCTTGAAAAGAACGCTTTGATACAGACCATCGAGAGTTCAACACAGAACGATATTCATAAATAAAAACGGAAATGGGACCACCGACAAAACGAGCTGTTTTTATATTGAATAACAAGACGTTGAGGCTTCCTCTCTCTCCTCTCTCGGATTCTATTTATAACGCGGAGAAGTTCATAAAGGAAGTCCGGATTGACCTATTGTATACAGAAAGCCCTTTGCGGCGTCACGAGAGGTGGAACCACAAAATATTTTATTACGGTGTTCAATATCTATGAAGGTGGAAGAGAATGAATCAAATGATACAACTTATACCTGATATTTCATAAATATTCAAAATTGGAAACCACATCATAATATATAAACATCTATTCATACCCTGATTCCCTTATTGGAGCTTTAAGGAGGCTTAAATTTGATTCCGGACTGCCGAAGTCCTGTGAAAAGTTTGGATGGGAGTAAATTATCACCGTAATTTTGAATTCAACGAGGTTCGCTTCAGTAAACCGGGAGTTTACGATTCCACGATTTTAGTGAAAAACAAGCCGAATGACCTCAGACGGACGGGCCGCAATAGGAGTCATTTCGCTCGCTCTGGAGTCATTTCGTACGCTCAGACACATAAACATAAACGTTATTGTATTTCTCAGACTCGTCATATAATAAAATTAGCTATCACAAGGTTGGTATATTTTCATGAATTTTGAAAAATAGCATTTTTAAACCCTACTATTTTAGAGTATGATAGGATAATAAGAACTTTTTTTCAGCAAATTGAAAATCAAATTTAAACTGACTTCAACTTCAAATAATTTTCCGCACGCGACGAAGCTATTGTAAATACCAATTTGTTAAGCTTTAAACGAGTGAAACTTTCAGAAAACCTGCATTATTTTCTTGAAATTTTACTTTGAAGTGAAGAACGAAAACGTTCTACCGAGACCTAATCAAAAATGCAGGTCAACATTTTCTTTTAATGAAAATAATAACATATTTTTAACTTCATTTAATTTTTATATTTACTATTGCATTGTTAGTATACTTTTCAGAAATATGTAAAATCAGGAGCTAATAATTTTTTTTTATTCACTCAATTTGTACGAAACCCTATTTTTCGATAGATTTTATAATGGACTAGCGATCAAAGACGTTTCGTTAAGTATGTGGAGTTCATTCTAAGCTCTACAGTGTATCGATAGTTCTGGTTTGCGTGTAATGAACGGTGCTGTGGTTGCGGCGGAGAAGAAGACCCGCCGTGACGGCGGTTGAGCACTCCGCAGAACCTCCTCAATTATTCACGCTACGCTTCGTTTATAGCTTTTGGTTTCGGACGGTGCAAAAGTAACAGTACATACAAAAAAAGGAACAACGGAAGGAAGAAAGATGGGCGCGGACTCGACGCCGAGTCGTTTTTATTCTGTGTTATGGAATCCGGCGTACCAAGAACATGTACATCCACTTCACAATAGTAAGAGCTCTAACAGCTAGTAGAGTAATAGTACGGTGATGATGAAACGTCTGGATTTCTCTGCCTAAATACTACGCGCTAATGGAGACAGAAGATAGATAGATATAGTTTAGAATACCTGTTTTGTGGTCTGCGAGGGGTTGGAATACCGTAGATTTCGTGTTTCTGTCTCCTCTCACCGGTTAGGTCTTTTGCCGGTTTCGGCTGCTCGCCACCTTCAATAGCGCTGTTAGTCACTTTGGCACTTTACCTACTACTGTCAAATACAAGTGACAGTGACAGTGCAATGAGGATCCCCAAAAAACATCCAAAGTGACTAACTTAAGATGGCGAGCAGCCAAAACCAAACCAGCGAGAGGAGACGGAAACACACGAAATCTACGGTATAGCTAGATATGATATTACAGACCTTGATGATCCTATTACAGGTGCCTTAAATTTGAAATAGTAATTACTTGAATCGTTTGTCAGATTTCGCTTTGTTAGTCCAAAAATCTCGCGTGTAGGTATTGAGAACACCGAAATTTAAAATAGTGTTTCCGTTGATTTATTAATAAATTTATAAACGCGCATAGATGTCCTAATTTAAATTCGAATGGAATTTAATTCTGAACCTATGAACCTGAAAAAATCGACCTTACCGTAAGTTTATAGGCCGGAGACTTCCGGTTAGTTTCAAGCGACATGTTGAATACCAGAAAGAGGGATGAAAAGGAGAAAGAGAGGGGGGGGGGCTATATAACGGCAAGACAGTAAACAGACACTCCAGCATGTAAGTTCGGTGGTGAGCCCTCTGCAATATTCATGCCCTACCGCCGGCTTCGGCAACGAAACAAAGGGAGGGATGAGGGGGAGGGCATTATTCAGTAAAAAGAGTTTGGAGCGATGCCCCGGGAGTCTGGCGGAGACGCGCGGTGCCTGGAGCGTGACCGACAGCCACCTGCTCCACCGAGACAACCCCGCGCTGCCAAAGAGCAACGACCTAGAAAAATACAGTAACCTTCACAACACCACCTCGATACTACTACATCACAGAGCAGGCCTCCTCATTGCGGTCAACCGGATTATAGCCCTAATCTCGAAGCGAAATGTGAAATTACTCCCTAAATTTATATATATATATATATATATATATATATATATATATATATATATATCCATCAAATCGCAAATATGAAACATTATATCAAGATTTCCATGACCAATCTCAATTATATGTTACGTTCAAGGAGGGAGTTCACTAAGTAAATAATAATAGTTGCTTTTATAGCAATAATAGTTAAACGCACTATTTTCTATCAGTTAATCGCTGAGGTCATGATTGTAGTGGTGAGAAAATGCTGTATAAAATAATCGACCGGAAGAGGATACTGACCCGGGAGCTAAAGTAATTTTTAGTAATTGGGGTATATTATAACTGCCTAATTATTTCACTTTGTACTAACTTAACAGGTTGGCTCATCCCCCGTCACATTGATTTTATCAATAATGTACATGATCTCTTATGTATACATAATAATTAGTAACATTTTACCCCTAAGTCAGCTTCCAAATTAGTGGTAAAATAGTGAATTTGTCAATCACTAAAAAATTTTAATTAGTGTACTTATATGTCATATATAAAGAGTGTTATTTTATAATAACAAAAAAAGTGTATTTAAGTTAATTAAAATCATCTGCCCATTTTTTGCGGGTTTGAATGATACACAGTCTATTGTTTAGTCCTCGTCTCATTCCCGGTCGTTTCAAGTGAAAAACATCCCGAATTTGAGATCGCCTATTGTGATTTTCATTTAATTGAGTGTGGTCTTCGTTGTATTATACAACTGGAAGGGATCTCTATTGGCATATTTTAAACAATCACAATTTTCGCAACTGTGAACAATTCTGGTTAACTGAACATGTTGAGAATTTCGAGAACACAATCCGATCACCTACGTTAATTTGCATTGTTAGAAACGAAATTTCATGCTGGAAATACGCGCTTTTACCGCCGTTAAAATATCCTGCCAACAATAATCACTACACTGTTACTCAAAAGTTGTGTTGTTGTCATACTGACGAATCAAAACTCGCTATGTCAATTACTTGAAGTAACAGTGCAGTGATCGTGCGTCATTCTCTGCACATAACAATTATCTGTGTCACTATAACGGAATGTTACTGTCGATCGAGGTCTATTTTAGTGCTAAATAGAGATAAATGTTGGTGATATTACATTCTTATTTCGCTGGTAGTCTTTTTATGATCCATTTTATTTCGATATCCAGTATATTCTAGTGAAAAACCCACCATTATTTTTTTCGACACTCGACATTTTTCATTATAAGATAGCCTGTATTTTTAATATAAAATAGCACCCATAACATCATACAACAAATACTAGCAGGCATTGCCGCAAATACCTAATTGAAATTTAAATTTTTTTTTGTTTCATGTAATAACATAAATAATCGTACAAATTATTAGCGATAAAATAGACCTCATACAGCTTTTTTGAGTGCGACTGAAGCAGAATTGGCTTAAAAAGGTTATTCGAAAAAATAATTCGATAATCCTTTTGTCACATATTTTCCAAATCTCAAATCATTTTCCGATTCTTGTTTTTCTTTTTAACTTACGGGAAATCAGAGTAGGGTGTCAGTCACTGGGGAATTTAATCGGCTAGTTAAAAATCAGTACGCGAGCTCAGCGATTTTTTTTTCGCCATTAAAGTATTAAAAACGGGAGAATAAAAAATAAACAATAAAGCTCGCTTGCACATTTCGCGGTATAAATATAGTCGCGGGGACTCATCGGTCTGAGCGGGGTTTTCAAGTGGTCCCCGGGGGCATTTTTCACGCAGAGAAATCCCTGCGGAAAATCTCACCCCCTAACCCGACCCCCAACCCCCTTTCCATCCCCCGCTTTTCCCGGCCCGATTTTCCGAGACCGCTGTCGGGAAAACCGTGAGAGCCAGCCCAAATAAATTATGTCCGTCAAAGGGGCCCGCCGGAACACCTCTACTTGGCTTGCTTCGACCTCGCCCATAGAAAAAAAATGAAAATTAAAAATGAAAAGGGGGTTCGCTTCGGAAAATAGACAAATTTTATATATATATATATATATATATATATATATATATATATATATCACATTCACATCAAATGTACTTCAAGAACCCATTATATACCCTTCAGGGATTTCAATCAAAGTAAAACCTGTAACCGTTTACCGTTTCAAAATTAATTCGGGATTTGTTTTTCACTTATTGTGTCCAAAAACACCCCGCCTTACTCAAAAACTCTCTATACCTCTATAACCGTTGCTCATTTGGACGATTCGGCGAGTCCGAAAATTGCCGGCAGGATTATTCTTAATGTCAACGAATATTGGTTGCTTTTAGGGTGTTTTACTAGCGCACACCCTGCAATGTTAGTTACATCTGCTTATGACGCTGTATTACAAACAAGCAAAACGTGACCTATCATATAGCTGATTGAATTACGAACCCCCACATACAACTTATAATATATATATATATATATATATATATATATATATATATATATTAATTTTAAATTATGCTACATCCCATTATACTAGTTAAACAATTAACACCAGTTAATTAACCAATTATATGTCCTTCGGGTGCAATGTGCGAAGTTGTTTTCTGGATAAATCTTAGTTGTTTGTTATATATTAGACAGTTATATGAGATAGATAGATATCTCGCTGCGTTTTTAATTAGGAGAGCCAAGCTCATTCATTTATAATTCGTTTAACCAAACTTTAAACGAAACTTAATGTTAATTTTTATTGTTACAGTGGTTGGTCTTGTGATCGTGCTGTGCGAGGGTCGGTGGTCGCCCCCAGAAGAGAAATGCCAATTCACGGTCACACACAGGATGCAGAGTGCAGATTGCATTAACAAACATCTCGTCAGCATACCCACATATCTTGCCACCAGGAATATTGAGGTCAGTTGATAGCTCACTTTTTTAAAATTAAGAAATGCATAAATACCACCCTCTAATAGGTCTTTCTAAGATTGTCATTATTGAGAATTCGTTGTCCCATGTTGGCAATACTTTTAATTACGACCTGCACCTAAACCTATACTGAACTGAAAATTTTTGCAACGACTAGACAACAAAGACTAACACGTATGGATTTGACTGAATTAGGCATTATCAAACATATAAAAACGACGAACCAATATAAATATATGTATATATATATATATATATATATATATATATATAAATATATAAATATATTGTTATAAATATATATATATATATATATATATATATATATATATATATATATAGAGAGAGAGAGAGAGAGAGAGAGAGAGAGAGAGAGAGAGAGAGAGAGAGAGAAATTCCGAAGATTCTAGGTGAGGAGGAATAATGTTTCGGTCATTTCCAAATTTGAATTGATTACGAGTGAAACTGAACACAAGAACACATAGAATTATATTTAATTATGGGAGAAAAAATGCACTTTGCTACAACAAACTAGTTATCTTAGATTATCGGTATGTAAAATAATGAAAAATATGTAATGTAGAGCTTTTACGGAAACCGAAACCCAAGCCAACAGAAAGTTTGTGCTGTCGCGCTCGCTTTAGTTTTCCTAACTCTGAGGATAGATGGCGGGCAAACACACTGCGGCCAGTCCTTGATGGCTCTGTGTAGCCTCTCTCAGGGTGCTCTTGTAGTTTTCTTCATTTAAAAGCCTCAAGAGTAATTTTCTTGACTGAAGGCCAAGAAAGTGGAAAACTTTTAATAACGCGCCCCTGCCTCCTGCCTCTAACTATCTCAAAAAGGAAAATTATCCGCTTTTTAAGCAGTTTTTTCTTTTTTACCTGGCCCTTGTCCTGCAAACTTTACAACCTTAGAGGGAACTTAGAGAATTAAATAGATTTTTGGCGTGCATTTCAACCAAATGGGATCTGTCAATATTAAATAATCGTGTTTTTTTATCATCAGGGAGGTAAAACTTTTCTAATGGGTCAGAATAAAATAAGCTGTCTGTTAAAAATTAAAAGTAGCTTTCCTAAATCTCTCCCACTCCTCTCCTCTGCTTGTAATTAAACTCTATTTAATTTATGTGAACTGGAAGTTTTGAAAAATGTTTTGCAGAATCATACTGTCCCATATTTAATAGGGCTTTAATTATTTGAGTCTTATAATTCATCTTAATGTGTGCCAGTAAATGTTTTTTCCAGTTTATTTTGTGCCACAGCAACTTTTAATGATGAATAAATATATGGTGTAAAATATAATACCAATTAATTTATTAATAAATTATGAAGAAAACAGAGTTTAAATGTACTTGAAATGAAGAAGAGGTTTAATGTTTAGAAAATGAGAAATAAATTAAGCCACAAAATGGGACATTTCACAATTAACCCATCTACTTTACATAAGAAGATAAACTGTACTTACACATTAATAGAGGCAGATCTGTTCAGATGTACACTCCTATCAGAAATGCACTTATCACTCCCGGATACTTTTTTCGAACTCCCGTTTAACCTGTGCAAAAATCATAATACTTGAAGGAGAATTAAATATTATTTTTATGTATGTTTTAGCAAGCTGCAATGTTCTGCAATGATAAACTTGAGTATTGGTAATATTTTACAATCTAAGTAATTCTAAAGTTAATACAATGTTCTGGTAATAGTGAATGACTCTAATGCATTTTTGGAACTTTACAGTTATTAGTTAAATTATTTACTGAACATAAATAAGCAGATAAAGAACATAATCAGGAACTATCAACTATTTATAATTTATTATAATAACTTATATTCTGTTTCCCACTGCAATCTTGTGTAAACTTTTTATAACTACCACAGTACAGTTAAATGAAAGCAATATTCTTGTTTGAAATTAAAATACTACAGTTTATATGAAAATCAATTTAAAACTTCTAAATGTTACAAACATATTACATTTTATCATGTTTCTATAGCATTAGAAGAAGAATCACCAGAAGTTAAATGCTATTGGATGGGTTACCCAACTATCACAGCCATTTGAATACCTTCAATGAATGCTTCACTTTTAATTACACTTGTCCAAATCTTTTAAATAACTTCTTTCTTCAGTTTGTTACAATGAATACACCGTAATAATTTATGCATGTATATCTTATTAAGATGGAAAAGTTACTAAGCTAGTTACAGTTAGTTAAAAAGGTAGAAAATGGAGCCTAATACAGGGGAACTAGTAGCCCCCAATAATTGTTCCATTACCAAATAATTTACCTTGTGATGATGTTCTGAGTATTTTGTAGAAACCAAAAATATAAAATAATTTATGTAGCATTAAGAATAAGTTAATAAGAAGTAAGAAGTTTTTAAGAAAAATTTTACTTACATAAAAATGGCGTCCAGAAGTTCCGACTGCATTAGCATCACTGATGCCACCCGTACATTCGCTACTGAAACATTACAACCATAAATTGTACATTTAATATTATTTTTAGAGAACATTTTTTTTTTATTTTTACTAGTAAATTGTTATTCGTTACGGAAATAATTTAAAATAAATGTTGAGAATTTGTTAATCTTGTATGTGTGATACCGTTGAGAATATTTGGAGTAAAACGACAATTTCTGACCAGCCTGGTGAGATTCATGTGGTAGAGGGGTTATGGGGATTTCTTCTGTACAGCAGCGTTTATTCTTTAACTGAGTAAACAATATTCTGTTTGTGAGTTGAATATACCCCGTAAGTCTTTCTACGATCATATGCATGGTTATACTATTTAAAATATACGCCACCTAGTTAATGTAATCGGGATAATTACAACACTAAAATAAAAAAAGGATGAGTACCGATAACTAGTTTGTACTGCAGATTTTAGCTTTATCAATTAATTTTGTTCAGATTTTGGAGGCGTCAGTAAACCGGATACGGATCCTGAAAAACGACAGTTTCATCGGTTTGGAGTACCTCAAGTTCATCTATCTATTCGACAATTCGATTACGACCATCGAGAGCGCCACTTTCTATCCCCTCTCATACCTGGAAGTCCTCGACCTAACCCTGAATTCGATCAGGGAACTCCCCGCCAACATGTACTTACCGTCGCCGTTGAGGAAGATCTACCTTTCCGAAAATCTGCTCAAAGAAGTCAGCCTGAGAACGGCCACATCGCTCACCCACTTACACTTGTCCAGTTGCAAGGATTTGTCCCACTTCCCCGATTTGGGTGTTCTCCCTCTACTTCGCGAATTGAACTTGACAGGTAGGAACGATTCTATTAAATTTATTTTTCAAACTTCTGTAAACGCGGATATCGCGAGATGACTGAATGTAACGGATTTTAGAAGCTGCGTCGAATAAAATACGGAGGGTTTATTACAGGGAAAACGTTTATTTAAAAATTAATAAGGGTGCACAACCCGCCCGATTAAAATCGTTTCTTAAACTTGGTTACAGGTCCGAATAAGGTGGGGTGGATGAACGTGACGGATTTTGCCGGCCTTTGCAATTTGGAGAGTCTTTACCTGCCCAACGAGATATTCCAGGAGAGCAAGTGGTCCTCGTCCTGCGACTGCGTCTACGTCGCCAACTGGATCTATAACCATTCAATCTATGTCGTGCCTTCCGTGAATTGTACACATCCTGGTGGGTAAATTTTCTACCGAGACGCACGCGTCTACACACACATACACAAACAAACGCCATTTGACAAATATTATATATAATAGATTACCTCGTCCTCGTAAATATGATAAAGTAAATGTTATCTCTATTGTAGGGGTATTGGATCCGGAAAGCGAATGTCCGAAGGACGCGTTAATTGAAGCGGAGCGTGTGTTCGGTTACTGTCAGGCGTCCTACTCCCGTATAGCGGCCAGCCACTGGGTGGTCGTCGTTTGCGCGGTGGTCGGGGTCATCCTCTGCCTGCTCCTGCTCAGCGTCCTCTGGAGGCGGAAATGCCGCTCCAAGAGGCGGCACTCCCACTCCGGTGGCATATCCAACTCCACCAACCTCACGAGCAATAGTTCCAACAGCGCCTCCAGCGCTAGGCTTAAATCCTCCTGCGACATGGAGATTGGACAGAACGAGAGGAAACTCCTCAAGGACTCGTCGACCAAGCCAAGATTTTAACATTAGGAGAAATTTCGTCTCTAAATTAGAGAGACGATCTTAAATGGATTTTAAAAGGCGGCCAGGGCTATTCTCTTACCGCTAACCTCAGACTCCGGTCTGGCCTACCGACGAAAGTCTTTTATAAATAACCGATATTCGGGATTTTGAAAGCCCGAGGTTAGATATCGGGCAATGTATCACTTCTTTGGGCATTTTCATTTTACTAATTTTAATACGATAAACTGTAGAGTTTTGAACGCTAGAGTGGAACGGATAAAATCACACATATACAGTATGTGACAAAATATGCGACTAGATATTTCATTAAGTTGGTCAGGAAATACAAACTTAATTACTTCTACAATGGTTTAAAATCCGGAGATCTTTAAATTGGTAGGTCTATTGGAAAATTGTTTTTGGATTATTTAAGAAGGCCCACAATAATTTTCATTTGCCCAAAAAATAATTTTCATTCGATTTTTGCCGTTTGAATAGCCCTGTAGGACTGGAAAATAAAGCGATAGAATGTAACAAAAATATGACCATAATATAACTGGGCAATTGCAATATAAAATTTACTGTTCTTCATGTTAATCGTATATGTATTTAAATGTACTCCACCGAACGGAGTACTATTAGAAAGTAAAATATTTATGTCAGACTATAACAAATAATATATGTATATAATCGAGTCACATATATCTTGTTGTGAGTGTTTGGATGTTTCAGAGTACTTAATATTTCTTCAAAACGGGTGTGTTAATGGTTATATGATGAATTTAATTTTACTAGTAAAATTATGAATGCTCATATGTTCTGCAATAAATATGGAAGAAATGAAAAAAATAAATTTAAAATTGGGCTCTCTAAAACAATGCCTGAGTGTTGAATGGCCAATATGAACAATGTTTTTCATTTTTAATTATTTTAAAGTAATTTACTCAGTAAAATGAATATGCATTTGTATATATTGTTGGGTAAGTTTTAGTTTTAGTGTTTATTAAAATATTCTGTTTTAGGAAAGAGATTTATAGAAAGGTTTTCCAAGAGGAATTTCCATACATATTGTGACATATACAGTCAGAAGTGTAATTTTTCACTGTTCATATTATTTCCTTATCACAATTCATTTTGGAAGGTGATACATTATTGATGTCAAACCTATTAACTGAAATTCTTACATAGTTCTAATAATAAATATAGTTCAAATATTAATATTCTTTAATATATGTGTATTATATAATATAAAAAGAGAACCCTCTAATTGAGTGATTGAAAAAGGGCAGCAACAATAATGGAACATAAGTATTTACATTTTATTCTCTATAGAAGAGATTATAAGTGAAAGTGTATTTAACTCACTCATTTGTATATATTTATGAAGATAATTGTATATCATAGTTATAAGAAATTCATCGGCATGTGTATATTAAGTGTTGAGCACTTATAAGTGGAAAAAGTTTTCTTATCATGGCTGTAATTTGCATTTATAGATCTTCATCTTTCACAGCTACCTTATGCTTGTATGTTTTCACCCATATTTTCATATTTTACCCTCATGCAGTTAATTTTTAATTCTAGCTCCTTTAATGGCTTTCTCATACTTCCATTGATTACTGTCGCAGTATTCTCTGTTGATGGTCTGCCTCTACAACCTGTTGAGGGCCTTTAATTTACTTAGAATTATACAGTTTGGTTTCATCCATTTTCATATCTATGCTCATGGAAAAATGTATATTGAACACTTACAATTAATAGCAAACTTTTGATAAATACTTTTGATATGTAATTGTATTCATTTAAAATCTGGGTGAAATTTTATGTGTGAATGTTCAAATGTAACACATAACAGATGCACAAGTATTAAAATAATAGTATGTAGAATTTTACAACGAAAATTTATTAGCACATCGAATATAAGATGAAGTTTTTAATTATCAAAATGTGTATTTTTATTTAACATTTGTTCATTATTATTTTAAATTTCTTAAAATTAATTTCATAGGCTATGGAATTATCTCCTAACAAAATAGATTCATTTTGAATCTAAATAAACGTAAATGCATTGCTTAAGTCATCAGTGTTACATGTGTTGTGTGTCATACGTGATTATACATCTTAATTTCCTTGACATTTTTATATTAATCATGTTACTTAGATTCAATAAGAAGTAATGTTTGAACCTGTATAAGTGAGTTTATGCTAAGGTCTTTAACTTTTCAGAAATAAATAAATTATATTTATTCTTTGTCAGGTTGATGTACTTAAATTCATTATGTATTAATCTACATTGTATATTCATAATTATGCAATGAAATATTTTACTGTTAAAAAATTAAATAGATTTAATTTAATTTTTTATAAATGTTCCTTCAGCGAATTAGGCAAAATTTTCTTTTATTTTTTGTATGAAATTGTTATTTATGATTCTACATTTGAATGGTTACAAGTGAACCTGTATATATAACTGTTATTTATTTTATATATATATAATATATTATGTTACACATAGTATATGTTTATAATCCTGTTGTACTTAAATAAGAGTTATGTAATTTACATTATTAAAGTGATGGGATATTATTTGATTACAATATGTAACATTAATCATAATTAATAAATATGAATTTGTTGTTATATTGTTCTACTGATGTTGTAAGAATGAATGCCTTAAAAAAATGTTAAAGTGAAAAAAAAATGTGATAAAATGTTCTATATTATTAAGAGACAATCATTTGTACAATGTCCTTTTTGTAAATACACAAATTTCAAATTATGTTATTCCTGGTAAATTTAAAAGTAGTTTATTTTTTTAGTTCAGTTATAGGTTAATTTCTTTCACACCTTCCATTTGTTAGACTGTATGTTTCTTTTTTTATTGAAATTGAATATTGTGTGAAAATATACAGTTTATTTGTGGAAAAATGTGTTTTTAGATTGTCAAATTTAAACCTTTTGACTTGATTTGTTGTTTAGTTTTGCCCAAACTCACCTGCTTAAGGCATATAACAGGCATAGCTCATAAATACTAGGCAAACTAATCCTGAGATCCATAACCATGAAATAATTACCCTTACATAGAAATAGTGGCATATAACCTTTATAAATAGATGTATTTAGTACTATTTATAACACTAAAATATTTTAGTGTTTCGTAAAATTATAACTTACTCTTTTATGTTAAAAGAATTCCTAACTTTTTTCTTTATATTATTGGGAGCTGTATTGGGAGTATAAAGAGTAATTTTTAAAATTTCCATAAATAAATAATTAAACAATGGGAGAGGATAAAAGTTAATACTAAACTGGATAAACAGGATAAACATACTAAACTGAATAAGTTAATGAGCCTTTTTTATTTCATCAATAATCATTTTAGAATGTTATTAATCCTTCAGGCCGCCAATTTTTATATGGTTTAGAAGTATTTGCCAATATAAGTAATTTTTCTTTTTGTTTTAAAAGAACGATTTTTTTCTTGGAGCAAGCTATGGTTAGGGATATTTTTAACTTAAATTTTTGAAACATATCTAATCAGTTCTATTTGATGTTCATAATTAAATACATTATCTTTGTTATATATAAATTATATAACCATTATATATAACGCTTTATATAACCATATAAAGGTGTGACTATAAATTAAAAATAATGCAGGAGGACTGCAGCACTGGTGATTACAATTGTGTTAGATATTCCATTACAGTTAGTCCATTATACCACATATATTTCAAATACCTTATAATGGTCATATATTCAAGTATCCTGCAATATTTTTCTTATGACACACACACAGGATGTACTATATGTATGTAATATCATATAGCAAATAAAAAAGGTAAAAAAATGAAAAAATTGAAAAATTATATTATTTTATTTTATTTTTAAAAATTCACATTGTTCACAAAATGTTTTTTATTCCATTGCAACTCAAAAGATTAAATTTCCTCCCAAATGTTGAGAAAGGAGGTTTAATCTTTTCATCTGTATCCAGTGCATACACCTTGGTGGAAAACTTTTTTTACTCTTTTACACAGTTTACATCACAAAATTTGGTTTCATCTAACAATTTTAAGTTTTTTTTTCACCTGTATACTTCCAAACAAGTTAAATATCTATTTACAAATTACGTTCAATACTTATAAGTCTTTTAGTACAATATGAGCTCATGCATATGTATATATATGGTTATTATATATTTTTTGTATAAATATTTTATTCAAGAAATATGTTATAGATATACTATTGATATAAAGCTAAATTCAGAACATGTAATTGAAGGTTAAAAGCAACAGGTTTAAGGGGAGACAACAATATGCTAAGGTAAATACAAAAACAGCCTTCAGAAGTTCATCCTTGCAGAATAAAATGATGAGGAACCAATATATTTAACTACTCAGCAATCACGGTTTTGGGAAGAAATTAATCTGAAAAAATATATAACACATTCTAATCATATTAAAATTTCATTATGATAATTACATATAATGTATAAATATATTAATTCATAGCATACCTTGGCTCCATTTTTGAGGAAGCATTCTCTAAGAAGTCTCCCAATAGCACATTTTTCACTTGTGTCCTTCACAACAGCTGTAAAATCAATAAATTAAAAAGAATTATAATTTTATAAATTTTTCACCCAAGCTCTAGGTTTTGGTGAACCATAACCTTTGTCTTTGAGTAAATTTAGACCTTTAATGTACTGATTTCTTGTAATATTTATTATACCTTCAGTGGAACAAGCCTCAATCATTGTATGGGCTTTGCTCAGCTCATCAGGTGAAGATCCAAAGCGCAATTGTGCCAAATGTCTTGCTCCTGCTTCATTGAACTGCCCATCCTTTGCCTGTGAAAAGACAATAGTTTCAGATTGAGAACACTCACAGGGATACATACTAAACTCTGTTATGAATTCACACTTTTACTTACAAGGCCAATTCCATCATAGATACACCCCAAGAAACACTGAAAATATAAAGAATTATTTATAGAGTTATCAGTATAGAATTGAATATCTCAAAAACATTATGTGCATTAAAATTAATTACCTTTTCTGCTTCAGTTTTTGGCATAGCCTGATTGGTTGCAATTTTGGCTTGTTCTAAAAAATAATTTCAAAACAATTAAACTCCATAAGAAAGTCTGAAATATAAAAAATGAAATAATGATTCATTTAATTTTTTATCATAATTTGGTCATTCATTTAAGTGTATCTTTGAAAAAGACTGATCTATTCAACTTAGTTTAAAAAAAATTGTGAATACAAATAATTACAATATATGATAGGACTAAAGGTTATTTAAAATATGATGCACTCAAATATATGGGATCCTCATGTCCAGTAAGGCATCTTTATCACCCAAGTCTTTTGTCTTTTCCAATTTTGTTATACATTAGTCTTGTACAAATTTCTGACAATGTCTGCAAATTAAGACAAGAAAAAGTCAAACTAAGTACCTGGGGAAATTTTTGCAACAGATTTACAATTTTCAGTTAGTGCTGCTAACTGTTCCTTGAGATGTTGTCGTGCTTGTTCAGGACTCTTTGTTGTTCCATCGGTTTCAGAGACTGTTGAAGATTTATCATTGACCTGTGTTGAACCTACATTTTCTGTTGTTGTATCAGCCTAAAACAATGAAAAATTATATGTTATTAATAATAATTATAATTAAGAAAATCAAAACAGAAATTCTAACAAGTATAATATGAATGCAGATATTATTATTTCCTATTATTAAAGAATTCAATCATATTATTATTTGAACTTCAATCATGTTCATTTAAGTAACAATTACCATAAGTGTAAACTCTAATGTAAAAATAAATTGCCTCTCTCCTTTTCAACTCATTTACATTTATAAATTATTCTTCTCTTTGTTAGTCATCATTTAATACAAAATAGTTTATTTTAATAAATTAATATGAATGTAAAAGGAAAATAGTTCTTCAAATTTCTTTATTCCTAATTTAATATTAGATTATTCTAAATGAATAACAAGGTGAAATGTCAGGTCTTATTCTGTAAGGATCATTTAATTAATTGATACAATGGCGTATATTGAACAACATATTGTATTCATTGTAATTTATTTTAGCTCCATCCAGGCTACAAATGTGAAGATTATCAGTTTTATAAAGTTAATTTAGGTAATTGTTCAATCTTGACACAATTTTAGAAAGAAGACTTAAATTTTTTTTACATAAATTTAGGGATTTATATTTATTAGACTGATAAATGTACGTGATATATATTCTACAAATTACATTGACAGGTTTTGACTATATTCATTTAACTAGCAATGTGTAAAAATGTACTCATTTTTCAGTGATTTTTTAAATCATCCAAATGACCACAGTTTAAAAAATTAGAAATGACCTACAATTATAGGTTTAGGAACTCATTTATAATTCATTAAATATTGTAAAAAGGTTAGCAAAATTGTATGCAGTTGTATATCGATACCTTGACGATAGCGACGATGGCGGCAGCCAAACAGAAAGCAGAGAGAACCTTCATTTCGATCTTCCTCGTTAGAAGTGAGCAGCAGGAGGAGGAACAGAGAGCACTTGACACCACTTGGACAGCCGACCGTTTGGAGACTCGAGAGCCCTCCCTGTTCTCTATATATATAAACTCTGAATGGAATTCAGAGGCAGTTTTACGCTACAAAAGGGAAATTGCATTTAACAAGAGTCAAAAGGATTGAAATACAGGCTCCATGAAACCCTATTGGTCCAATTGAACGGGGACTTTCCGTCAAGTGATTCACCCCCCGGCAGTCAATTTTTCTGTTAGCTGCAATGAGAAAATGATTTATTGTGGAGGGGGATAAACGAGAATGGTCTTTTGCAATTATTCAATAACACGAATTGTCCGGCCGGCGATAAGATGGGACGGGGGACGAGACGTACGACTCCGACCACTGCCAAGACCCCACCCACCCGTACATCCTAAACAATTTTCTCCAGGAAACGACTTATATTTTTCATTTTTAAAGTAGCATTTTTTAAATGTAGAACGCGTGATGTCACGATTTAATTTAATATATTTAAACTGCTTATCCGAAACAATTTGTGCAATGCTTTCGAGTTCAAATTAAGACCCTAGGCGCATGACGAACTTTGAAAGATGCAAATATAATTCTCATTCTGCCAAGTTTATTTCCATTTTAAGTATTTTCGGGAAATAGACATTTGGATTTAGATTTTGCGAATAGCATACAAATCCACGTGTATAATATTTTTGCTATATTTCATTCCGCATACAAAGGGATTAATAATATTCGTAAATCTAAAATAAAAATATGCTGCTTACCGGTTTTCTTAAAACGGAATAATAAGTACAAAAAAATTGTCGAAGAATTGTTAAGTTGCTTAGATATTTTTTGTGGAAAATATTTTGTTATTTTCAGTTTCGATGAAGAGATGCGCACTTGTTAATACGTTTTTAAAATTGAATTATTATATTGTACGCGGGTGAGTGGATACTTGATAGTTTAGTAAGCAGTGGCCATATCAAAGAGGCCCTGGCAATGGCTGACGCGTACTTCTTCTTTCCGGTCGTGTGTTCACTTTGGCTAACGTTAACAGGTAAATATTACACTCCAATTTTAAGTTTTTTCGGGTTTATTTCGTGATTTGATTATTCTAGTCTGCTTGTTCAACAACAGTTTACCGTTGTTATCGCTCGGCGTTATTATTTCAGTATTGATTTACATGTAAATACGGGAAAAACAACACGTGGTAGGAACTCTGTTGTGTCCCGTGAGTTTTGCCCATATATTTTTCGGTAAGCTTTCGATTCATCGGCAATTTATCGTTTTACTTTACTTAATATCAATAATATTCAACTGTTTTCTTTTATATTATTGAGCCTTAACAGCATTTAGTAGTATATTTAAGTGGAATTTAGGCTTTGGAAGTTTGGCTTGTGTGCACGCCGTGATAATTACCTTGTTTGTTTAGAAACATAAAGAAAAATGCCTGAAGAAAATTGGGATGATACAACCACAGAGGGAATTGAGCCCATGCAAATGGCTCCTGCTGCGGAACTTCCTGAAATCAAACTTTTCGGGCGGTGGAACTGTGATGATGTCAATGTTCACGATATGTCTCTGCATGTATGAACAGTATTCATTTCTTACATTTTCTTTGTTTAAGTTTCTGATGTATTTGTTTAACTTGGTGGTAAAACTTGGTTTTGTGAACCTGGTATATATTATAGTTTGGGTACTATATATTTTAGTTTGGATTGTTGCAGAGAGATTCAATACTCTTAAATATCTTAGGTTTTGTTGCTGTTTTTTGACCACCATTTTGAAAATAATTCAGAATAAGAAAATTACATCTTTATTAAAATTATTATACCATTACATTATCTGGTAATATAAAAGACAAATATATATTTGTCCTTTACTTATTAGTCTGTAAACTTAGGTCTCACTTTCACTATACATTATGCTCCTATTGGGTTTATAAAAAATGATGAGAAGTTAAATTAGAATAATATTGTATTTTTGTTCCCATCAATACTCTATCCACATGGTGAAAGCAACAATCCTTTAAGTCTCATTTTACTTTAATATGAAGCTTCATTTTGTCAGTATGTTGTTTAGTATTACATTTTATAATATTTAAAAGATTAATATGTATTGACAAGAAATTTCTTCCCTATATTTAATGTTCTTTGGAATTTAAAATTTTTATGTTGGTTAGAGTCATAATGCGGCATAAATGGTTTCAAATTATTTCTTGTTATATAGTAAAACTGTATTCTCTGAGAGGTTAGCTAAATCCAGTTTATTTCCTTGTTTATATTATATATTAAAGTTATACATTCTTATGTATTTTTGTTTATTACTTTAATTACATTTTGGTGCATGAGTAGACTGAGGAATCTTCATTCTTTTGTCTGGTAATGTTGGATGATAATTTAAACTTTATCTGAGAAGTTAAATAATATAATTCTAGGGAATTATTTTATCCTATTGGTTGCCATTCGATTTGTTTAAACAATTTGAGGGTTGAATATATTACAAGTTAGATTGGTCTATCAGATCAAAACTTTTTCTATTTGTGGCATCCTTGTTATTTGATTACTCTATTATTAAGGAATCCATGCAGTGCAATCAAGTAACCTTATATATCTTATAAGTGCTATAACCTTTTTTTTTTTAATCTAGGATTATATAGCAGTGAAAGAGAAGAATGCGAAATATTTGCCGCATTCTGCGGGGCGTTATGCGGCCAAACGTTTTCGTAAGGCTCAGTGCCCAATTGTCGAGAGGTTGACCAACTCATTGATGATGCACGGTAGAAACAATGCCAAAAAACTTATGGCAGTCAGGATTGTCAAGCATGCTTTTGAAATAATTCACCTCCTCACTGGTGAAGTGAGTAGTCCTTTATTTATGTTTTTATATCAGTTTTCATACAATTATGAAAATATAATTGTATTATTATTTTTAAGCAATTTTATTTGAGCATTTTTTAATTTACATTAAAGAACAGTATCTATAGGCTGTTAATACTATAATGATTATCTCTGTAGATATTGTGTTGATGTAGATGTAATGTATTTCATTACAGTTAAAAGTAATTATTTCTTTTTAAGCTAAATGTAATACTGTATTGAAGATGATACATTAAATACATATTGATGCTTTTTAAGCTGAAGGAAAACAATTATTATATCAATATAAATGTGACCCCTTTCTTATACATATTTTCTTGCTTCATTTTGTTTTCAGAATCCTCTTCAAGTTTTAGTTCATGCCATTATTCACTCGGGTCCCAGGGAAGACTCGACACGTATTGGTAGGGCTGGAACTGTGAGGAGGCAGGCTGTTGACGTGTCGCCTCTGCGTAGAGTCAACCAGGTATGTCAAGTATCATTTGACAAACGTCATATATTATGTTATTTAAATAATATTATGTTATTAGGTGCTGTATTGTGAAATTTGAATGGAAGGGCCTGGTATTAATTCAGACTGTTATCACTTGTGTTCCATTTTAAGTTGTTATTTTACTTAACTGAAAAACATTTTATTCTTACAAATGAGTTGAAACACAGCAAAATTATTGTCTATAATTTTTGTTCGTATAAACATCGTACAATCGTACAAACACAATACGTTGATATTAATAAAGGAACTACGTGATACTTGAATGCACATGTGCGCGCATACACATTTATTGCTTCAGTATATTCACAACTTCAAGGCCAAACTGATTGACAAGATTATTGGATTAGCCTTTACAATTGAATCAGCTGAGGGAATATATAGATTTATTTTAATTTAAACTTGACAAATCTGGTCATGAGTTGCTCTTTATATTATCCTTTCACATGTATTGTTAGCTACTTGTTGCATAAATATGGTCTACGGACAATATATACTCTAAACCTACATAGAACAATGTAACAATGACTTACAATTTCTTTTATATCGACATAAAATCCATGACGTGATCTTAAAAAACTATTTTGTTTTATATGGTAAGTAAGTTAAACAGTTACATGTTATTTAAGTTGTATAATGTCAACAATTATAGAATAATATATGTAATAGTTGTGTCTGTTAATTCTTGGTGTTAGTATACTGGACTACTACTGAAGAACCTCATACTAATAACATGTAATATTCATATTTAGATATATATATCAAAATTTTGTTTTGTGTTCAGGCTATTTGGCTTTTGTGCACGGGTGCCCGTGAGGCTGCATTTAGGAACATCAAGACCATTGCTGAATGTTTGGCTGATGAACTCATAAATGCTGCCAAGGTTAGTATTTCATTTATTCCAACATTTTCGCTAATTGAATTACAATAATTCGCCTAATAATTCATTATAGATGTTACAAGAAAACATTGGTAGAAACTCATTATTATTTATTGATTTTGTCACTTTCATTGCTTTGAAAGCTAATATAAATACATTATTTGGTTTATTCATAAAACTGAGAAGTAATTATAACCAATTCTTGTTTTTCAGGGTTCATCCAACTCTTACGCCATCAAGAAGAAAGATGAATTGGAACGTGTTGCCAAGTCCAACCGTTAATTTTATACTGAAACTATTAAACAAAAAAATGATCCAGTAAAGATTCTTTATTATTTTACTTTACTACACACTCCTTTATTTCTTTGATACCCTACCATTATTACATTTTTCCATTATCTGGGGAGTTAATAGCATTCTTTATATTGTGTTATTCAAACTTGGCCTTTTAATTCTCTCAACCTTATTTTGGCAATTGAAAAAGCAGTATTCAACGCTATAAATCTAGTTAATTTTGGTTTTCTTTACTTACTTGGTTTGATAATTAATAAAAAATTGCACTAGGAAGACCAAGAAACCAAAATTATCTTCTTGTAAATTTTACTTTTAAAACTGAGCTATTTAAGTTCAACCTTGTAGAAATCACAAAATTATTAATATTCTCTGAGGAAGTTTGCTGTATTGTTGGCAAGTTATAATTAATTGCAAAAGTTTAAATGTCTAATATAACATCTTAGAAGTTAGATTTGTGAACCTGCAATTTGTTTATTGATTATATTCCTGGCACAAGTTAAATTTAAACAAATTTTTGTATTAATTGCTTAGAGGTCTGACTAATGTAATAATTACTTTGATAATGGTGCAATACAATGGCCAGTTGTTTCTTAGTATTCTTTTATAGACTTTTTAAGGAAGAAATATTTTAAGCATCTGGACCTAAACATGCAATATCTTTCTTTAAGATAATTTGGTGGGTAATGAAAATTAAGATTGATAAATGTGCTGTAGTTGTGTATTTAAATAATGCGCCACTATAAATGAAATGTAGTTGATGGTATATTTGAAGTAAAAGTTCTTCTGGAAGGTGATATCTACTGGTGAACAAATATGGTTGATAATAAATAATTCTTGTTTTCTCATTAGGAGGATGTGTTATCCATCTGTGAGAATCTAATTCTGTAATACAGAATTAATGTAAAATAGTTTTCTTATAGCAATCAATATGCACTGTTTAATACAGAGTGAAGCACATGCTAAATTAAAAAATGACAAAAGATTAGCTAAACTTCAAATAATAGTATGTTTGAGTGTTCTAAAAAAATTGGTAGATCCATTGCAAAATTATTAAAAAATATTCATTATTATAAAATTTAAAACTATTATATTCAAAATTTAATTTCTTGGTAATAGATTATAACATGATCATGGAATTTTAACTATACTTGCATTGTTTAATGCTACGATATAAATATTTACAGGTCTTTTTAGTTTCAGAGTAGCAAGAACAATTGATAATTTGATGATACAAACCATCAGTTCTGCTGGGATGCAGGTTTGTTACATGTTTTATTGTTGGTTGTTTTATGGTTATGCTCTTCTGCTGAATTAACTTGAAAATCATAGATTTATAACATTACTATTGATAAAATTGAATGTGTGAGAGAGAGAATGCAAACTTGATTTTTTAACAATGTGAAATGAAATACTATATTATTGAGTGTTGTGCTATATAAATAACAATAAGAATATTAAACTCATTCTAAACATGGAAATATATATATATATATATATATTACATTTACATATTAGCACATATTATGAAATTGCACAAACCTAATAAACTTCTTCAGAAAACTCACAATAGAATAACAACTTTAGTAGTGAATAATAATTAATAAATTAAAGTTTGCAATTGATTCCTTTACATTCTTATAATAAGGGTAATAATGGAAAACACTAGATAATAAATGAAGCATTTATTTATATTAATTATTATTTTTACTACTATAATAATACATGTTTGGTATGGTATACAAAAAATAACTTTGGATAGGTCTTACTTCATAGTATAACAATATTAATAGCTGAAATATATATAAAAATATTTCATAGAAAAATATTTACTTGAAACTGGTAATTAATAAAGATATATCTAATGTTTAAATCATTAATTATTAGCTACTAATATGAAAAGTATAAATTATGAAATCACACTAAGCTAATTAAGAAATAAATTTATAGCTAAGAAAGATATCTCTAATGTTTTAATCAATTAATATTAGCTATTAAAGAGGTGAAGAGTACATATTATGACATTTTACAAACTTATGCTTCAGAAAGTTCAAAATAGAATAACAAATACATTAATGAATAATAATTAATAAATTAGAGTTTGTAATTGATTCCTTTTACATCCTAATAATAAGGGTAATGATGGAAAACACCAGATAATAAATGAAGCATTTATTCCTATTAATTATTATTGAAAGTAATACAGTAATTAATAAATATTTGTTGTGGTATATAAAAAATAACTTTGGATTGGGCATAATAGTATACCAATATTAATGGCTGAAATACATTTATAATATTTCATGGAAAAATATTATACATAATATTTTTAATAATAAATATAATAACATAAAATAATATACTTAAAACTGGTAATTAATAAAGATATATCTAATGTTTAAATCAATAATTATTAGCTACTAATATTATGAAAAGTACAAATTATGAAATCACGCAAACCTAATAAACTTCAGAAAACTCAAAATAGAGTAACAGCTTTAATAGTGATTAATAATTAATAAATTAAAATTGTAATTGATTTGTTTTACATTTTTATTTGTAAATAAATTATTATCTGCAAATTCCAGTTATTAAACCGGCGTGTTAGTTCATACAATCACCGCCAGGTGTCAGTAGTGCTCGGGAGTACCCCCGTTCTAGTTCCTAAAGTCACTACCAGGTAGCAGGAACTATCTAGAAACCTAAGTAATCTCAAGCAAGAAAACACAAAATAGAATAACAACTTAATTAATGAATAATATTTAATAAATTAAAGTTTGCAATTGATTCCTTTACATTCTTATAATAAGGGTAATAATGGAAAACGCCAGATAATAATTGAAGCATTTATTTATATTAATTATTATTTTTAGTAATATAATAATTAATACATGTTTGGTGTGGTATATAAAAAATAACTTTACATTGGTCTTACTTCATAGTATAACGATATTAATAGCTGAAATATATTTAAAAATATATCATGGCGGTACCTTTCATAAAATGCTCCTTTAACATACAGCAAAATATTTACTTTATCACTGATAATTAATAAAGATATATCTCATTTTTAAATTAATAATTATTAGCAACTGAGATTATGAAAATTACGAATTATGAAATTGCACTAACATAATGAACTTCACAAAACTCAAAATAGAGTAACAACTTTAATAGTGAATAATAATAACTAAATTTAAGTTTGTTATTGATTCCTTTTACATTTTTATGATTAGGGTAATGATGGAAAAGACCAGGTAATAAACGAAGAATTTATTTAAATTATTTATTATTTTTTGTGATATAATAATTAATACATGTTTGGTATGGTATATAAAAAATAATTTTAAGTCTACAAAACTAACTATAAAATTTAAAATAATTTCTTTTTTTAGTTAAATAATCATTGGTATTTATTTTCCGTATTCATCAAATTAATTTCAAGCAATAAAAAATTATTGGGTGATTACAGATCAACAAGAAATTTGATATCTAATCAGCTTATTTAGAGAACAAAGTATACAGCATTGAATTCACCATTAGCTTATTTATAATTATACATTCGCCAAAATATTAGTATGTTTGGTGTCACAGTTTTTTCAGTCTATCAGCCACCAAGTCCCCTGCACTGGCCTCTGTACAACAGTCTATATCCTGAAAAATCAGATTTGGTTTTTGAACTCGATTATATAGCTTCTATTTTTAAAATGGTATATATCGAATAACTTAACTTCTTAATAGATTATATAAATACCTAATAACATATACACTACCATAATTACATATCATATAATAACTATAAACTAGTAACTGTAATTTATTAATCATTTATAAATTATAAATAACGCATAAAATTGTACGGTACGAGTATAGCTTTCAATTTAAAAAATACAATTTACATGACTAAAAGAGGGATTGGAAACAATTTAATACTAGCGACAAAATACAATATTATGTCTTTCAGTAAGATGCCATTATATTGTTTTCTTAATGCTATCTTTTCCTATCAAAGGAGGCGCTGTACGCTATTCTCTACAGTTACATTTTCTTTTCTGAAACGGAACCTTTCTCAAGCTTCACTTACATAATGATTTATTTGAAATAACAGTTTAGGTTTGCAATTATGTTTTGAATTGTCTGTCCAAATTGGGTACGTTGCTCTTTATTGACTTACTTCTCCAGCTGTTGCCGCACCTGTTGGCTCTGTTCATCTGACATTCGTTGGTGAACGTCGTCCGACCGACACCGTTCGAAGCGCACACCGGCCTGTAGACCGCCGGACAGAGGACACTGCACCGGTATTGGCCCTCCGCCACCATCACACCTGCCGAATAGAATAGTCACAACAACAACAACGAAAGAATTATAAGAAAAGATGGGCAAACTTCACTAAACCGGGCCAACTGTATATACCCCAATCCGGGAAATACTCGGCGGGCATTTCAGTTACAAAAACTGTAGAGGAGATGGCCCGTAACTTCAGTTATTCGCCTATTAGGCACTGAGGCAACTAAGCGAAAGGAAAGCTTTGACTGCACGCTTTTGAAAAATTCGTACGAATTTTTGGATACCGTTGCTCGAAGTATGCGGTGATTCCTTTTTGAAACGCGCGCCTCTCTTTAAGACGCAAACCTTCGGAGGCACTGGAGATTCAGGACGGCCCCTTCAGCCCAAGGCGGCAGTCGCGTTGCTACTGGCGACGGCGAAAGGCAGAAACACGGTCTAACGTCTAACTTTCGGTCAGTAGACTCACTAACAAATATCATAACCTGTTGACGACGCGAGAGACAGCTCAGATTTTGTTCTCAGTATTTCGCGCGAATCACCTTCCGAAATGTTGAAGTTCCAGCCAGAAACGAAGCCATCGGGCCGTGACAGACGTCAGCGAGGGACTTGTAATTCCACCGAAAAACAAAATGGTCGCACTAGCTCTTGGCGGAACAGATCGCTCTTTAATTGAGACTAAACGATCAAATTAAAAGCTTCCACCTCTGAAGTGAGGAGAACCGCAAAACGACGGGCCTTCAAAACGTTTCTATTGCGACCGTGAAGCGGACCCGAAAAAAGTATTACTTCCATTTATATAATTAAAATAATATTTCACAACCTTCGAATCAGTTAATTTTCCTTCTCATAGAATACTGAAGATCTTTCCAGCGACATGTTTTCTTCAAAGATTATGTTCGATTAATTTTTGGATTTTTCTTATCACCTCTGTAATGAAAAAATGAACACATTGAACATTGTTATTTGCTTCAGTTTAACAATTTTTAAATCGACAGTCCCGAGTAATTTTCTTCACATTGCCGTGAGCGCTTTCCGTGATAGTCTAAGTAGGCAGAATCGTACGATAGTGCGTGGCCTAATTAAAGCAATGCAACCTGCAATCCTTCAACCGGAACAGCGCACTAAGTAAGTCCTATAATGCAATAGATAGTTTACATTTTTTGTAATATTTCATCTATCCAAACCATCTTCGGACTTATCTCGAGTGAGCGTATGACTCTTAACGTTTCGACCACCTTGTTCCTAAAGTTGGGTTAGACGTTAACTCTTCTATTTCCTTACTCTTTAAACTACAGATGCGTCTTAAATATAATTAATGCTCCTGGAATCCAAAATCATATTATTACCGAACAACAAATAGAAGTAAGCAAGAAATAAGAGTCGGGTTAGATTTAAATACCGTGCTAGGTCAACCTACCTTAGATTTACCAGTGCTAGGGGAAGACTCAGAATAATTACCTGCTAAGAGCAAACAGAGGATTGCTGCTGATTGGACCATTGTGACTGCGGCTGTTGGTACTTAAGGGCCTTCCGGAGGTGGCTGTTCCTCTTCGAATGGCGCTGTTTTAAAGGCGCCTGCACTTTATCCCCCCGCGGCTTGTTTTCCACCAAGGACAGTTCCTCCTCCTCCTCCTCCTCCTCCTCCTCAACTTCCTCCTACTCTTCCTCAATATAATTAGATAAAACCGACGACTTAACCGATGCGTAACACCGGGCTCAACCCGGGACGCATTTTTCCGGAAGGGCCTTGCAGGCGCGAAGGCTAGCGCAGCCGATACGCTTATCCAATTATAACGCGCAAAAATAAAAATGCGTTTGTTCGTTAAAAGTTTTAGACTGAAAAACGACCGGAGGAGAAGAGCGGTGCGGAGAAACCAGCGGCGAGAATGAGACCGCGCTGAAGAGCGACAGTTGGTTCTGAATTTAAGGCTAAGAACCAAGTGCAGTATTGAGAGCACTTTCAAGACTCCGACCCAAATAAAACTGTCTTCTACCTAATCAATCCCTGACGAACGGGAGGTTGCCGAGGTAATTTTCTGAACAGTCTTTGAACAAATGTGTACAATTCGATGAGAAAATATTTAAATTTTAAGCACTGGCTACTCAGTTAGAATTAAATTAGGGAAGTATAATGTTAGTTGTATTTTCTGAACGGTCGGACAATATTTTATTGTCTTTTATCTTTCAGAAGAGAAGCGATAGGACTGCTATGGAAAGAATTAGAACGGCGTTCCGGTGCGGCAAACCAGCACAACGTCTAAACCAAAGGGGACTGGTATTCTACGGCGCTATGAAAATTAAAATGAATTTAAATTAGTGTCGATCGTTTTATTTTATAAACAGAGTGTCAAAGATTCAATATCGCGAATATTGAATATCTATTATACTTACTTTTATTCTGATCTAGAACTGTTCCAAACCTTTATTGTAAATATTCAGTACAATTGAGACTACCCATTTAATTATATCTAACGCCTAACATTACATATATTAGTTATAAATTTGTCGCATTTCGTCGTGTGAATTTCCCACTGTAAATTTACTCACATAACAAATGTAAGCCTGTTGTAGATGAAACAACTGTCATGTGATATACGGGTTCTTGGGACAGCCTTCTAATGTAGAGACAATTTTAGGCACAGTTTTTATTTTTATCGCGAGCCATATCGTGAGGTTTAATCTGATTTCGGGACGGAGAATGTTGAATCGTCCGCTCGAGATCGAATTGGCAGTGTACGAAAGAAGTGCGTTGCGATTGCACGATTTCCGTACTGTGTCGCATGAAAGGCGATAATAGGGCTAATTCTGTTGCAGTCTAATATCGCAACGTCCGCCTGTTGCATGTAGTGATTTCAATGAAACTGAAAAAAAAGTAACAAGATTATAACAAAAGGGGAAAAACAGCTTGTTGTGAATCACCAAAGGAAAACAGTGAGACTATTCCCAATTGAAATAGTGGTCGGATTATGTAATAGAACCCATCGGAAATTTTAATTTCGTATATACGTACATATTATTTTTGATCAAATAATATCAGGCTATGTACAGATTGCTGTCCATAGGCTTTAAAAAAACATAATTTAGTTTCCAGTGATGTTAAATCTGATGTGGTACTACAGGAAATAAATCAGAACGGGGAATTCTAATATAAAATACATTAGCCTCTGTGCAGAAAAAGTAATCTGTAATCGAGATGAGTGGTATGATCTATGTCGGACGGTTGGGCAATCGGTCATGTTTAAATAAGGCGCAGTTAATCATCAAACGATCGGTTATTCAAAGTTGCGAAACGTCGACTTGAAAGGAGTTGTTCATCCCAATTAGACGATTTACGTGTTCGCATTATACCCCACAGCTCGTTGTACATTTTAAACCGCAAATTGCTTTCCTGAAATTCAACAGACCGATTCGAAACAACAAATTTTTTCCGTTTTTAGAAGGGATCTTCATTCATATTCAGATCGAAACACTTCAACCTGACATCGGGAACAATGTAGATATGTAACTGGCATTTGCAACCCAGAGCAACCCAAAACTGAAACGAAAGTTTCATCGAATAACACATTAATGACACATAACACGTGGCTTCAATTTTTGACAAGGTTATATTAGGATTAAAGATTACCAATCGAATTTAACAATTCATCTATTGTTCTGAATTATCGAAATAGACGATTGTCGGAATCGAGTGGGGGTAACAGCACATTGTGATACTAGACCTTGGATAGCGTAAAGTATTGATGGTTTGCCGAAACATGATTCCGTACCGATATTGCACATACATAGAATATATAGACCTTGATCATTTACTTTTAATGACTCATATTTGACCAATAATTACGGAGAAAGATCCGCAATATATTTTTCATTAACTTTTCCGAATATGTATCCGCGTAAAATGTACGGACGTTGGGCTAAAAACGAAATTTTGTATCAGGAGAACATGGGGCGACAGGAGGTAGACGACCGAAATAGTTAATTTCTGTACATCGCGCTCCATCTAGCGGAGGTTTTCCGAACCTCTGTTGTCGTATTACGGGTCGCCAGCGCCATCTAGCGGCCGCGGCCTGAACTAATTGCTCGATGTATCAGGACCAACCCGTCTACCTCCTGTGGCCTCATGTTCTCCTGTTACAAAATTTGGTTTTTGGCCCAACGCCCATACTACGCGCTATTCACAGAGCAATTAGTTCCGCCCGCGGCCGCTAGATGGCGCTGGCGACCCGAAATTCGTCAAGAGGGTTTGTCGAACATCCGCTAGATGGAGCGCGATGTACCGAAAATATATTGCGCATTTTTCTCCATAATTATTGGTTGTCAAATATGAACGTTATTAAAAGTAAATTATCCAGGTCTATACATTTCATGTATCTTTGTATACCGAATAGATTAGTTATATTTTGGTTAGATATATAACCAAATACGTTACTACTACATATATTTAAATTTTTCACTATATTATTTTCTATATCCGGATATTCTATTAAAATTCCTAATAATGGAATCAATGATATCCTTTAATCTTCAATTCTTTTGCCGGGCGGTTTATGTTTAATATCGGTACGGCGTTATGACGCGGCAAGCCGGCAATACTTAAGGCCATCTCCGGTCTTAGTATTACCGGGCCCCGTCATCCACCTCTCGTTTATTTGTGTAGCTTAAGTCCTCGGGTTTTTTATTGTAAATTTTCCCGATTATCATACCAATTTTGTAAACAATTCAAATAGCCTCAATCGTAATAATTATTTATATGTAGAAAGGCCCGTAGGACGGAATGCATGTAGTCACTATTTGTATATCGTTTTTTCGATATTTTCTGTATGTTCATTGAAAATAAAATAATTTAAAATTTTAAACTCTCTTTTATTTACATATCTAGTCTTACTCCCGACTTTGATTTATAATAAAATTTATGATAATTAAAGTCTAGAGTTTAGGAAAGTGCTGTTCGATGAACCCATATATATATATATATATATATATATATATATATATATATATATATATATGATCTGACGCATATAGGATGCAACGTCGCCCATAGTCACGCGTAATTATTATGTATCATTATTATTTATCTTTCATTTAAGGGCCTCCACTCGTGATTTTGTGGAAAAGTAAATAATACTATACGTTATTTGCTTGCGTAGTGTTTATTGTGACATAATAAGTATATTGTTAATATTGTAATACAATTTCATAGTACGGGATGGTGTCGCACGCTAATCGGTCGGCTTTATTCGTGGCCCGGCGCGATGTTCACTGGACCGCCGCCGAGTGGTGGCCGGGCCTCTTGCACGCCCCCTTGTACTGGAATACGTAGCCTGAAAACAAATTATTAGGGACGCGGTTCACTTTTTTTTAAATAGGTACATTTTTTCCAGCCCATTCTCACGCCCGGTTGGCGCCTGCGAAATGAAATTTTCGCGCCGATAATGGTTTGGACCGATTAACGAATTAATTATATGTAGATGCATACACGTTGAAAGAATCTGAGTCGTGAAATGAATCGAGAAAGTTATATTTCTACCGAAATTCTGTGTATTTTACTAGTATCGAATAAAGCATACTTTTCTTAAGTATGCGAAGTGATATATATATATATATATATATATATATATATATATATATATATATATATATATATATATATATATATATATATATATATATACTTGTAGTACATGCGGATGGCAACAGTTGCTCGAACAATTATACATTTAAAAGAAATATTATATTAAATATTCGGTTTTATGTTTTTTCGCTTAATAAGTGTTGATGAAGGCCACGATTGTACTTACCAGCGTTAGTGCAGGAGTTCTCTTGGTCCATCAAGCACTGGTTATTGAACGTTTTCAAGCTTCCGCGCCTGTTCCTAGCGCATATCCGGTCGATTGTCCTTGGACAGCGACAATGGCAGCCGCGACAGGGTACCGGCTTCTTGTCGGCGTTCGGCTCGCACATCATCAATTCGCTTAAGCCTTAAACAAATTCAAATACTTAGAATTTACTTTAACATACCCGTTTTGTCTTTTGCTAGACCGCTTTCGGCCGCTCGCCATCTTCAGTACCGGTGTTGGTCACTGTCGGCACTTTGGATGTTTTTTGGGCATCCTCCCTGTACCGTCACTGTCACTTGTACTGTCTACTAAAAAATCTACGGTTCAGAATTTACCTAATGGGCATCCTCTCGATACACCATCCTATGTCCTAAAATAGTTACTTTAATTTTTAAGCGATTGTCGAGAATAGAATGGCGTTAGTCTTCTTGTAATTGTTCTGAGATTGGCGAACGGCCATAATTTTTTCCCCGTTCAATTCCTCTAAATTATAAAGTAAACTGTCGTCAGATCTAAAGGATGTTGATACAGTAGATTTCTCGTGTTTGTCTCCTCTCGCCGGTTCGGTCTTTCGCTAGACCGGTTTCGCCATCTTCAGTAGCGGTGTTAGTCAATTTGTATGTTTTTTTTGGGCATCTGCATTGTCACTGTCACTTGTATATACTGTGTCCACAGAACAGGTATTCTAAACTATGCTAGGTAATACACTTCTCGATTGAGCATATTTTGTATCATCGTGCTTATAGATTTATGCGCGCTGGCCTCGATACAACCGAACTAACTGCATTGAAACGGTATCATCTCCGTCAGTGCTGCCAACCGACGTTAAAACAGCAAGAACCATAATCTCAGTGTATTAGTACGAGAGCGTGCTTATACTGTTATGCGTACAGCAGCAGGTTTCTGAACATAAAATGCTTACATGCGAGTATGAGGACTGCGAAGAGTATCGATCTCATGGTGTCGCCTTCTGTGCTGTACCCCCTGCCTTGTGTGTCTCTCTGACTGCGATGTGTTGTTGTCGGGCCTCATATATATATACATATAGCCGCTACCCAGTATCTCTCGGCGTCCGGGCCCTATCTCGTTTTGTCTCTATCGTCCGGGTCAGGGCGACAATGGCGGCCTCCGGAACAATCACCTGTCTTTTTCTCCAAGGCTCACTTTCCTCAATTTCAGTTCTCTTCGACGGAATCGCTAAAAACGTTCAATGTTTAATAGTTTAACATACCTGTCTTGCGGTCTGCGAGGGGTTGGAATACTGTAGATTTGTGTTTCTGCCTCCTCTCGCCGGTTTGGTCTTTCGCCAGACCGGTTTCGGCCCTCGCCATCTTCAGTAGCGGTGTCAGTCACTATTGGCACTTTGGGTGTTCTTCGTCGTTTTTCTGTGTATTTGAGTCCTGTATGTGGGTTCCGTGTGTTGGCACAAAGAAGTTGGGCTAGAAACGAAAAATTTGTTTGAAATGAGGGCGCCCATCGGAATAAACTTTAAATTAACGGTATTAACCGTTAAACTTTAAATACCGTAGCTTTGTGTTTCTGTCTCCTCTCGCCGGTTCGGTCTTTCGCCAGACCGGTTTCGGCCGCTCGCCACCTTCAGTAGCGGTGTCAGTCACTATCGGCACTTTGGGTGTTCCTCGCTGCACTGTCACTGTCACTTGCTAGGTCAAGTGCCGAAGTGACCGACACCGCTACAATTGTACGGGGCGGTTGAGAACCTCACCCAAAAACACAATAACAGGACACGTATATATACACACGACAAACAGACAACCGCCACAGTACAAGCGACAGTGACAGTGCAGTGAGGATGCCCGAAAAAAACATACAAATTGCTAACAGTTACTAACACCGCTAGTGAAGATGGCTAGCGGCCGAAACCGGTCTAGCGAAAGACCGAACCGGCGAGAGGAAAACAGAAACACAAAGCTACGGTATTTAAAGTTTAACGGTTAATACCGTTAATTTAAAGTTTATTCCGATGGGCGCCCTCATTTCAAACGAATTTTTCGTTTCTAGCCCAACTTCTTTGTCGCCTAATAATAATAACACACGGAACCCACATACAGGACTCAAATACACCGAAAAACGACGTTACAAACTGTTACTATGACAACTGGACAACAGATCACAACTATAACTGGCGAACAAATTATTAGTTTATAACTGGGCGTACTGAATTGAGCTCTGGGAATTCACGCTTTTCTGTTCCTACAGAACAACCGCTGGTGACAACCGAACGTAGTCTGCAATTTGTTTTTATTATTATTACGTTAAATTATTATCACTATTTCCTAACAAGTATTATAACAGTACATATCATACTTATATAGTGTAGTACGGATACATAGTACACACCTAATACCGGACTGAGGGGTTGATTACGTTTGTATGAAAAGTAATTAAGTGCAACCCAGCCGTACAGTTAATAAGTGAAATTATTTTTTATTATTATTATTATTTTCTGTATGGCTTTATTTCTATATGAGCGTCAAAGTCGTAATTTATTACTATTATTGCTTTACATTATTTTTCTGTAAAATTGTAATAGTAATGTATAATCTACTCCTAATCATGTAAATTATAAATACGTTACGGTCGTATCAAGACCGTCCGCGGGGGTCGATGAAAAATAAATAAGTGATGAAATAATTTCGTTTCTTCCTTTCAACCACCTCTAAATATCTGATTCTGTGGGGAAATATTTCACTTTCTGTGTTATTTCATATCCATGTTATATGGGGAAACCGGCACACACAAATAGAGGTCACATTTTTTATTTTCAGTCATTTTTTATAACCTTATTCTCGGACTTTCCATAGTTTTCCCCGTTGTGAAATTCATATCAAAAGGTGGGACCGTGTCGTGTGTGCATGGAAAAAATCCGAGGACGAAATTGCGTTTAGATTAGCGACTGTTCTAGTTCAAACATTCGCCAAGAGATGACACGCCTACCTCTATTATTAATGCTGCCGAGGTCAGAAAACCAGCACCTCTACAATTCAACCACTTTGGCAGCGAGACTGGCATTACCGTTCAATTGATTGCAAATAAAAATACTACGATGAAAACAATTATTTAAGCCTACTTGCAAAGTCAAGAAGCGTGTCAGAGGAAGCGCATCACTTCAATATAAAATCAGATTACTGAATCGATGTAAACGGTAATTTTTATTTTCAATTTACATCGTAAAATTGTCGGAAACCGAATAAATGATATAGTTTAATAGCACCTTTCAACGGGAGGGAGCGGCGGCAATATCGTCGGTACGGCGTCGTGACGCGGTAAACCCGCAATGCTCGCAACCTATCTCGGTCTAGTATTAGCGGGCGCCGTCATCGTCTTCTCCCTCGTTATTTATTATATAATAACCCCTCTCTCTTTCGTAGATTTATAATAAACTGTCCAATAATTGAGTGCCTGTTATAGCGGTATTTATGGATAACAGAATATCGGTTTTTCTTGCGGATAAATAGGATTTTTTTTCATGGATAGCCCATCAATCATATCGTATGCAACGTTCCGTCGGTATGCGTAAGTATTACTTATTGTTATTTTTCCTTCATATACCGGCTGTTCGTGATTTACTTTTTGGGACGTGTCGGAAAGAAATGTATACGTTATTTGCCTGCGTAATTTTTATTGCAATACAATTTCATATGGCGTACGCTCGGTGGTCTCGCCAGCCCGTTGTCTTCAGCGCCGTGTTCAGCTTTAAGCTCCAGCGGCCGCCTCCTTTCAGTAGCCCGGCATCCTGCACACGCCCTTGTACTGGAAGATGTAGTCTGAAGATAAATCATCGAGAACGCAATTAATTAAGGGGAATAAAGGAATATATCGGCCCAATTTTTCAACTCGCGGGTGAACGGTTTTTATATAGACAGTGTCCGAATAGCGTAAAATTGAGGTATATGCAGATCCGAATGTGTGTTTGGAAAAATTTTTGTAGGCGAAAATACGGCTCTGAACATTTATTAACGAGCCGAGGTTTCCACGACCCTCTAAGATATTTAAATAGAAAATTCATATTATATTAGAATTATTTTAAGTTTATTCGTCGACACACCTCAACAATTAATAATGGTAATAAACGAATTTTTTAGATCAGTTTTTAGTGTGCAACAATTCAAGTTTAAAATATATATACTTGAAACCTCGCCCTACTCGATATAAATGTTTATAAATGCTATTTTTTTCACGACGAATACTTATAAATGAACACTGAAATTGTCTATTTGTTTTAAAAAATGTTTTGTATCCGTACACAGTTACTGAGTACGATCGTAGCCTGTCTGGAGTATATGCAATCACTTGGGAAAATGTGAATCGATACTAGTACCGTTTTGGGCCCACCTTAAAAAGCTATTGTCAACAATTAAGCATTGGTCTGGAAACCCGTCTTCCACAAGTTCACCAATAACTTTCGTGTCTACCGTAAAATGTTCGGGTAGGGAATTTTGAAATATTTCCCGCGCGTGATTCTGCCGTCTGAAATATAACTTGGTTTTTAAAGTTCTTTTCCCGTCCACTACTGGCTAGCCAGTGGATATACTGACTTCCTTTCTTGCAGCTGTTCTCCTGGTCGAGGAGGCACTGGTTGTTGAACGTCTTCAGGCCGTGCCTGTTGCTGGCGCAGACCGGATCGACGACTGTCGGACAGACACAATGGCAGCCGCGGCACGGAGGCGGCTCGTTCCGGTACGGCTCGCACATCAGCCCGCTCACACCTGCCGATCGCGCCACAACAATATGATAATTAGTTTAGAATACACGTTTCAAACTGTGCCCTGGTAGAATACCGTATCCGACTGTTACTACAGCAACGATTAGTGACAGGTATTTAGCGGCCGCAAGACTGTTACTTGTTACCAGTTTCAAGGTTCTTTCTCGGAAAAAGAATTTCATCTAGCTCATTGTGATATTTAAGGCCGGCGGCCTCGTTATTCTAACTGTACACACAAGAACTATATACTTCTCAATTCCGACGACACGAACGTCCCTTACAGTATGCCTGAAAAGGACGTGGTGATCTAAATATCTCAGAAAAATATGAAAAAAAAATTAGATATTGGGTGGAAATCCAGTGGGTTTCCCCTCCATTATTTTCTACTCGTTAAGTGCTACTGGAACATCGATGTAACGAAATAGTTTTCTGCGATTCTCCGTATCCACTAGCCGGTCTAGTCGCCGCAGCTTTTTCCGTTCGCGAAAGCTACTGAAGACGGCGAACGGCCGAGACAGAAAATCGCACAGAAAGTGAAGTATAAGCGGCGTACGCATAAGGCAGACGAGTGCCACTTAGTTACGACTTACATGCCAGGAGGAGTAAGGCGAAGAATATCGATTTCGTCATGTCTTGCTGCTTCGTGTACACCGGGTATGACTGCTGGAACGAGCCCGTCCGAGCGGCTTTATATGGAGGCCGGCGATGTGGCCCTATCGCCCCGACGCTATCCTAACGAGCACTGGCACAAAGACCTATCGGCACGAACTATCCGAATTTTTTGCCAAAAATTTCACTTTCCTCAATTCGCCCACCGTCGGCAATCACAGAGAAAGCCCCGTCTTTCTCGGTAAAGTATCTGTAACGAAAATTTGCGGGCAAAAATTAACCCACAATTAAGAGGAAATAGGGTACTTAGGGCGTTCATTTTTTTAATATTTTTTTATTTTGTGCAATCGACATTGAATGTTATAAGTACAAATGCTGTATGTATTTTTTTTCACATGGTAAAAGAAACCACCCAAAGATGGCACTTTTGACACAAGAACAATTATGGTCTAAGGGCTAAGAAGATCTCTAGGCCAGCGGCGTTTAAGCGGACGCGGGAGGGGATAATGGATGGTTAAGAGAGGAAAGGGACTGAACGAGTGTATTAGGATGAGGAGAAAGGCGGGAGTGGAACATAAGGAACCGGGATTTTGCGACTTCGTCCACTGTCGGTATGTTGAGGTCATGGTGGATTGTGTGGTTAGAAACATACCAGGCAGCATTAAGGATGGTACGCGAGCGGTTCAGAATCATTCAGAGGCGTAAATGTCGGATGCTAAAGAAAAAACTAAGACACGAAAATTAAATATCCTTCTAAAAATATGGATTAGAAGTAGGTGCAGAAAATATTGATATGGAATGAAGCTGTGGAACGTGCAAAGTTCGAAAAATCCGCCTGCGCACGTCGAATCCTACCAAATAAAATTATAATTTATTAGAAAACAAAAATATTAACCACCGAATATAAAGAGGCAAATATAATGGTGGGAGATAAAGCAGAGACTTTTAATAACTTTTAATTTCATTATGAAACACCACAATGAAGGAGTGTTACGGACGTCAACTGTACACAACGTACATGTATTTAACAATTTCGTGAATCCGTTGAAAGTTGAAAATCCGTAGTGTAATCTTATTTGTAAAATAATAATCTCGGGTACATTCCTAAGTGCCGGCTTGACGCTTCATACGGGTCCAACTTGCAAATAGCTGCGGCGGCGCCTAATGGGCCGTGTTCTTAAGCACGACTTGCGACACTATCTCTGACCACGTGCGGAAGAGGGTACGCGAAGGATCGCCGGGAGATACCCATACGAGTAGGGCCACATAAACACCACCGTACCAACTTAGAACGGAATGAAGAAACTATTCAATATTCACCGTTATTTACCTCTTGCACCAGTTTTAAAACTTTAACCAATCCCAGTAAGAATCAGCTTTCACCTCGCACAATTGCATTCCTCGATCGCGGAGCAGAGAAGCCTATTTAAATTATGTTTTCGATTTAGTGGAAAGAAAATGCCTTTTCGATTATCTGCAGCATCGCGGGGGGGATTCAGATTAACATCTTACTCCAACAATACAATACGATAAATATTTATTTCCAAACTACAATCACATAATCGTCACAATACGTAAAAACACAATGAGTAAGAGAATTTATTAAAAGTTTTGCATTATTATTAGTATTTGTCTTCCTAAATTTAAAACGATTAAATAAAATATTTCTGGTTTATTCCAAATCGTCGATAATTAATCCGCAGAGCGTCCATATATATATTTTTTTCTCGGCCGTCACTTCGTAAACCAGCACTCGCCGTAGTAGACTATCCTGTAAACTGAAGTTTCGAAGTAATGTCAGTAAATTAGAACACTAGGTAATTCGGGATTGTAATGTTTATTGACGATAAAAAACTACCGGTTTGAATTAGAATTAAACTTTTTTACGGGCACGATTCTATTCTATACCGAGCGGCTGGTGAAACAGCACCGCGTGAGTTATTTACGGGCGAATTATTTGTTATTTAAAAAAACTAGTGAGGATGAATTAATTTCTATGTCTCACATGTTCCGCAACATCGGTTCTGGGCGCTGAGGTAGCAAGTGTTGGGAAAAGTTTGGTAGAAAATGCCGTCGGTGGCGCAAACAGGGTTGTAGATTGTTGGACAAACCTGGTTGCAGACGCACGGAAACGTGAAGCTTTCGCCGGCTAAAAACGCTACAAAAAATAATAATTTTTTTTAATAAGCATATATTTTATATGCTTCGAGGTAGTGTCGCACTGTACTAGTTTTGGAGATTACTCCGTATACGTTCGGTCATATGTGGAGATAATCACCTCTCAGTACCGTCCCATGGCATAATACAGTCAGAATTGAACTATCTCCATATCAGATCATTAAATTAGTTCACACTTGTTGTATGAGAGGTTGGTCGGACGTGTTTCCTCTGTATAACAATGACGGCGGGCCAAGAATATAAATGTTGAGAGAAATACTTACCCGAAAGCAGTGCAACTAGAAACAAGACAGATTTCATCTCGATATATTGGCTCTAATGTCCTCTCTGCGAAGTCTTCCCCGGGCTTATATACCCGGAGCCAAGGTTAATGTAATGGAAGCCGAAAGGTATGCGCTCGTTAGGAAACATCTTAATGACGCCTCATTCCCTCTTGGGGCTGGTTCGCGATGGCTATTCAACGGCACAAGTGTTTCCTTGTCCTATCGCGTTTTTTTTCTATCTTCTTATTTTCTTCTTTTTAGATTTCATAATTCGCTCCGCAAACAAATTAATGGGACGACTGTGGGACAATGGGAGCAAGACGGTTGTGCAACGATCACCTGGCACATTCTTTCAATTATTGGATCCCAACATACATTTTTAAAGAGCTTATCCCATCGGTATATTCAATGAAGTCTACTTGCCTAACGACTGAAAATGGTAATTTAAAAACGGGCAGGAGCGATATCATATACGTTAGGCACAAGTCAGTCACTTTTTTTAGTACGAAAAATTTGTTTTAAATACTGATTCCTGTAACAGTTCTTGCACTATAACTTCAGTTGCACATCTTATGAAAATAGAATGTAATATATTCTAATCTAATCTAGTCTACTTCAATTAGATGTTATTGGGGTCGGTAAACCCCAATTTTTATTTTTATGTTGAAAATTAAAACATACACTTTAAATTTTCTTCTTTAAATTCAATGAATGTATCAAATAATTTTAATTTTATCTTTGGTAGCTCACCGCATATGTCCGATCGGTGAGTGTGTCAACCCCCGTAGTAGTACGACTATTATTAATTGTAATACCTCTTCCTTATTGATTGTAGTTTAATTCGAATTGACAGTGGAATATTAATGGGCCAGATTTACTTCCAGTTTGTTTATATACAAAGAGTTTTGTTTTCGTTCAAGATATGGTGATTTAAGACGGGTTGTTTGCCCTCTTGTGTGTGTGTGTGTGGGGGGAGGAGGAGGGCGCCTATCCCATCCCATATTATCGCGGACAACAATAATGTGATTTTCTATGGAAACTTTTACGACCAGGATCCAGTTATCAGCGTCCGGGGGTTATCACGCCCGCCGGTTCCCGATAACCCAGGCGCGCTCACGCACACGCGCGGCCGCATTGTTCGAAGCGTAAGTGCGTTTATCCGAAGGGAATTCGCCGAAAAACGGTCGACAAATAACAGAAAATCACATAAAACGTCCAGTTTCATGTATGGAAAAAATATATCAGCCGATTGACGTTGTTTCTCAGATGGGAGAGAGAGAGAGGGCGACAGAGAGCGCCCGTCCGCGAGCGCGTCCCAGAGATAACTGAGATGAACCGGCGCGATAATAAGCCAGTTTGAACGGAGGCTGTTCAAAAAAATGTGGAACAATTTCTAAAACGTCTCGTTTATCACAGATACGTATAAATGCGCAGTTTGGGCGGAATCGATAAGCCAAGAGAGAAACCAAACCGTCCCTAATGACCCCGTGATAACCCGATCCGCGGGAGCACGTCCTGGGAACGTCAGGTGTGTGTGTGTGTGTGCACATTACAGCAAAAAATTAAAGTACACGTGCATGTTATTGTAAGAATATTTAAAAAAATGCGAAATATGTTTTGAAGGGAAATGGCCGTAAATCGTTTTATTGTTCTGTAGTAGATAGATGATATTACATTAGGGTCACATACATACTTCCCCGTTCAGGTCACCGACACTTCTGATGTGTATACATATACAAAAACTCCGTAATCACAACAGAAGAGCTGCAAATGCTTAAAGCCTAACTAATTTTCTGTTTTCATTCTCTGTATATTTATAGAGCAATTGTGCCAGTTGCAGATATGTTCTTGTGATAAGAGGGAGCGTTTATTTCTCCGATCACTTTTTCCTACCTATGATTAAATTATGAACTAAAATCCATTGCAGGCTCCCTGGGCAGTTATTTCCTATAAAAACGCAGTAAAACGTATTTCTAATTTCGAAATAGAATATATGCGTTGAATCGGTAAAGTGACACATGCACAGTCAGGTACATGATATACTGGTTCTACATTTTCAAACCTCTTCTACATTCCCTTTCTTGGTTTCATATAGCTTTCTGTCAACGTATTAATACCCTAGGACGCTATTTTTAATAATCCGTATATCATAAACCAATAATCATTCTCGAGAACTCATTTTCTCGTAATGTGCAACTTTATGGATTGCACATATACTTTTTATTTCGAGAGTAATAAGCGTTTGCAGCTCTTCTGTAGTGAAGACAGGGTCTGTGAATATGACATTAAGCGTTCGCTATACGAAATATTTTTTGGCACATCTTAAAAAATTGAAAAAATCACAAATTGGTTTGTTATGTTAGCGTCCACTAAACATAACGTTTAAGTAGTGTTGAAATATCGACATTAAAATTTCAATCAGTATCTTTTTCGGAGTTTTTCCGGAATCGATAGAGGAAAGAAAAAATCAAGGTGCAAGCGACAAGGGGACAGTCGTTTTGCTGCAGGAATTACTCGAGCGATTGCCACACGCGGAAGAAATAGGAATGTTGCGTCCAGACGACCTCCAGTTATCGAAAAGGTTTTATGATCTTCGATCTGGATCCTTCCGACTAGAAAAACAACAAATCTCAATGACGTCTCACTGTCTGTCAGAACGGCTGAAGAAAAAAAAATAACTAGTTGCTTCCAACCGGTTTATATTTGCAGGAAACCACATAATTCAACGAGTACTGAATTTGGGTATACGAAAGTACTTTTAAGACGTTCAATTAATTTCTAAGGCAAGTACACTGGTCCATCGTTGGGTTGCCAAACGGGCAAAAAAGTGTTCGGACAAGAACGACATACAGAAAAGTAAAAGAAAAGAATCGGAAAAGCTCCTGTATAGAGCTATGTATAAAGCTCCTGTAATGAAAGTATTACGGTTCAAAAATGTGTTTCGGCTGTAATGGCCAACGTTGTAGATTTGATGTACAGTCCAGATATAACAAAATGACTCCAGAGTTAACGAGATATGCATTAGTTCTCTCTGCTATTAAATCGAAATTTACGTATTTAGTAAATTAAATTGTAAATTTGAATTTAATAAACAATTATTTTCATTTACCTACTATGGCTGAGCTCAGAACAGGCGGTGAATCACGCAGGAAGAGAGAAATATTATTACTCTTTGTTAGACTGTTAGACTTCGGTCTCGGGAGAAAACACCGTCAATTAGCCACACTATCTTCAATTAAAGCCTACCTTCAATTAAAGGCGAGACCAACTTGAAGCGAACATAGACAAGACAGTAATTCCTTTTCAGATAAGTCCCGTTGAAAACTGTGTCACGGTTTAGTTAGTTTCTTCACAACTTCGCGCCGCTCGACTTCGTTCGGAAACTATGTAACATGGACGACCGAAACAAATGATGACCCTAAGGAATTATTCGGCTATAAAACTTCATGCGAAATTAAATGGGGGGTTTATAATATCTGTTGAATTCCGCGTAGGGAACGCCAGTTTGGAAATTGGGGAAAATTACAAGAGACGCTCTGGCCTCCGATAGCTCCGCCTGCCGTTCTCCCCACAGTATTACGCGATCTCGTCGGAAGTTTGCGATAATACGAGAAACAACAACTATGACGCGGGTCGGCACAATTTTCTAGTCGTAAATAGACCAGTAAACAGGCCGGGGTATCGGGGCTTTATCAATGGAAACGATGCGTAGTTTATTTACTACGAACCGATCTCCACTAAACAGTAGTATATGTATCGGAGACGTTGGTTCTGAAAATAAGTTGGAAAATATTATGGAATATCTCCCTCTCCCTATTCTGTATTATAACGCATGAAAGTACAAGGCAATAAAAGATGAGAGTCTTTTCTACGGCACCCCGGTTAGACGGTGGACGGTCGTTCTAACGAAACCAATTTCAGTCTTACTATTCTTGAACCCTTCTTCCAGGCTGGAGGTGATGATGGTCTTACTAATCAACAGACAGAACGCTACTGAAGATGACGAGTAACCGAAACCGTTCCGACATAAGACAGAAGGTAAGAGACAGTAGATAGCGAGAATCCAACCACCTTGCAGGAACCTTAAACCATTTACAAGTTATAGATAATATTATAATAATGTACACATATATGTGTATGGATTTGTGAACGATTTGAAAAAAATAAAAATCAGGTCACCTGTAAAATTAAAATGTAAATACGTTATTTTATATAAGGGAGGGAGGTTGATGGTTGCCCCTGATGTCACAGCTAGTATTATCAGAGTGTCGATTATCGCTTAGCATTTCTTCTAGTATTACTACAACCGGGTAGGGTGATGGGGGGTGACCCCCAATTAGCTCGAAATTTGTGTCGTAGTTACGATATCTGGGCCGAGCTCCCGGATCGTTCTTTATCAATTATTCTACACCATTTGTACATCTCCGTCTCTGTCCGCACGCCCGTATAGGTCGTCCGTCCTATAGCGGTCGTCGGAACTCGATCGCTGTGTCTGGTAGGGAGGCCGAGGTAGGAGGCCGGGCCCAAGACCGAGACCTCCCATTGGTCAGAAGCCGGAGATTTTCGGGGGATCGATTCTTATAAGGCGGCCCACACTTTGGATCGATAGACATTTAGAAGGGAGATCGACGACACACAGTCTATACAATACGAGACTATTTTTTATTTTATTTTCACCCGAAGAAACCCTCCCGTGGACACTATGAGGTTACTGGCGCTGTTGGCCTTCTTGATCGGTAAGTCGATGATACTGTACTTACAATAGTTTACTAACATTCTAAAATGTTATTAAAGTACGATAATCTCCCCATAGTTCACTCATAAATATGTATAAACTAAGTTTCACAAAACTAATAACAACAAGGAAAATGACACTGTACCTAGTACAAATATACTTATCGAAATAAATTGTGTTATTTGGTCATTTGAAAAAACAGGTTTGTGTATTTATAATTAAAAGAAATAATTATAATGCTTAGAGCCCTCCTGACAATATTTCCCGGCTACCAATTTAAGATAAATAGTTGATACATTGTTCTGACATCATATTTGTGTATTATATACTCCCAAGTTTTAATTTATTCATTGGCATATCAATGAATCTTGAATGAACACTGTATAAACTATAAATGTAGATAGATATTAAAGGTTAATTATTAATAACATGACTTGCTTTTCAAGTAAACATGGCTAACCATAATTAATTGAATACGTACACATTCAAAATTCTCATAATTTATTTGAAAATTTGTTTTCAATTCAATTAATTCAGTGAGTCATAATAAGCAATATTTCTCAGCTGAATACCTATATTTGTAACAGTATCAGAAAGTAATAACAATAAAATCAAATAATAAATAAATAATTTCATATATTATCATTTACATTTTTGAATGAAATAGTACTATCCACCATTAAATTAACTGCAGAAAATCACTTTAGAAAAAACTGTTCTTTTATATTTATGAAAATATTTTTCCTTTCATTTTTCTTAATTTATTTTGTCAAAGAGTATTTGAAAGGAAAGATTAAATGCTTAATCATTAATACATAGTGGCTTCTCTCAGTGGGATTCGAAAAATTTTTTTTGCCCGTTTTTTGCTGGTGATAACTCACAATATGAATCCACAACCACTATCAAATAATTAATTGGAAACCATTAATTAAACTGTTTGTTTATTTAATTTATAATGTAAACACAGGATGTGTTATTATTATATTAAAGTGTGACTTTAAATTGAGTGGTACTAAACATTTAAAGTAATATAATTAAAAGAAGAAATACATTAATATTGGAAAATAAAATAATTTAAATACTTTTAATTCATTTCATGGTAACATTAGTTCTAAATGAAAAATAGTTTATATCACATTTAATATATCTAAATATAACATTTAAGTACACTTAGATATATTAAATGTAATTAATAATTTTCAACGTATGAATTAAATTTAAATGTATAATGTATGTATACAATAAATAACATTTAAACTGAGTAGTAGGGTTCATTATTCTAATTAAAATTTGAAATGTTTCAACTAGCTGTAGTGAGGATTGATGCAATATGTCCAAGCATATGTGAGGACATTGAACAGGTGATATGCGCTAAAGAGATGACAAGGGGAAGTTTCAGGGAATTTATGAACATATGTCAAATGAATGCTGCAAACGAATGCAATGACAGATGTAAGTAAATTTTCTAAATTCTAACCGTATTATTCAATATTTTCACTACGATATACTTACATGAAAATTTGTGTTTATAGGTAGAATGTGTATAGTATTATAATTATTTGTTTCCTTAGTATATATTGTAATTGTTTCTAATTGTTTTTCTTGATTTTAAACACAATATATTTATCCAACATATACCTTTTATGAATGTTCATGAAAGCATTAGTTTTGAATCTTTATTATGCAATTATTTATGGCCTCAGGAAGAACAAATTATCAGGGAATTAAGGAGGATTTCTAGGTTTACTACTTTCTCTCTGTCATACTACCATAGTATAATTTGTTGACAAGTGATCTATTTACAAGACCTTTGATCCCTACTAACGTTCATGAATCACACATACAGTAACACAAGCCTGCCCTGGAATCTTTGATCAAGGATAAAACGTTGATAACGTCTTCAATTCATCAATCGCGATTATGTTATCTTAACAATCGGCAGTCCATAGTAAATATTTACATCTGGGATCAAACTGGTCATTTAAATTTTCATTCATTCGAACATATATGAGAGTTCAACCGTGGATATCTTAGTTCTGATAGTCTGCTAATTAATTATTCCATGAGTATTAACAATAATTCCTGTTTTTAAAATAACAAGAATATCATCCGCTGGATATTACTATTAATTAACACTTAATTTTCAGCATATCGGCTTTATTCATTTGGGAGATGCAGTGATTTCCGTTATGAAGATTTTCCAACCAGCTGAAAGTCATGACACAGCACATATGAGATGATTATTTGCGATGTAATATATTTAAATTTATTACTACTTATGTACCAATCTTAGAATAGAATTATTTAATTAATTAATAGAATGTATGCTGTCCAAATAATACCAAATCTTGTATATAAATTATTAATTAACATTTTTATTTGTAATTAATTATACAACTGTATTATGTATGTAGATAGTTTATAATAAACTGATTTAAATTTGTAATTTCTTGTTTCCAATTATGTTTATCTTCATAGCAAGTACTGTTTTATAAATTAAGCAGTTATAGATAGGAGAATTATATCCTGAACTAAAAACACTTCAGCATTTAAAATTAATTATTGGAGAAAAAGTAAGATTACATTTATCTAGAATATTTCAATAATGATATATATTCTGAGTTGTGAAATTAAATCAGATATCAAATTGATTACAGCATTTCGTGAAATGCCTTACTGCGTCATATTTCATATACATTATATATTATCATAGGAAGCCCCCTTTTTTGTTTTTGACACAAAAACATAATCTTCATTCTGATTACATCAGTTCGGTTGGCAGGAACACGTGATAAAGAGCAATGACTTGATAATGTGGAGAAACATTTAGACACAAAAAAAGAAACAAACTAATCAGAAAAATGACCTAAAGAAATCCATTAAATTTCCCTTATCATCATTTGTAGCACTTTCATTTCATATAATTTGAATAGATTAAAGAAGAATGGAAACTCAAATAATTTTAGCTAATTAAATATAGAAAGAGGATAGATATGTTCCCTAATGATTCCTTGAGCCAATTTTGATTGACACAAGATGCTATAGTGGTAAAAGGGAAATTGATATAGTACACCCGTTTAAGGAATATGTTTAACATAATATTTCTCAAAAGCTAAAACTTCAATGCTGAATATTATGTACATATAAATTGTCTATAATATAATAATATATTTATTTTTAAATTATGTTTTGTTGACATTTGAATTTCATATTTGAAGAATTAAAATCTGATGAGCAGGATATATTCTACTGTCCGGACATATATTAAATTATTATTAAAAATATTTCTATAGTCACCAATTTCTTTTTAAACAGCTATAAATGTTCATACATAAATGTAAAATGAATAAAAAACTAAATCAATACACAATGCAAATGAAGACCAATGTAAACATGAAGTAAAGCCGTATAGCAAAAACAATTCTGATAAAGTGTTAAGTAAATATTATTTTTAAGTTTATATTCAAAGGGGGATATTAAAAAATCAGGGAAATTACAATTGATAAATAACTAGAAATGATAAATAAAATATGTGCATGCTATAATTTTGAAATATTTATCAATCAAATTAATGTTATATGACAAAATTATATGACACGAGAAAATTTGTTTGCATATAGAAAATAAATTATTTAATACATTAGAATTTCTTTAGTTCCACTGATTAATCTCAATTAATCTTCAGTTATTGCAATTGTCCAGTGTGTTGTTGAGTTTGTGTTCTCCAAAAGGTAACAAAAAAATGTTTTAAATAATAAAATTTTTAATATAAAATAATTACTGCTTCAAACTCATCATTTAAAATTTTCTGTCATTGATACTAAAATGTAGTATTAATATTGGCAGTTGGGAATTAATAATCTTATCGAATGATAATATGTATGACATAATTAAGGATTTGGCAATTTTCTATGTGCTATGTAATACAAGATAAACTGATAATGCTCTTCATTCATTACATAATGAAGTTATATCAAATTAATGGAAACAAAAATTATTATCTTTAAGTTTTTCTGTTTATTCCCAAGAAAATCCTACTATAAAAACCCAACCTTTGCCTTGAACAGCAAACAAGTAAATAACAATGAGAAACAATTTCATTTAACAAAATAATATTTTAAATCAATTTAATGGTGTCATATATTCAATAATTCATTTATGTAAATTCTTTTATAAAAAAATTCTGGAAGAAATATAACACATTAAAACTTGAAATATTAATTCACAAATGAAAACAATGGTAATGGTTATTAGAATATAATTGTAGAGCAAGTTCGAATCTGGATATGGGCATGATAGAATAATAATAGTTGAAATGTAGTAACTTCTAATTAAAGTTTTATTTCTTTTTCCATTATTTATGGATAATGTTAATAATTTAATATTTTGAACATCTTTAATAATCTAAACTTAGGCCTAGTTTAAAATACCCAGTTTTCTGAACGCAAATAACTAATTTTAATACCAAATTTAATTTTATACTGTGATGTGAACGAATTTATTTGGTGTCTCTTTTTTGAGAAATGGAACTACATCACAATTTTGAACTTATTTAATTCATCTGTTTTGTATGTCCAAGTTTCATTTCACATGAGTGATCACAGTGCAGGTGTTTGCACGTGATGAGGGAGACAGAGTGTACCCACATGTTTGAACAACTGATGAACCACCACCCCACTCATTACTTTTTCCACTCTATTCAATTCATTTCTACAGGTAAACTGAAAGTTACATTCAAAAACACAACAGGTTTTTGGAACAAAATGATCGTTTTTTTATAAGCATGTTGAATTTTTTCATTTGCTTAACTTGTAGGGTAAACAAAATTATTCTTTTCTAATAGCAATTAGTGTAATCATAGTTCAAATATCGAATGTAAATTCGGAAATCTAATAATTAACGTAAGTAGCCGATTTAGTGATGAAATGCTAAACTTCATTTCTTTTTTTCCCCTTTAATTAAGGCCTGTTAAGAGTTGGATATGGTTTAAATCATTGAAGCATGTCTAGGACATTTTTAATCTATATGTTACTCAAATTTTAATAACAATATGGTTCTTAGTTCTGTTAATATGCCTTTACGATACAATTTTCCTACTTTTAATGGGGAGAAACTATCAAGCCTCCTTCGAAGGAAAATATCTTAAAATTGCGTAGTATACGCACTATATGCCCAACGAGCGAGATAACGAGATAAGGCGGGAGAAAACCGCTACGTTTCTTCGGAGCCATAACGACACATGCCATACAAGAATAAATGGACTAAAAACTAAATAAGCATTAAGAAATACGCGCGAGTTTGAACACGCAATCTTAATAATACACTGAATGGTCGGATGCACGTTGATACCGTCTCAAACGTCTCAGTTTCAATGTTGATGTCCAAGTAAGAAGTATTGCGATTCTCAATTCTTTTCCGACACACCGATCAGTATGGGAGAGTGTAGATCTACAAAACCTAATTCTATAGGATTCAAGAGCAGGATGAATGCTAGGAAGAAGTCCTGCTGAAAATAGATCTTCTGGATGAAGAACTTCGGTTACAACCAGTACCGCCATATTGTGATAATATGTATTTACCGAGGGAATAGCAAGAAATAAACTACTGTTACCTTGGCGACAGGTGGGGTAACCTAACGCCCCCACCCACCCACTACCCCTAAGCGTTAGGTGGAGATAGCTGCTACCGCACGGTTGCACTCCTCCAACGACTTTGCTCAAGTCCACAATTCACAAGTGTTCATTCACAACGTCATCTCTATTTTAGTTTAATTCTGTTTTTTAATTTTTATTTTTCACTACGGTATTGTGTCACTGTGACAGTTTGTGCTTCCGCCGATGAAAGAGGACGGACAACACAGTGTCTGCGGCGGCGACAAGAAGTCGGATTTTTTAAACACCGCCCATCCGTTAAGAAGTAAGTCGGATTATTCTATAAATTCATCGTCCGTGGGAATATTCGGAATTGGCCATCTAGTTCGTAACCGATTGTTTTCCTGGTTGTCTCATGCTTTGTTGAAAACCGTTGTCGTGGGAACCGAAATTGTAGCAACAATGCAACAGGCGTCGTCTCACTACTCGGTCTTTTCATAAAGTATGTGAAATGTTCTTATCATAACAATATTGCGTTCTAAACCGAATTTTGAAGAGGTTCTTTTGAATTGTCACACTCACTTTGAGGGAAAACTTGAATTACAGACGGCATGTTTCAATCGTATTTGTCCATTTGAAACAAAGTATGCAAATAAGAATTTTTTACTGTTTCTTTTGAAATTTTCTTTAAACTTATTGTAATTTAAGTTGTTTCGTTTGTCATGGCCGAGACGATCGATAAGTTGTATACATTGATTGACATTATTCGGGTACTGAGTCCTGACGAACTTTACGCTAGTTTTAGTCCTCAAATTAAATCATCTGGGTGTTGAATTATTATTAGTTTGAAACGGACTTGCCAAGAGAACTGGCGACACTGATTACTGTTGGCCATACGCCATAGCATAACGTCCCTCAACTCCGGTGTGTACAGAAACATCATTGTCTCTGTACACAAAGACATTAATTATTTACCAGCAGTACTCAATTTTGGATATTTATTATTGGAGGTTTCTTCAGAAAAATGTTCTAAAATAGAATGTCACCTTGAAAGAATTTAAATTGAACTTAATAACTGCGCTCTGGTTAAGGATATTCGGTTTAATGAGAACGGCCTTAAACCACAGGCATTACATCATCGGACCAAGATATCCTTCCCAGACATAATATAATTATATGTTTATTTATATATTTTAAATTTTCATACTGTTTATACTCCGTGAAAACATCTCAAACTAAATATTCTCAAAATTAAACTCAGTGTCGAGCCACCGGCATGTTCTTTTAGAAGTGACAAAATTGGCGAACAGATATTTCGGAAGGGTAGGGTTGAGTCATTGCCGTATACTTCCTGCTGGATCACCGGCAGGATATATGCTTCAATTTTTGTATTGTTTTTCATGCGAGTGACCCATTTAATGGCGATGGCCCTGAGTCGCCGGTTTACCTTTTCTGAAACGGCACAGCGAAAATGAAGGGTTGAGGTTTAGTGGCCGCATTGAGGACAATTATAGAAACGGTTGAAAAAAATAAACTATATACGCTTTATCTTAACAATTTTATATAAATCGGCGTGTGAAGTTTAATTTGGAAGATAAATAAATAAGATACATAAAGGTTTAAGGTCCTAATGGGGGCACTGCATCAACGATGGATCGGAAAGTCATCACCGTAATAGGCTTTACCAATATTTTAACTTATCGTCACAGACCCACCTGTAAATGTCCTTAAATATAAATAAGTTATCGCTTGATAATATAAATATTTCTCCGTCAGAATATAGTAGAGTTGCTCATGTGAGTCATGTACAGTTATCCTTCGGGCCGGACAGAATTTCTGTCGGCAATTAAATTTGCAAACAGCCGTAGGTTTTTTGCTTCGACGTAAATACCGTTTCGCAGTCCCTCGCCTGCCCTTGGGACAAGTCCTTTCGCAACTTTTAAATTTTTAAACGGCACAACGAAATCATTCATTTCCGATCGACAGGGAGCGAGTGAAATTGTGCACATTAACGTCCGGTTTTCGTTGCGCAATTCCTTCGATATACTTTTTGTGTAAAACTGAAGGCATTGGTTTCCTTCCAACTTTCAACTGGAAACTCGAACATGAAATATGAATGGAAACGGGAAAATATAGATTATTTTATTGGAAGGTTTTAATGTAACATTAGACGAGACGTTTTTTTCATTTTTTTTGTTGCGCAATTATGCCGTCTGCAATAACTGTCCGATATCGAATATCTTCCTGGTTTGCCGGTCGGATTCATCGGCCAATCGACGACCCACATATTCATTTCTGTATCGATGTTCCATATCGTATTCCTTAATCGACCACTTTGTTTTTTTGTAAGCTGATTAGTTTATTCTCCAATAAACATGGCAAAATGAACGTTAGACAATTTTCGACCTGCAAACTTTCCAGAAATCAGGTCCCACGTAAGTTTATCTTTATTACAGTGTTATTATTACACGGCCCGCCGGCGCATACTCAACTTTTATGGCATAATTAAATCGGTTTTGGAATAACTGCCAAAGTCATCGGAAATTTCAAACTTTTTTAGACCGAACGTCGAAATCGCAAGTGATGATTTGGTGATAGCCGAATGTAATTTACATAAACGTTAATGACCGAATCGGCTGACCATAGCGGGCGTTCAACTTCCATATGGTTGAACCAGCCCGGACAATTACCTATTGCTAATTACACGTTCAGTCGTAGTCCCTCTCACTGTATAAATATTTAAAACTTTAGTTCCAACTTATTCCACGGGGAATATAGTAAATATGCAACGTTAACGTTCACAATATGTTACATTACTAGTCGATATGGACAAATATTAGACAAAGAAATACGTATTTTTTAATTTATAGAAACATTTTACGTTGTTTTCAGTTCGATCCAGACGATAGTTGGTCTTGTTATTAGTTCTTGCGATTATATTTTAAATGCATGTTTAAATATAATATTTTATTACATTCTAAATACAACATAACTTGACGGAATAACAGAATCACGTTTCTGAGAGAGTAAGAAAGTATTGTCTATCGAACCTAAGTTTCATTAAGTTGAAGAACCCGAAGTTAAAGTTTCTCCCTGAATACGGGTTTATTAATTGACAGTTATATCTGGTTTGTTTTTCGTCTCGTGATATTCCACTCTCGAAAACACACAAACAAAAAAAGTTATTTAGATATCGGAAGGTATTTGGGCCACAGACTAATTCGTCCGCCTATCCCTGCCATAATGGGTAAATAATTAGATATTTGTCAACTAACAAGATTTTGTGGCTTCCCGCTATTCCAGTATAAGAAATTAGTTGTATTTTCAAATATATTCCTGGATGTATATTTATATTGTATTTATCAGTAAATATTCGCCATTGATTAAATAATATATTGAAATCTGTAGCACGTGATGGTGTACTGTGTGCTCCAAGAATATGAGCTGGTCATAGGATAACATAACATTGATTTTCCTAGTAATGTTGCCATGACATTGTTGTTGGTAGCGATGATTCACAATTCTATGACTCCCTCGAGCCTAATGGCTGTAGGTCTTCTGTAAAATCTACGTTGAAAATATCCTATACGTATTTTAATTAAATACATTAACGGTTTTTTCGCTTCTTATTAGTTACAGTGATCCAAATTTTTACGTTTGTGAAACGCGGAATCTTTGAAATTATGGACAAACTGTGGTCAGTTGCATTTCTGACTTATAAGAGTCAACCTACCTTTTAAAACGTGCATAAAAGGTTCAACGGCACTTTCGTCGTGTCTCCACGAGTACATTATCATCGATGAAATTTCCTAAGCGTTCACGCGTTTCGTTAGATTGTATAGTTTCGCCCTGAGCGATCGATTTCATATTTTCGAACTTCGAAATTTGAGTGGCCTTTTCCTTCTCGTTCTAATCCAGCTGCGTGTTCTCACGGAATATCTCACTGTAGAGTCATAGTTAGTGCTCCAATTTTCGTTTAAAATTCCTCTGTCCGTTTTCTCCATACTTTTTCAACATTCTTTAGACTGCGGCCGACTCGTTTCCCGCTTTTTCTTAGTTAGGGGGTGAGGGATGCTTTTTAGTGTTATGTCCCTTTCACTAGGGGATTTCAACGTTTTTGCAATTTCTAAACGCGTTCGCAAGATATACAATTCCGCAAGATATATCTGTGACTTTCAGTCTCGTAACAGGCAGACATACGCCGCTCTAGTTTTTAATATATTTAATGGGGCAAGGCCCTTAGGGCCGCTGGGCCCTTACACCCGTACCCGTCTAGTGTCCTCTGAAGGGTCTGAATGTCCGCTAATAATTGTAACTATAGAGTAGAAGGATCGTGAGTGGTACCGGCGGCCGTCCCAGTGTCCGCCTTGAACTTTAGCCGAGGGTAGCGGAACCCCGTAACGGACCCGAGTGGGACTGTCGACTCTAGTTGCGCAATCGGTTCACCGGCCACAACTTTACTCCGCGACTCTGCTATCTGGTGAGCTCTCTGGGCGGTGACCTTTCGCGGAAGAAAACCCCCAGCGGTGGGTTCTCTTGAGGAGTGTCGAAACGGACGGCCGGCGGTGGCCCCGGGCTAACACGACCAAGGGCCAAATGTCAACACACTCTCTTCAATCTCAGTTTCCCTCCGCCCCAGTTGGTGTACTTATGAAAATTAAAACAAATAAATTGTTTATAACAAAAATAGCTATTAAATCAAAGCTCGTCCGTAGCTTTTATCTGTAGTTACCGCATTGCTAAACGCCACCACGACATCAACATACCCATCGACTGTCATAAAATCTCGGTTTCACAAATTTCATTCCCGTCTTTCCGCTCATCCCAATCCCCTCATCGAAACCCTTTACTCCGTTACCCATCCACTATCCCCCACCACACGGCGCCCTTAAACGTCACTGGCCCAGAGATCATCTCTGAATACTATATAAGGTCAGGAAAGTGTCACCGATGGGTTATTTCTTCATCGTGTGAACCGTGTTAAGGAATTACGTACTTGAACAGAGTATCCCCGAGTTATTTGAGTTCTACAAGTAAAAGATTCAAATCGGCAGCTGAAGGGGAATTTTCCAGATGTTATAAGACAGATAAGTTTCAAGTTCTTGTTACAGATCGTTTGTCAAACGTGCCCCAATGGTCGGTCGTAAACGACCGAAACCCCCCGCATCCTGGTGTCGTTTCTAATTTAGATAAGGCCGATGAGCTCAGCGAAGACGCGCGTGTCGAACAAACGGGCTCGTAACTCTCAGAGATAGCACGGCGGGTCACAGCGGGTGGAACGAAGGACAGAGATAAGCCCGTCCGCGTTAGCCGAGTGGGGAGAGCTTAAAACGGAGACGCAAATACGCTTTCTTAAAAATCTTCGCGAGATATTTGTAAAAGGAATTACAGAAAAAAATTCAGCATGAATGGTTCCACATTTTATTCTCTAAAATTCGGCCGTACTACCAATCTCAGGTATTAAATCAAGTCTAAATGAGTAAAGAAAATTGAAATCTACTGAGCTGCTACTGAGCCTTGGGTCTCAGTAATGCAATATATAATATAATATTAATATTTCCGAAAATTTGGCTGAACGTTCCTATACGAAAACAGAAGTTCGAACAATTTTCATCGTAAATGATTTCTCATTTTATTCCATTCACCAGTCGCACAGGTAATACCCGACAACAATTCTTACCCTTTGATTCTCTATAGCTATGGCATCTGGTATTTGCTAAGTTTCACAGTGCATTCTCACGTGATTCGTGCCCAGCCCCGCGGCCTCCTCCCCCCCTCCTCAGCTTTCACGCTTTTAAATGCGGAGAGAAACCGTCTATTTGTTTTAGCCTATCGCAAAACTCGCAATCCCGAACGCCCCCCGGTGAATATAATAAATGCCGCGGTTACAAAACAATAAATAACAAATACTGATACCGGGAAAGTTTTGAATCGATTCCTTATCTCCTGCACGTATCTTTAAAAAAAATCGTTCCTCAAACATGCGATAAAAAATGTTACTCTTCTATTTCTGGTTTGCCATAAACCATAAAACCACGAGTCACCTGTTGTCAGTTTAATTGGTCCGCATAAATGAAATGGGACAATTATTCAAAAGTAACGTCTAGTTTCTGCATTTGCGGAACTAAAATCTGTCTTAAATTTATGTCTGGAATATTAATTGTGCGTTCAAAGTAGTGTGAGCCAACAGGCAAACAACATCTGTTAAATAGTCAAAGCGTTTTAAAACATGTTTGAGCAACCGAGAATTCACAATATCCCGGCTGAATGGAGGGCCTCTGGGTCGACTCTCGGTTATAGAGTGAAGAGTTTAATTGCTGCTTGGGACCGGTAGAAGCGTCCTATGCGGATGACTAGGGAGGAGTAATACGAGTGAAAGAGCCCATCACGAAATTGGATAAGTCACGACTCAATCGTCGCCATTACGCAACCTTCGACAGCCGCTAACAAACCCACGATCGATTTTTGCCTTATTGGGTGAAAGTGGGCTCGTCCGATACACAACGGTGTTTATCCTGAGGGCTTAAGCGTTTTCCTTTGAGCGGAATTATCTCCTTTCCTCCGTCTGATTCTCAGGCCAGAACACTGCACAGTCTCGGTTGCGAAAAGTATGAAATAAGATCTGCCGTTTAGAATGTGATGCTACTGAAGAAGGCCTCAGGTAGGCCGGTGTATACTGTACGAGTGCTGGCCTCCGCTTCAGTTCACTGAAGCGATTCAACAGTTAAACCGGCTGCCAGGATTCGTACGAAATTCAGAGAAACACGTTTCATCGTTCCTTATAATAATTATTTTGGCACTATATTACACCCGGTTCTACGTTAAGTGTACCATCGGAAACCACCCGATTGAGACAACACTGGATGCTTCATCGACACCTAACTGCTTTAACTATCTGACTCATTAATTTTTTGGTTCATTTAACAATGGGCAAATTTTACTTTCTATACTGCCTGGAAAAATTCTTAAAAATCTATTGCCCCGCGAATCTTTCGTTACGGATTCTTTGTTTTGCATCAAAGTATTCGTTCACAGTGTCTACTAACAGTGGGAGGAACCTTTCGCATCAGTATATCTTTTTTAGTTCCTGACCAAACCGCTTATTAGAGGTCTGCCTAAAATTTCTCTCTTCAGACTTCTTTAACTTTCAACGAAGTTTAGCGAGTCTTTAACCGAAGAATAGTTTGCGGTGCTCTCAGTTTCGCACTCTCAGTCACCCCGTCGAAAGCCTGCCTTGGATGGCAACGCGAATCGTCGCCTCCTTTTGTATTACGTTTGGGAAAGAAAGTGCCCGGCCGGCTGTCGGAGCGAAAAGTAGGAAAAAACAAAAGGCGGGCCGCACCATGACTGATGTTGCTGACAGACAAGAGACTGGAAAAAAGTCCATACAGCCCGGAGTCCCCTGGAACTGGAGCGATTTACAATCATCACGCCGTCATCACTCATAATGTCTCTCTACACTACCTCTCCCTCGCTCTCTGTACCAGGTCACTTGTTACACGCCCATTAGAATAATACCCTAGCGGTTATATTTACCGTGCTCTTCACTCCATACACTCGTCTCCATTTTAGGGTCGTTTGTACGATAATGCCGACGGGAGTTTATTTACCGAAACAAATTACCGCTACTTTTTTTCATATAAAAAGGACCAGTGTGTATGAAGAAGATAGTTGTCACAGCTAAATACGAAAAAAAACTACGTTTTTGTCCACTCTTAAATGCGAGGAAAAATATTTTTCCATTGTATATTTCGGCTTCACAACCTGCGATGAAATAAAAACTGAAAGTTCATCGAAGAACACCTCTACCCAACATTTTATTCATCCCAAATAATTGGTTATCGCACTATCATCAAATATGGGAGATTAAAAGAAATAGTAGAAGCCTGTAGAGATTATCCTGTGGAAGATCTCTTTTAAAAAAAAACCATAGTAAACCATAGAATGTTGGGGCTCCAGATTTTGGGTCTGCGCAACCTAACCGCATCTTATTTATGGAGATTTCCCACATTTTGAGGATCTCACGAAACATGAGTGAAAATAAAATTGGCAATAGTTCTCGAGAATGTCGAAAGTTGTTTTCACTGAATAAAAAAAACCCCAGTCAGAGTACGCCCCAGTTACAATCGTCAGATCGAGTTGAATTTGTCCGACAGTAAAGAATGGATTCTGCTTTCCGCCATCGTAAGTAGAGTTCTCATATTAGCATAGTGAGTAAAATTAAGCGACATTCGGGATCAATTGAAATTTAAAATATTTGTGCAACCGAAACCGATGTAGCTGTGAATGTGAGATTATTTCTCGTGATTATATTTCGACTACTGGTCAACAAATACATTAAACGATCATAAACTTCAGACAGGTTTTTCGTGCCATACGGCGTAACAAGGAAAATAGTGGTTTGTCAGGAGACTTGAGGCGAATTCGGCCGGTTAAATTTAAGCCGCTCAATTAGCCGAAATGGCCAAGTAATTGAGATGGGACTCCCCCACTTAATTCTGTTTGCTTAAATCAAGCTTTCCAACTAGGCGACGAGTGAAACCGGAGGGCATTGAGTTATTTGGGCCGAGCAGCGGCCATTAGACGGGCGCAGAGAAGAAAAAGAAAAGAAGAGCGCTCCTTTCACGAACACATCCTCAATCGGCCGCTAATCGATCGGGCTTGTACCGGGCGGTTTTCGGTTTCCCTGGATCCTATAATAAGATCTTACAACTATTTGGGACATGGTCCCGTAGCGGGAGTTTCGTCGCGAAAGTGAAAAAGAACCCGACATTGTTTCCTGCTCACTGTGTTCACAGAACAACGAATAGTATGAAAGCGCTGGATCGATTAATTATCGTATTGAGAATATAAGGATGATAATTATTTATTTTCAATTAAATTCGTTTCTCCATTACAGAACTCCGCCACTGTACTGAATGTTATGGAGGAGCGTTGTGAAATGCTAAAATCTGATGGCATGGGGCAGCCACTCCGTGTCCAACTGGTTCCTAGAATAATTTGCATATCGGTTATTGTCTTCGTCCTGTCCGTCCGATTCACTCCAACAGATCATAGTTTAAATCCATTTCAATGTTTCAGCTCACACTTTTCTCTTCTACTGTACGTAGGTCGGGATGCTTTTTCTATATTTGTAATTGAGTAAAAACTGTGTACATTTTTCGCGGCAAAATGTAATCCAATATGATGAATCGTTTTACTGTTTTCATCGCGATTATCTCTATTTTGTTTATAAATGATGCTGTTGGTCCTCAAGCAGGCCTCACAAGTCTGTTGGACGTACGACGATGTGAACACAATATTATGTCCGTTGGTAGTAATAAATAAGTGTAATACGGATGGTAATCTAGCAATGGGACGAATATCAATGGCAAAGCATCGCCCATTCTTGACACTAGGGTAACACCTTACAATGCAGCTTACCTCAGTATCAGTTTCAAATTAACACTATGAGTTTTCTCATGCTGAAATATTATGTCCACCTAGTCTTATAATTGTATCCTAATCTCTGTGCTTATCTCGTTCTTTAAAAAAAACCAATACACGTATCGCGATATGTCGGAGATTCCCACAGGACGGACTGTTCAAAGCGGTTATTAAATATCTGCGAACGAGTCTCTTAAACGCTAATGGCCCTGGCTCGATCGAGTTTAGAAATCGGCACATCTGGAGGCGTCGGCGTCGAAATAGGCGCAGCCTTCCTAAAACATAAATTGCCTTCCAATTAATACACTGGACAGGATTCCCAAACCGGTACTCGAGTATACTCCCAAGTGTATGTACCCAAAAGCATCATTTGGAACGTCTCATATATATTACAACATTTTCTTGGGAATTGTATTCCGAACCTTGGAGGGATCAGTATCGATTGATTTTTCTAATTGTGATTTTCCCGAAGTAGATTCTTGTTTTGAGCGGAGGATATCGACGGCATCGAGTAAATTAGAGATCGTTTATAATTAAAAATTAATCTGCCGAAATATCAATTTCTTTCCGGTCATTAATTATCACTCCTCATACAGTGGAAAATACTGTACTTAATAACATACTTTGTATGAACATGGCGTATGAAACGGGCTTGATATCAAGGACTTACACTGAGCGAATAAGTAATGTGTTCTGATCGGGCACTGAATCCACTTATTCAGTTATCGGTAAAGCACACTGTTGACTGCTGCATTTCTGCATTCCTTCTATGCCGAGCACTATAAGAGGGAGTGTGGGATGGGAAGCGCCCCGGGGATGAATCACCAAGGTTGGGAGACTCGAACGGGGGATCAAGAAGGCAGTTCTCATGGAGTCTCCAGTGAAAGTGACCGAATCCCGTTACCGCCCGCGGGACTACTACGTCTCATTTATTACTGCCGGTTTCTCTCGGCCGCCGAGCTTTTTCGGTTTTGTCGCCTTCTTTCTTTTTTTATTCCGGTCCCTAATATTTTTACAGTTCTTCTCGTGCATATTTCAAACGCTTTTATGGGCCGCTGGCGAATTTCTGACGACCGGCCACGTCTTGGCCCAGTTTTTGAGACTCCGCGCTAAATATGATTTTCTCACGACCCTATCTCACAAAATATCGCCGGGTCGCTTAATATTTCATTAATATTAAAACCCATAGCCGATGGTAAAGTAGAAACTAAAAGGTGTCAGTACAGTTTTGTCAGTACTTCATGCCGAATACTGAGAATGTATCTCGATTTTCTATTAGAAAGATCGCGTCCGGTATTCCTGAATATACCCTTCTGTGTATGATAGGTCAGTTGCAGCTTCCCGCCATCGTCAGTAGCGATCGGTCCGTAAATCAGTTATGCAGCTACGCCTCACAGCCCTACCGGTTGGCTACAGAGCACCCTATCACTGCACTGTCACTGCATTGTTACTATTATTGTTAGTACTGACGACAGCGAAGAGCCGGTTCGGTCCACTAAAAGAATGAATCAGCGAGTGGTGACAGAAATGATTTTAGAGGCAGTGATGATGTTTCAAACCCTCAGGGGTTATTTAAAATTCCTAAATAAGTTATCGGCATTCAACCGAGACCGGAATTTAGTCTAAAGCTGTCGTAATACAACAAAACTACCAGCTTATTGTATGTTTTCTGTCGATATAAAAAGTTGTTTACAGTGGTCAACAAGTTTCAGACCTCAAAAATATCTCAAGGTATTCGAGCCGGAGGGTAAAAAAAATTATAAGAGGATTTTGAATCCTTCGCCTAAATGTTTCCTCTATGCTCTCCCCAAACCACAAACATGTTACTTATCGCAGGTTATTCGGAAAAACTCTTCAATGTATTTATTCAATGTTTACTTTTATAAATACATGCAATATAAAACATAAGTAAAGATTAAACGTCCTTATCCAAAAGTTGAGATTATTCGGTATTTTGATTTAAAAACGTAAGAGCGAGAGTAAAAATGTTAGTGTAAATACCCGGTATTCATGTTCACCTAGGGAAATACCATTTACCACGGCAAGTTTACTGTTGCTTCTAGATATATGTCGGTCTTACATACAATATGGCATGCGGGACTTGTTTAAACACTTCAAAAATCAACATAACGGGATACCGTTTAGTATTCTAATGAATAATTCAAAATCGGCCGAACGCAATAAAACAGAAGGGGAGTCGTAAAAAGGTTCTGTTAAGGCCACACGTATACAACCACATATAGAATGTATGACATACTCTCCAACAGCATAGACTTCACTGATGACTGTTATATATTCTCGATACGTTCACTTCATCTCTGCAGTTTTATTTTTAGTTGATAGTAGTGTGAAAGTTTTGCTCTCAATACTGCCCGGTCACTGTTTCTCCAAGCTTTACTTCCGAAGTAATTTATACCTCTTCATCGCGCGCTCAATCCTGCCGTCGGTTTCTCCCGGCGAATCTTCGTAAGGGAGAGTCTTATCCTCGTTTCCGAGATAAGCACCCTTTTATTTATTAGTGTCGCGCCAGTGTAAGCTTTCGCGTTGTCTACTGACGCTGGGGGAAACCTTGGAAAACATTTTTCCAACAATTCGAGACTCACGGCCGTGCATTACAAGGTTTTTTGTTCCGCAAGCGGTTTATCACAATTAGTTTCATAACAAGGCGCAGCAAAGACGATGGCTGGTCTAATAGAAAAATAATTTCGACTTTTTACCCTATTTTTGGGACGATGAAAGGGCACTTTTCGAGGTTTGGAGGCCATTTTACTTTTTGATCGGTACTTTCTCCGCTAGCCGACTGAGACTCGACTCAGGCCAACCCGAAGCGCCAATTAATAATGACAATCATTGGATCGGCGGTGAACGGTTTTCGCGTACGCAGCCACCGCTCAATAGGCGACACTCGAGTCGAAAGTCTCTTTCTCCCGGCACCGAGAAAGTGCTTCTTGCTACCTTTCCTCTTGAAGAAGTGTTGGCAGGTGTCCCAGGGCCCTTGGCCCATATTCATATTCTGTTCCTCTGGCGGTTCGCGCTAATCTGTTCAGGTCGTAGAATAAATTTCACAGGCCCAACCGCGTGTTTGGTAGATTTGTGATTGTTTGTTCAGATTTGACCGCGTAGATAACTAGACTCGCATGACAAGAATATAGGTGTACACCTACAATTTACCATTTAGTAATATGTCCTTCAAAAATATTTGTTCTTTTTGCGAAATCCCTAAGTACGTTGATAACTATCGGTCCACATTACCGTTTTTAATTATAATAAATTCAAAATAAACTCCCCTCTAGGAATGCGGAGTACCGCAGTAATTCTATTAATTCCACTAATTCAATTAGAAATTAGCATACATTACCTACATTGGTGCATTCAGAAAACGAGTGCAAAGAAACAATAAACAAAAAAAATCACACGATTTATATAAATAAAGACTTGTGTCGTCAGAGTACAAATAATAAAAAAAGGTAAAATAATAAAACAGGAATGAGGAAGTTTAACTGCAAAGGAAAATAAAAAATATTTAATTTCTAAAATAATTTCTTAAATTGCCGGTTTCTGCTGACGGTACGGGGCGTGTTGTGTTGAATCAACGAAATTGGATTATGAGTGTTGCGCAATGGAAGGAGCCCGCCATTATTCCATTCCATTGTATTCCCGGGCCATTTTATATAACCCGGCTGAGCGGCTAGCAATTACTTGAGAGGAGCCAGATAATTATACCGCCGCAACTTCCTCACAATTATAGAACCGAGACTATCAGACCAGACTAGATATCGGTTCGTTTAGCGGCTGGATATGGAAAACCAGTGGAGGGAAATAAAAATAGGTTGTCCGCTTCTGTTTCATTTAAATGCTAGGAGATATTTGGTAAGAAATAGAGGAACTTCACCCTGATGTAATAATACTACGAACTTCAAGCTCCAAGTAAATACCAATATACGTGAAGAAGATCAATTTCATAGTAAAGTTGTCCATAGTAGCATAGAAATTCTGAGTTTCATTTTCGGGAACTGTTGGACTGGGATAATAAATCCCTGACAGTGGGATCCCCGCTTATTCATTTCGACACAGTCGAAACGCGATAAATTATTTTTAGATATTCGCCAGTTGGCAACAAGAACACGAATTGCGAAAGCCGGGGGGACATGTTTTTTTTTAAGCGTACGGGACAAACGGGACCGCACGATGCTGGGGAACAGTTAAACGACAAAACGGTACGGACAGAACTGAGAGTAGCCGGCAACGCGTGAGCTAAGAAAACCAGAAATGCATCGAGATAACAGACGCGAGTAGCCTCAGCCATTTCCCAACAGTGGACGAGTCCAGTTTCTCACATAAAACATTTAACACTCTCACAGTTCATAATATCGTCGATCAGCCTGATAACAATAAAGCGCATAGGAAAACTAAAATAATTTTCGACGTCCAGTTTCAATCGAATTCATAATCACGAAATTACGACCTGCCCAGCAATTCCCATTCGGCAACCGACGCGTTTATGAGCATTATCTAGTAATATTACTGAGAGAATGCTATTGGGGAAACGCTATCAATGTCATCGCAAAATATTCGCATCAGAAATAAGAGTTTTTTATTCATTGCTTAGTCATTAGTATCGAACAGTTGGGGCCGCGAGTCAACATTATTGTTAGGATTTTCCCAATGTTTTTGTGACTTATCAAGAAAAACTTGTTAATACAACGGACAATAACAGCAAGTACAAATCGTTTTACGTTTTATATCCGGTGATTTGAATGCGCTACCAATCTTTTGAAAAATATATTTCTTGTACGGGTATATTGGTGTATGGTTGTATTTGTTTATTCGTATATATGTATATCGGTATATTATCTTTGGATTTGCTAACATCCTCCCAGTGGTGTTATTGTATACCTTGATGGTAGACAGGGGTAGAATTGTAAAGAGGTTATACGGGCGGATATGGACTGGTGAGGAGCAGCAGAGCCCCAGTGCGTGTCGGGCGCAGGTGCGTGGTTGTGCTCCGCCGACCGTGGTGCCTTCTCCCCACACACAATTATGACCGACTGAATAATAATATTATCCTGCCTGCGCTGTTTCTTACCTCGGGCTTATTAAATTGCCTAGGTCATACCCGGCAAATTGGACCGACCGATGGTGGCACTGAGCTCTAAGACGCACATTGCCTAGTACAACTAGTACTTCGTAGAGGAAACCCATTAGTCTGACTACTTCTGGTTCTAGTTTCAATCCCCCAAGGTCAGAACATCCGCAGGAAGGAAGATGTTCCTCAACTGTACAGAATTATGTAGTTTCAGATCTAAAGTGAAATGAATTCGGTAGTGGACTGGGGATTTAAGCGGTACCCAATAATACACAAATTCAGATTCGCGAATGGCGGAATAAACAAATTAATGAGAGAACACAAATAAGCGTACTCGTTTTTTGACATTGGGTCTTCAGATATATCTTCCTATAAGAGAATTACGCAGTCTCCAGGAGATGAAAACCATAAAAATATGGCCAGACTCCAGAGAATAACGAACAAATAGAGGCAATGGCCTTTTCGCGGACTGTAAATTTTGACGAGTCCATTATTTGAATTATAAAAAAAAACCGCGTGGAAGAGATTCGTGAAGCGGCAAAAATTCTGTTCGAGGCTCCGCTCGTTAAAGTCTTTTCAGATCTGAATGCTGAGTGCAGCGCACGCTAATTGCCGACAGACTGCGTTACAAGTGGCAGCTGTTGGGCAAACCCCAGCCCAAACACGGCTCTCGGAGTAGACAAAATTAACGACGAATAATGAAACAACCACATTACAATGGAAACTGGAATTTTTCGTGGACGGTCTTACTTAAACGTGTGAACTTTCCCTTTGAAAAATGTCAAAACCTTGAGGCTATATACACCTTAATGTGGGCACTTTTAGTTCCAGAGTTGTCACGACAGTATTGCCTTAATGAAAGCCTCTCTACGTGGGAGAAAAAACAGTCCTCGGATCAAAATGTGTTCAAGATATATTTTTCGTTTCCCGTTATAACCAAAAAGTATATTTTAGGCAAATGTAAATTTTTTAATTCTATGAATTAATTGACAAGGTTAATGTTTGACTTTGGAAGCACTGGGCGTGACGTATATTCTCTACGAAGTAATGTTATTCTTTCAAATATTATTCTGACCATTGTATCCATAGACCATTTTTGGTGAAGCTGACTTGGCTGTGAAAACGCGTGAATAGAACGCAAAATATAGTCAATTATGTATAAGATATCTCATCAAATATATCACTGTCACGGCGAAGTAAAAAAGGTAGACCATGTTGTAGGTATTGCAGCGGAGTACTATTTGAACAAGTCGGATGTCAGTGAAACATAGTGTGTGAACTGTCAATGCATTGTTGCCACGATATTAATACTAAATTAGTACTAACAAAAAAATGAGAAAGTCATCAAACAGATTATAGCGTTCAGTAATTCTAATCTAATTTTCTTTAATATAATAGCAAAAACGAATTCTGATATTAGAAAGTATGAAAAATGGCCTTTCTCCATGTAAATTGTAATTTTTGTGTAGAATTGCAATGCGTGCGACAGATGAATTTTTTCGTCGTTCGGTCGAGACGACCCCGTTTTATTATTTAAATCTCTCTCGGCCTCCCTCCGATTTTCCACGGCCGGATTTTCCAATTCTGGCGAGCTCCCGGAAAATTGGCACCAATTGCCCGGCCTTGTTTTCCCAGCCGTCCGCTTATTAGCCAGCCCGTAGCTTGTTTTTCACCGTGACATACCGGTTTTTCCGGGTCAAAGCGTCGCCACCATTTTCTCCAAATAAAAGTTTATCTTTCTATAGCTTTCCCCAGTCGTGCATACTATACTGTACGCAAAAAGAAAAGGAAGAAATTGAAAGAAATTTTTCCGCCTCGTTTCGCTTTCATAAACTGCCGACCTGGAAGCGGCGGCCGCAAGAATTGTCTCCGAATGGGAAAAGAACCGTAACATTTACATAACGCGACTTTACCATAATGCGATTTCTCGCGTTGTCTTTCACGGATTTACTGCCCGGAAGTTGGAACTTTCCATAGGTGAATTGCCGCAACGTCGTTTTCTGCCTCCAGAATGGCGCTCAATGGTAAACAAATATCTTTACAAACACAAAGAACATCAATAAATAATCGACATTCGGGAACATAATACAACTTTTTAACTATAATCGAATAAAATAAGTAATTTCGCAACATTAGACTTGATGGTCACAATTCCTGAGGATAATGTTTCAATGAAATGTTGTGCATATTATGGTGCAATCCAGTGCCACTTTTTCTCTAAAATAATTAATTGTGTTCCTTATATTTTTATAATTACCTTTTCTCTACACTTTATTAGAAATATTATAAATAATAATAATATAACTAATAAATAATAATTAAAAACAATAAAATATGGAATTGGCAGGTCACTTTGATTCCCGATGACCCTGAAATGAATTTAATTTTTTTTAGAAAATACCTTCTGGGTTTTACGGGTTTCTGGGTCGCGGGCGGCCGCGTCCGTTTTTGGGTGAAACGCGAGAGATTTTCCGCTAATTGGCCGGGTCGAATAATTGACGAGGGGAAAAGAAAAAAAAACAAAAATGTTGGACACGAAAAATATGATAATTGCAGTTTTCTACGAGTCGCACCATTTTGTCGTGGCCGCCCCATTGTGTGTTCGATGGAGGAGGAGGAAAAGTACAAACCGAGAATAGGGAAAGAAAATTAAAAAAAATAATAATGAAAGAAAAGAATATTCTCCCCCCAAGTGTGTTTTCACGACTTTCACTTTATCCTGTTGTAAATGAGACAATGCCAAGGGGATTATCCACCGTCTCTACCTTCTTAGGAGAAAAAAATCCCACATGGGTTTTGCGCTCTGAGTTATACAAGGCCGTCACCACCGCTAACGAGGAAACCCTCTTGTTGTTTCGCACAGGAGGAAAGTGGATCAAGATTAAACAATGGCAGCTAATAAATGGCTCTAAATGTTAACGCGATTAATTAAGTTTACGTTCCTTTTTTTTCTTTTAATTAAAGTAAAAATTCGTATATGAATTGATTGGAACACCACAAACACAGCAGTGGCGATACAGGGATGGATGTAGTGATACACAACCCCTTTTTTCACGATACGTAATAAAAGTCTATTTGTCTTTTTTATAGTTACTAATATACTTAATTATAGAGCTAATTTGCTTTATAATTATAATAGAGCTTTATAATTTGTATGAAAAGATTGTAAACAACAGAAAATTGTCAGGAATTATGATGGCCGTTGAACCTTTTGCTCTTGATTCTGTGTGTAATAAGAACATTGCATATATAGCATAATCAATAATGTAAATGGTATTTTTTTGTACTCTTTGATTTAATGTGGCACTAGAGTAAGGGGATAAAACCACTTCCGGACCGGGGTAGGTCGACTTCCTTCCGGCAAGAGATACTCCTCCCTTTTCAAGCCGCACAAATTAACCAGTTTTTTGGTTCCGTTTCGCTTTGTATTATATCACCCCCCCAAAATCACAATTAAACCGTCGGACGCAGGCCACACATCGGTAGATTCAATAATGTTGACTGTTCTGGTAATTTGCATGCATCTTATTTTCGTGTATTAAGATTATGAAGTGTAGTAACATGTCGTTATTAATAGTAACTAACTAATTTTATATGTATTTATACGTGGATATTGCATTATGTCCTTAATACGCGTGTAATAATCGTTCTAAAATGTTATGTTTAAGAACTAACTACGTTAGAACTAAATTCCTAAATCAATTGTATATATTCATTAAATTAGAAACAAGAAACTCGGACAAGCAGGTAAGGTCTACTTTTCTTTCGTTCAGTGCAGCAATCTATTATGGAAATAAAAATGTATGGATTTATTTCGTAACTAATTAGTTATAATTCTCCTTTTTCTAGAGTATAATAGAAACTGTCTCCCAGCACCAATCGGTCCGACCATGAATAGGAGTTGGAGTGTGTTATAGAGGACACGGGGAGTCTGGTATGCGGCACAACGCACTTTATCAGGTGTGAAACCAAAGAAAGGGGGCGATTGTCTGAGCTTTATAAAAGAGTAGAAAAGGCGGAAAGTTACGAGGACAACCATTGTATATTTATAACGCCACCGATTAGATAAGCGCGTCCACCGTCAACGTAACCTGTCCCATAGCCGTATGAAAAGGCACGTCTAGTTCAACTGGAAACTGGTCCAGTGTGGGGGGAAATGAGAGGGAGAGAAAAGAAACAAATTAGACCTGAGTTCAAGTACTAAAATGTATGTTTCCGATTAAGCGAAGGAGCATTTTGGACCTTTCACATTCAACAAAACAATTGAAACTCCCATACCGGTAAAAAAATAATCATTGGAAATGCATTGAAAATAGCTAGAAATATCAAAGAATTTTATTAATTCCATATCAAATCTATGCCAAAGTTGTACTTAATTGTTGTACAACAGATTGTACGTATAACGATGATATATGAAAAATAATCGTGCCTTCACGAATCGGTCTACCGACCGTGAACTCAACGTGGACTGAATATGGAGCTTGTATTTTATTAATATTTTATCGTTCCAGTTTTATTAACCTTCATTTCTTGAAAATCGCAGGATTTGACCCGAGTATAGAACTATAATAAATAAAGAGACAAGCGTAAAGACAGTGGAAAATTGATTCTGTTCCAGCGGTTAGTTACTCGAGCTGTTTGTATACGCGCCAGTATACAACTGTATATCTGGGGCTTTATTGTTGCTGTATCCGGGATTTATTATACAAACGCAGCCGAAAAAATAACTGTGCGTCGGAGACAGGGTCCGTATCTAAGAATCTGTGCGCCTGTTTTTGACGGTCGGTGAAAGCGAAGATTGGCCGATCGAGGAACGGCGTTTCAACTTTCTACGTTAGGTTTTTTGTTCTATCCGCCCTAGACGGGACGGCCGCAAATTTGCGGTATCTTCAAGAATTGCGGCACTTTTCCCCATTAGCGGTCTCCCATCGGGCCGCACGCCGCAATACTTGGAAATATACAAGCGCTCGATATTTATTTTCATGACCGTAAATTTCAAATAATACGATACTTTCCCATGTATCGGTGTACATTAGAGTCCAATATTTACAGATTCAATCGCGAGGAAACATTTTCAAATCAATACAGTATTATTCTTCCTTATTAGGTCCGAGACCTAATAACATAATAGACCTTCTCTCCATCGTAATTAGGTCTGTCATCCGTTTCGTGAGTGAATAGGTGAGCCTCGCAGGGGCTACGGAGAATACAGAAAGTAACATAAATAGACATTTGCAAACCTGTAGCTGTTCCTCGTATTATATTATTTACCAGGAACAGGATTTTATGCGTTTTAGACAAGTATGTTAAGGTTGTAGAGGTAAAAGGAGACCGTATGGGGGAAGAGGACAATAAAGACTGTAATCCTCGGATTTGAAAGGTCGGCTGGGTCGTGACGCGCTCCCACCTGCAGGCGGGTACTTCTGCAGGCGCTGCAGTTGACATAGTTAACAGGGAAAATAAACGCAAACAGTACTCGTGCAATGATTAATGATAGAATGATCAACGTTAATGGCCACGAGATATTATATTTCGTGAAAATAGGTTCAGTTTAATGAAAGTAAATTAAAACCCGTTTCCTCCTTATTACTAATAAGGATCCGTTCACTTTTGTCTTAACATTATTACAAAATTGTACGGGAGATATTTGCTGATTTGGTCCTGCGCTAGAGGAGATTTCTGCTTACAGTAACAGTACATTAAAAGCGACAGGACAATAATAATAAGTGAATAAAACACAATACACGTTAGATATTTTGCTTGGGCTGTGGAGAGCGGGCCTCCCGCCGTGCAAGGATAACATAATGACGGGGGGAGAACGAAAACCCTGTGTACAGTTTAACGTTGTGGGGACGACATGAGTGGCCAGGGGACAGTATCAGAAACGGTACAGTGTGTCACGCCAAATTTCCCATCTCGGCAACTGGACGGAGCTGAGGATCGAAGAAGAATTCGAGCTCGCCGGGGCAAATACACCAATCGAGCGCATTCCACTATGGAACGAGAAATAGCGTAAAAAATCGTACGAAGATTAAGTAACTTAAAAGTGATTTCGTTACCGATTAAATTCCACTGCCCATAATTACACTAAAGCTTACCCAACATGCATTCTTAGATTCAGTTTTTCAGGTAACGATACAACAATTTGCAGTAAATGCATTTATATTATGCAGTAAATGCATTTATATTATTATTATCGTAGTTAATGAGAACTGGAGGGAGCGGTGTTGGTTAGAAGCCGGCGGAAGGAATGACTAAGTGCCAGGAAGTACGCGCTCCTGAACCCGCCACACTTCGCCTCACAGACGGTCTCATATTTAAAAATGAAACGCGAGCTAACGCCGTACGAACATCCAATTGCGATGAGTAAACTGAAAACAGCGACGTTCGATTCATCGGGATCTACTTTATGATGAGGCAATGCCCACTGCAGGTTAAGCGGAGGTTATATCACAATAGTCAGACGATATACTGGACTACATAATCAGTGTTACTAGTGTTATATAAATTTTGAAATAAAATAAAATGGGAAAATGAATATTAGATTAGATCGCAGGCTAATATATGGCGCCTTTTTATTTTAATTTCATAATAATGTGAGAGGTAAATAAAAAACGGAAGTAACTAAAACAAAGTTTATTCTAAATAAAAAACTGTTCTGGGTGCGTTGAGCCACGGCCCTCACTATTAATTATTCATCTTCGAATCGTGACCGTGCCGGGGTGTAAAGGTCGGGGCCGAACTTGTATATTTTTTTTCTCGAAACGTACATTATATTGTACCTCCTCTTTTCGAATGATAAATAATTCAATATACATTTAGCAACAAGGCCGTGCCTCTTTTTGGGGGGAACTGTAATTTCTCTCCACCGCATAAACGGCACCGGCGCGTGGGAAGCACAACCACTTTCGCTCTTTACCCTTAAAGCCCCAACCTGAGGTAAAGAAACCTTGTATCCTTTACTTTTCATTTTTCTTCTTAACGCTATTATTTATAGTTGCGGAGAGGCCGGCATTTTACGAAATATCAGGGTCGAATCCGATCGTTTAGAATGAGCCCTTTGTTTTTTATCCCGGGAGATATATTTTTGTTATTACTTCCTCGTTGGCGTCATGATTCCCGCGAGGGAATACTCAGAATTGTTTGTTCTAATCTGCGGAAGATTTCCATGCAAATGATCTTCCCTTTCGTGGGAGCAGAAACACGGTTCGATAATTTTGATTTAACTTTCAATGAGCCTGTTTAAAAAACATGATCGAAGCGTCGTGACAATACTTCTCAAATGCAATAGAAAATAACAACGAAAGTAACCTAAGAAATACGCTCCAAAGAGCCCATAACACAATGAAAATGGACATCAGGGAATATTTTAAACGAAATGACTATCAAAGAAATATTCAACTCCCAAAGCGAAAGTGCGGCATAACGCAAAGATGCAGAACAAGGTAATAAAAGGTAATAAAACACCTGCAAAAATCATATATAATCCAGAAAACCACCAATACCACCTTAACAGTGTAGTTACATTGCACCCCCTCAAGCTTCTCTCTGTCCTCCAGTTAAACTGTCGTTTCATTAAGCGATGATAATGATCTGGTGGCTTCCCCGGGGTGAATCACCTTTCGATCTCCAGTAAATCGTTGTTCCGTGAACCTTACCAACATCCACGACGAGAGGAACCAGGAAGGAGTGAAATAAAAACAGAGGCACTGTGGGACGTTTTTCTCGCCCAATTGTCCGTAAACTGATCGGCCACAAGTGATCTATGACAAGGCAACATCGGGAGACTTCAACGCCGGCAACTTCCTCTCTTTGATCTCCGCTAGCTTCACGCTCCCCAACCCCGATATAGGCAGCTATCCGCACTGACTCGAGAGGACATTCTGGGGCCGGCATTAAGAATTTCAGATAGTCCCGGTTCCATTTTTTTTATTTTATTCAAAAACGTAATTTAACGAAATAAGAAAACAATGGCACAATGCTTTCATCCCCCGGCGAAAGATTGTGCGTCAGTCAAATAGAGTCAATACTTTGGGTGTTTTTTGGAATCGTACAAATTAGGAGGAATAAATCGTTCGACGACGCGCTATAGTGATTATTAAGGATATATCAAAGGATAGTTCTCAAAGCCCATTCCATTCCGTTCAATTTAGAGAGGAGTATTACTGAAACGACATTAGGCATTAGGGTGAAGGGAACAGATAACGCGGGGTATTTTAAACATCTAGAAAAAGCTTTCTAGACACCAGAATAAGCTTTTTCATCTTTTCTTAACGTATTTGTCAAGGTCCTATGTTGGTGCTATAAAAACACCGCTGTGCCACATGAAAAACCAATGAAAGCAACACCGTAGCGGCAACTAACAGGATGGCTACTACGAGAATCACGGAAGCACTTAAAAGTTTCACTTTTACATTTGAGGCTTCTTCAAGAACATTTTCAGGAGATATATCCGAGTTTTGTTTACGTGCTGGCCGTCTCGAACGTAATTTCTGCCGGGAAGATAGGAGTAAAAACTGGCGAAGGACACCCAGGAGAAGAATCCAACGGGTCCGTCTCGTATTTCCGTCATTTATACCGTTGAAACCGACCGCTCTTCCCTATCCTTGCTTGATTGAGGAGGGGATTCCTATAACGGAACATCATTACAGGTGTAGCCTTGCACTTTACCCAGACGATCATTTCGGTGCCGATCTCCTCGTCAGCCAAACGAGTTCGGACAGTTTCATATTTCGCACTCAACCTCGTCATTTTCCGAAAGGTAAAAGCCGCGGCGCAGTCTCGAAAGTCACTGCAAAATTGATTTGTGTCAAACAACCGAAACATACAACACTTCATCATTTCCTATATTCTAGTTTAGGAGTTTCTCAGTTCAGTAACAGATGAAAAACGGATCCCTATTAAATGGATAAGGTTCGTAAGCATGTTCCTCAGAAAGGAGTCGGGGCCTATTAGGTTATTTCTTGTTGTACTTAAGAAACAGAGAAACCAGAAAAAAATTGTATGCGTTTAATTGGAACGCTGTATATCATATTGTATTTACCTTTTTAAAATCACAAATTTTAATTCGTGTGTATTTATATATGGATCTATTATGATTTCTGCATTTTATATAATACTATTTTGATTTAAAGGAACAAATATTGCGGTAAATTGCCGGCAGTTAGTGGCTTAGCAAGGCTGGAAGGTCGCCGCTTCTCACTTTCACTGTCGCACGCTCCATATTCCCAGGCCCCTCTATTACTTAGCAGGAATCCGTTCTAATGTCCCGATTACAAAATATTTATTTTCGTATCAGCCTCTCATTCTAGTGAGCGGTGTTGTTTACTGGTACATATTGACGCGTAATTTCGGGGTCCTCGGACCGCCCCTTGTGACTCCTGCGCGTTCGTCGATATTGTATTCTAAACCCGCCCAATGTGGAATCTTCTAACAATCTCCAACCCCCGGCAATCGACCTCGAACTCGCCAAAAACCGGGGATTTCGGTTTTTTCCATCGAAGTAACAGCCTGTATACTGTTAAAGTTGCGGGTCAAAAAAGATGTGTGGCACGAGGTTGAAACGATGCGTGTAAATCGGGTGGTGCCCGTATGAAAAAAAAAGTCGGTAGGCGAGGACGTCGGGAGCCGGTGTTGAGTTTCAGAAGGGGGAGCCCACCGGGGGCCCGAGCCGCAAGGCCACCTCCTTATGTTATTATAATAAACGAATATAATAGCGATCGTTTTGTTTGTTCACAATTACCGACTAGTAATTTACCGGCGCTTAATAGGTCAGATGATTAACGCCTCTCGCACCATTGTGGGTACGGGCATCGTCAATGAAGACTTGCCACCACTGAATCCTGACTAGGAGAATGGGACTATTATGCAAGCTATAATAGTTTGTAAATATAAACTCATTATAACGGGATTGTTTGAGAGGGAAGTATTAATCGGCAAATAGTATTGTGTCGGAATAAAAATCATCACTCGTTCAATTTAATTCTACAGAATGCTTGGCAGAAAATTAGATCTGTTTCTACTTCTAGCCTTATTGAAGAATCATGCCCTCAGTAGTATGGTGAAATGTTGAATCAAGTATGTTCACCGGTTCTGACAGTACAGTACCACGGCGTTGGAAGAAGCCGAACCCGGACTAACTTGGAATTAAACAAGCGAGTGATAATATTCCGAACCGTCGTGTACCACTTTCCCGAAATCGGTACTTTAGCTCATACTAATAATGTAACAATGGTCTAACGCCACAAGGTGAAAAGCTGAAATAACCAATAAGAAGAGAGCAGCCGACATGCCAGAGTGACTCACGACCATACTGCCAAAAGCTACTGAAGATGGCATGCAGCCGAAAGCGAATTGTCACTACTGATACAAGATATTTATTTCAAACATATTCTATTCTTAATGGCATATTTCAGCAATCCCGCCATTCACGAATGAATAATGACTAAACTGAATGAGGTTGGGTTTCGACACAAGTCCGATGTAGTGGTCTCCGACTTGACCCGGCCTACCGGGGGTCAGGATCCTCCTCTCCGGGACCGGGAAAAAAAGCCGTTGGCATTTTTAGGAGTGAAAGCGCCGACTATTCCCCGAGCTCCATAATTTTATACCCTCACCGGCGAAGAACACTCGTTTTCCCGCTAATGGCCGAATTTACGCCGTGTAAATTACAGTAATCTCTCGTTTACAGCCCCGCAGGAAATGTTGCGGCCGCAGGTCGCATAGGTGACGTTCGCGACATGAACTACAGTTCTGGTAGTTCATACGCCCAATATATAATGAACATGAAAATATTTAATTCGGTACCAAGGCGATGTAGACTAAGGTTTCATATACTGCGAAATACGGCCTACAACAGGGACAGGATTCGTAAAAAGGATCGCATGACAGGGGATTCGTAAAAATGTTACAATTCAAGAAGAATTAAATAATCGATATATTGATATGTCGATATAGAAGGGTTGGGTGGGGTGCTTTGCTAGAACAAGAGTGCCACTAATGTATATCCCCGGGGGGAAACCAATGGTAAGAATGAGCCAACGATGAAGCGGAATAAATTATCTCAGAATTAAAGGTTAAAGAACCAATCAGCAGGGCATTCTTGAGATTAAAAGTAGTCACAAGAAGAGAGAATGTACTACAATATATTTCTAGTTGAATATTCTAGCCAGTGTACTGGCTATCCTATTTCCTAGACAAGAAATAACTAAACTGTCTTCAGTTTTGCTATTTCATAACTAAGACAGAACTATATTCAATAAAGCTATATTTCAATGGATCGAAGGATTTTCTGAATTGAAAACGGTTCCCCAACATAGAGCCAGAATTTTCTCTGACATCTCGACATCTCGTCAGGATGTCACCATTTAGCCGAATTATAACTTGGTAGCGTCCAAGCTGTCTTAGCGATTAGCATGATATACCCAAAGATTGAAAGCCGACCAAATTGGGCCCGTTAAACGACGATTTCGAATCTGCGGCAACCGGTTTGGCCCGCATTTGTCAGGCGCATGCTAATTCCCGGCCGCCGTCGGGCCATGACAACCCGCGGAAATTATCTACTCGTCACCCGAACGATTTTCTCGACCCTCCCGCGACTGTTATCTCGAAGTTATAATTATTGTTATAGTTATATTTGTAATAGACACTGTTACTTCGCTGGTGTCTTATGTTGGCTCGGAAACATAAGAGCAGAATACTTTGAGTTTCAAGATATTTATGAGAAGCTGGTTCCGAATGCAATTCCACTACAGGATATATAATCGGGACGTATTCCTATACATGTAATCTTACTAAAACCGACCGTACGATTCTTCAGGTGGATATAATGTCCCTAGATTTTTTTTTACGCTGTGCAGGAAGAACATCTGGTAACGCGAATGGCTTAATACTAAATAATCCTCGATAAAATACGACTCCGTCCTTCGGCCGATTCCACACCGAGTCGGTGAAAGTGCAAATAGCAAATGCGTGTTTTCAATTCCCCTTTTATACAAAGTGCACGCCGGACGTAAATGATGGCGTAGACGCGGAACAAAATTAAATACAAATTGCACCAATTGGGGGCTTTTATGAGAATCCGCGATTTAGAGTTGAGTACGAAATGATTGTACAAAATGTTGATCGCAGTAAATATTTGGTATTATTAGACGGTATCCGCCCCCCCCCCCCCCACCGAAATCATTCACAAGAGTACGCTTAGTACTCTCATAGCAATTTATTAGCTCGAGTAAATTGGACGATGAAATGTGCGTCGTGGAAATGGAGTGTATCCACGAAGATGAAGAAATTTGGGAAGGAATTGGCGTGTTTTCGACGGTTTGCTCCAGTCGAGTGAGTCCGTTCACAACGATCCACGCTCTAGAACTTTCCCGGACAATCAGACCTTACAATTATGCGTAAAAAAATCCCCCACCCGAAGAACTCTTTGTAATCTCTAATTTATCTCGCCGGAATTACAATCCAGCCCTGTTTCGTCTGAAAACCGGGCTAAGCACGAAACCTCGGTCGGAAAAGTGGCCCACGGCCCCTTAACTCAGTTTGTGCCGGCAGATTCAAGCGATTCATCAATCGATCATTACATCAATGGGTGGTTGTTGAAATCATTATTCTGGATAGAGTGGAAGACCCAATCAGATTTCTGGAAAGCACCACACTCTGGATTACTTTTTTTTTAACTTTATTTATTGTACAATCAACTAATATTAGTTATAAGTACAATGGCGGTTTGGCTTGTTTGTCTTGTTTCGCCCGATAAAGACGCCATCCAGTGATGGTACTCTGGATTACAACCAGATGAAAGGGAGAATCACCGTGCACTTGCTCAGAGTTATTAAATGGCATCGACAATTTAATTTCAATGACACCGAAAAGACACCTTCAGAGGAAAGGGGGCAAATTAAAATTAACGGATAAATTAAATAATGAAAATTTTTCCATTGGTTTAACGAGATAAGGCTATTTTTCCTGATACATTGAAAGAGGACAGTCGGGACGACCTACAATCCCTGACCAAATTCCAAGCGACAGTATACTAATATTAGCATTAAACACTTGGAAGATTAAAACGTTAAATTGCGCATTAAAAACCGATTAGAATGGTGGAGGATATTTCGTGTACCGCCTGTCGGCATCATTGAGGTAGGTTGAGCAGGTCCATCATGAAAGTAAATGGTACGTGTTTACATTCAATATGAAGGATTGGACAGGTCTATTTGGTTCACCGTTGCCGGCACACAATTGTTTCCGTTCTCCTTTCCCCCTGTCTTTTCTCCATAAATTACACCCAGCGGCGGAACTAGGATAATTGGACGGAATGAAAATAAATTTGGAATTAATAAAAAACGATAATTTTCTTCTGCTGACCGCCAGCGGCGTTGGTCTTATAACGAGACGGCACGCGCTTCCCCACCACCATCAACTAAAACAGTTTCTGGGGCGTAAACTTGATGCTTATTAGTTCGGAAGAGGAAACAACAAATTAGGCTTTCAATTTTAGCCGAACGTAATATTTTAAGAATACACGCCCCTCTTATTGTAGGGAAATCGGCTTGGAAGTGATTACATTTATTAAAAGTAGATTCCTTCGGCGGTTATACCATCGTTTGTATGTCAAATCGGGATGTGTAATCTCTGAATAATTTTTTTTTGTTTCGAGCTCACAGAACTCCTGTCCTACATTCTAGTTTCTAGGTTATAATAATAATAATAATAATAGTAATCATTTTTGTGATATTTTCGAAAGCCAGTTTGTCATTGAGTTCCGTCAGTAGTAAAGCGACGCGGTGTGAAACCCTAGAGGACCACTAAACAGGAATCAATTAATTTCAAGAACAAGTTATCGAAACCAACCTTGGACCAGTTTCTGTCTTTCAATCGCGAGCTTTCGATATTGGCGAAAATAAAATAACGTATTTGTTTTCCTTCTTATTTCAAGACACGACGTACAGTTATCGGCGTTTTTATTCGCCTCAGAAGGAAGAGTGAAACCGATCGAAGGGAGCGCGCGCTAACAGGAAAACTGAAATTGCGACTTTCACTTTTTTTCCAGACGGGCGGTAGAATAAAATTCGTGATTCCATCGGCCGTCAGAGATTGATAGAGTTTGTGCATCGTGGTCGAATCCAGGCACGAGCGCACCAGCTCTCCCTACAACGGAGTACAACTTCCTCAAATATCCTCTCACTCCATTTACAGTCTTAAAATAAAACAACACAATCCAAAAAATAGATTGAGCTTTTTATTCTTAATCTTTTCGTACATATAATAAGACAGTACGAGTTTCCCCTAACGATCAGTAAAATTACGTCAGTAGTATTTACGAAAAGCAATCCTACAGTCATTGGTCAGTTTTTAGGCTATTTGGCATTATGCAGGTATTTTATAATTTGTTGTACAAAATATTTTTATTCCCTTTTGTCAAATTTCTCGATATTATTTTTTGAATTATTGCCTATACTATAATGAATTATAATTATTCTAAAAGAGACCCTAAGAGTTCACTGTAACGAAAGTGCCGACGAGTGTGTGTCCTGTTTGTGATATGTTTCACACTTTGTTCCTCTCACAAATGTTACACCACCGTTATAAATCCGTAAGCCAGATTAACGTACAATGACACCGCATGTATGTATGTCACTTTTACACACATTTAGCTGTAACTGTAGAATCTGAGAAGGGAACGGATCGTTCGCGTATTTCACTTTCACAAGTATTCGCCCCCGGGGTCCTATTTACAACGGCTGCCATCCCAAATTAGATTCCGGACAACTTTTCCTTCCAACAGATCTCCGGCCATCCGGTTGGCCGACACAGGAAATTGAATATAGAAATCCTAATCGCTGAATATTTAATAATCGATTGCCATCACTAAATCTACCGTTCATGCAGATCACGAACAACTGAAGTTTCCTTTCGATCTTTCATCGACTGAAATAATATTTGACAGGCGAATTTGTAATAATAACGTAAGGTTTCTTTTTAGACACCAAACTAATTAAAGTATTTTATTTTTGTTTGTAAAAAAATTCTGGCTAGTGGGATTATCTCACTAAAAAATATTTTTTGAAAATGGCGCCGATACCATAATTAGGAATGACAGTCCATTGAAATGCTGTGCACTTGTTACCAAGTTCTCGTGTTTTTCACTATCCCTATTATCAAGTGTTATTTGCCCACTATTGTACATTCGTAAAAGTCGTCCGTGTATCGCCGTAATATTGTACTGAAACGTAGAGTGGTCTGCAAGCCCGAGCTCGGTGTATGTAGCAACTAACGTTGCCTGCACGTTCGTACATCGCAAATTGTAAAATTGTAGTCCTGTGTGTCTGTGTTACTGGGGCGTGGTCCGCGTCCCGTTCTGGGATTACAGAGTTGTGCCGAAATACAAATCGTTCGAAAGCGGGGGGAAACCAATTTCTTCTGAGGATTTATGATGACCGACCGCGGTCTACGAATTGAGATCGTGTACAACATCTCTAGACCCGGTACACTTTCTACGGAGCGGTTGAATACCAGTAATGAATTTGGGACGGCCGTGAATTATTCACCGGCCGTCCTATAAATCTAGATCGCTAACTTTCGCACCCAAGTGACCCTCCCCTTCCCCAACATGAATTAAAATTCATTGCATTTGCATCGTAAGTTTTTCATTGATCTTTTTATCTACGGTGTGTCCACCGTTGTGTTTTCTCAATATTTACATTTTGGGTTCAAATTGAAATAACACGGCCCTATTACCTCCAATATTTTTTTGTACTTATAAAGAACAATCGTGCACAGCCGATATTCTCCGAGTTTCTCTAGTATTTGTTTTTTTTAGAAATTCAGTAGTGCACCTCCAATATATTCTACATACAACCTCGCGGCAATATGATAAAACTTCTGAACTATACTCCGTAAAATACTGCCGAAATTTCAACACTGATTGTGTCCTCCAAAACAATAGAGAATTCTAGTTATAAGTTGTAATTCTTAGTATATTTCTTTTCACGCTACGTCTAATCCCCGTCTTTAACTTAACAAGCTATTAGTCATTCATTGATTATATTTCACGCTATGACGGTTACATACGATACAGTCGCTACCTTTTAGCCGAGTAACAATAGCCCCGTTGGACTGTTCATGGAAGAGAAGTTAAACTGGAGATAGGAGTAACGAGTCGTTGAATAGGATTAGCGGGTGGTAACTGGTGCATAAAAACCCGGTTCCGGTGACCGCTTCGTTAGCTCGCCGCCTGGCCTTAACCCGGCCAAGAATTTTGTTCTTCCATTCGACTCATCCGGAGCCACGGATGAGCGCACATCCACCCGTCCACCCCCGGGCGCGCCGCCCAACACGTGTCTCCAGCCCCTCATCCGAGACTATTCATTTAATACTTAAGTAAAAGTTGAAAACTGGCCATGTATATCGCCATACCCATCCGTGCCCCCATCAATTGGAAATTAGACAAGGAAATGAGTTCATAATTTCGGAATAAAATGAATCCTCGGACCATTGGCTCATTTCATTACAGTAGTTCATTAACAAATTAATCGGCTAGGATATGGTACTATTAATTTTTAATTTTAAGAGCGTAGTAACTGTTGTAGCGAATTAGTTAGAGGATAAAGAGCAAGAAGAGGAAGGTTATATAATGTGCATGTCCTTATATAGGTATAATATATAGACTATATCTTTGATAGGTTGGACTATGTATGGATAGAGGCGGTTAATTCTGGAAATCGGTCGCTCACGCTTACGAAACGTCGTTTTTCGATCGGTAGTTCAACTTCCGGCCACTTATAAAATATACGGAACAAGCCGTTTAAGGTTTCCAATCGACTGACGGAGCGATACTGAAGATGGCGAGAATCGGAACTGGTCTAGCGTTAGCAAATTGGCGACTGGAGACCCAAAACCGCAATAATGGTAGTATAAACCAATTAATTGGTTATAGAGATTGTTTAATTTACAATCGGGTTGAAAATGCGTGGGACGAAAATTACTGTATTTAACGTAATTGTTTCACTACTGCTAGAGCAAGACTGAGAAGGGAACGAGAGAGTTTGACACAATCCTTGGGATGTTGACGAGTTCCCCAGCCATCTTCCATTTGTTGAGCGGCCGACCCCCAACCGTTTACCGACGGTCGAGTCCCTGACTTTTACCCTCCGGTCGGCCTCTTTCTATTCTCGTCTTGTGCCCCCCTCCACCCCCTTAACCCATATTGAGATATCTCGTCCCGTTTCAAATAATACCGTTCTTCTCCCGTCCTTGGTAAGTTTGTTACAAACCGCTCGACGGGGGTAACTGAGTATGTCGAAACTATAACGGACGTATTGCCAAAAAGTATAGACTTCAATCGCGTATGGAGCAATTGCATGCATCAGTGGTTTTCCGGCCGCAATTTAACCTTAGAAAACTTATTGCACACTCCCCTGAAATGTAATTCGGGTTGATTAATAGAACTCATCCACTTGTTACAGTTGAAATATTACTTGACTTAAGTTCTCTCGAAGTCGGTGCACGATGTCGTAGTAGACGGGTTCATGGGCTTCGGGGGAGGTAAAAAGGGGACCGAAAACTCAGTCGGGTAGAACAATCGGACGAGGGCAGTAAGTAGGGTGTACGAATGCACGAGTCACACCGATACAGACTGGGCGTCGTGTTACATGCCATATCCGAGCAAAAGGATTGTCCGGTTACAGTCGCGCTACTTCAAGGATAAGGACTGTGTAACATTTAAAGAACGGAGGGGGAGGGAATAGCGATATTGGGCAATAGAGCTGGCTCGACGTGAGCCGCTCAACCTTTCGCACGGCGAGTGCTCCTAACAGCCCCCCAGAGATTCTATTGCATCCGTCACTCGGCCTGTAATCCCACCAACTTGAACTTAAAAGTACAAATCGACCGATCCCCATGCCGATATCCCCTTCCCGACTTACCGATAGCTATCCTAGCTCGGCCATATTTTTTATGAAATGTGTTTCATATAATCAGCAAAGCATAGCTAGACGTATTAACTATAATAATTAAAACATCCGTTTCGTATTCAACGAGGAGTTGGAATACCATCCAAATTATTGTGACCTTCTATGAAGTATCTTTAGTAAAAATTAAGGCGTCCTTTCGGTTGGGTAAATCATACATGAAAGAAAATGGGATGTTTATAAGCGCAATAGAAATGCCTGGGACTTCGGGAATCGACAAAACTCCCCGAGTGGTAGAGTTCGGAGCAGGGATTACTTCCAATTGGAGTACTCAATTCGTGTCCGTTGATTTCAAGTTAAACTGTTGTCTAAATACTGCCGGCTAATTTATTTTAGTGCGCCAATTTAAAATAATGGATAAAGGTTGGGATGGAGTGTCACCGGCGAAGGAGCCACCAGGAGCGTTGGGAAAAAGAGGTCTTCTAAGAGATATTATCAAACCTGCGACCTTCATATGCGAACGAGATAAGAAGGGAATTGTCCGTCGATTTGGCAAGGTACCGTTTCAATGAGATTGAGCAATGCATTGTTATAAAAAAACAATATTATAAACGGAGGATCGATAATGCTATCGTGGCAGAATAATCTCGACGTAACCTTCGGTGTGGCAAAGTGCGTCGGGCTTTTAGGCAACAGATTTTTCCATTAGAACTTAACCACCTACCTTAATATTTTATCCGTCTAAATCTTGGCTGATCGCCAAAGCACGCAACGTCGTAAATTTTTATGATGTGATCATCCAAATAAAATGCTCTCACTTTTTAGATTAGAAAATAATTGAATTTTCCCAGCCGATGTCTGTAATTGGGGCGGACAGTTGGCGAGAGAACAGACGGGCTATTTGAAAGGTTTCAGACCACTTAAAAGAGGTTTCAACTGGGACCCAATTTCACAGCCAATAGGGTGTTTAGCGGTCCATTAAGGTGAAGAGAGAGACCTTAGAAGAGGGGTCCCCTTTTTCCGCGACAGGGAAAGAGAGAGTAAGTGAACAGTTGGAAAATCGGATTTTAATCCCGATTAAACTGCACAGTCCATTATTGGCCGTGTCGCGCTACTTGAGCACACTTCATCATCTCGATTACTTTTACTGTAGAAAGCACTTAACGCATCGGCCTACTCTTACCGGATACTGAATAGGAACTAAGTCGCAGTTTTCATTAAATCAAAGTCATACTAAATGTGTCAATGAAAATTAATCTCGAATAGTGGGACAATTACAGAGAAACAATTTAACTTTGTCATTGACGCGAGTGATGAAACAATTGTCCTTCGTGCAAAGATGACTTTCTTAGTTGTCTCCCAAGAGCCACAGAAAAGTATATTTCTCTGGTAATCTGTACTATTCTTTCTTTTCTACTCGCAACGGAACCGTAGAAGATGAAGGGGAAGTGGTACAGTGTTTGTTGAAAATCAAAAGAAAATCCACAGAAGAGCGAGAGAGAATCGGGGCGTCAATTATCCACGCGCCTAGTACTCTATGGTAGCGGTCCTCCATTGTCCCCCCTTAGAAACTCCTATACCTTGTTTTTCTACCTCTTCTATTTATCCACTCTCACAATCGTCCGCTCTTAATTCCGGAGAAATTGGTCGCGGATAATCTAAACCGCTTTTGTATAACAGTACTGTCAACGGCCCGACTATCCTTTTAAAACTGAACTTCCTTCCGAGAAGGAACATGTGTATATTTTTAAAAAATATCGTCCTGTCTTTTCAAATAACGGAGACACTGAGCGTTGATATAGTTTTGCAAAACTCGAATGTACGGAAACATTGGAAACGTGTCAGGTCTTAAACATAGGTAAATTGCTCAGAGGTAAATTCTTCAGATAGAGTCCTTGTTCCGTTCACACACGATTAGAGCCGCATAATTTCGTGACCCGACCGCTTTTAAGCTCCGGGCGATTGCAATACTCAGATATCGTCGCAGAGATAACACGAAACTGCAACTGGGTCCCGATCGAAATTCTATAACTAACCCTGTATGTCTTATAATTTTAGATTGCAATTACTAATATAGATATTTCAAGGAGCTTGCATTATACCACAATATTACTACATCCAGCTGTGTTAACGATACTGATTCAGTAAAATCTTACTGAACATTAAAGCAGGAATTCTATGTGGGTTAATGCTATGCGAATACGGACAAAGGGTGCTAATGGAAATGGGCGCTTGCCGGTTTAAATGCTTAAGATCAATCTAGTTGAGAATTGGGTCGCTGGCTGACTTGCCCACTCCTAATTGGGATTGGGCTTAACCAATTGTGTTCATCCTGTACGCGTTTAACTGTTCCAACGATACCGATTTACACTGCAGAGTGTTGTGAGGATTTACAGATATCCGCCTAACCCCTTTCCCGTGGAGGTTGGTGCAAAAATCAACAATATCATCACCAGATTCATGATCTGTTGCTCGATATACGCCGTTCTAAGGTTTTTGTTATGCCGACAAGATACTATATCCGCTAAAGATACGCCTCACTAGATTACTAATGAAGAGCTAATGCAGGTGGTGAAACCGTTCTATCTTCGAACTGACAAACAAAAAGAGTAGGAAAAAAACTGCTGTAGGTACAAGAGCTTAACAAACAGCATTCTAGTTAATTAATATGATATTTTACCCCGTATTAATATGAATTAAAAGATAAATGTCTATAACAATTAAAGTTTGTCCGGGATTAGATAATATTTCCCTGGAATTCCTTGGAAATTCAAGTCAAAATGCAATTATTCAGCTAACTCAGATGAGCATAATGCAATCCGTACCCTGTTACCAGGAACAAGCTCACTCCACACTCGTGGTTGTACGGTTGAGAGGGAGGTCGCCTAAGCCACGATCTGGCAGGTTACACTAAAGACCTTCCAACTTTCTTCCCACTTTTTTTTATCCTTTCTTACATCTTACTATAGTCTTCCCTAATCAAGAAATTACGAAGCTCGTTTGACTCGGACGGATATATTTCCGGAGCCGCGAATCCACTTTGGTGGTATAAATACCATTGATTACGGTACGGATAGGTAATCACTAAACCTAAATAATAAAAAGGGTTAAAAAATAAAAGAGTAAGATAAAAAAGGAAATTCTTCCTTTCGGGAGGAAAATTCCAATTCCTCGTGTGAGTGGGATATGTACAGTTACAGGATGTAGTAACACATCGACCTGACCTTCATCGGACCAAGGTATTTGGCATGTGCAACTAGTCTATTATAAATCTGAAATAGAAAATCGGGGACAATACCTACCGTCCAACTGGGGAAACCATTGGGGGCCACTCTCCTCACTTTCTAGACTGGCGACTGAATATTTGGCATCTTCAAGAAAATGCCGTTCTTTGAATATTGCCCTTAGTTTCGAGCTCGGGGGGCTTTCACCGCCGGCCAAACTTACGCGGCACATTGATTTTGAAATTGAAAATTTATTTTATCAAATTTACTTCATCAGTATTGCTTCATTTCTGGCTATGCCAAAACTGAGAAGAATGCACATTTCTATAATGTAAACAAGATAAATTAACAGTAAAATTTGTTTGGACTGTTCTTTGTCTTACGAGGTTTGTGTAACTTCTGTCCCACTCAGCGACACAGAGTAAAAAGTACTTTCAACGTAAGTACGAGTGTAAAAGTAAGTTATTGTGTCTGTTTGGTATGGGATTTTTCCTTCTATTTCTAGACGTTCCATGACATTATACTGATGCTGCTCCCCAGAGGATACCTTGAACTTTATTTTTTCGTTGCGTACAATTTGCATCATAAAAACCGGGGTTTGAAGAACAATAAGGCAAAACATTAAAGGGTAATTACAAAGGCATAGATTCGTAACCGGAATCTGAATGGGGCAAAAAGAAAAATACGAGGCAACGATAAATTACTTCTACATTAGGCTCTAATATTGTTTGAATAATTACAACGAAAATTGTCGATTAGGCCTATATCAGTAAAATATAATGAAGATAAGATCTTAAACCAATATTTTTATTCCAAATAAGTACTACATTATACCATATTTTTTTATCTGACAAGAATTCGGGAGTTGAATATACTGTTATGGGAGTTTTATATACTTTCAATGGTTTACACCTTGGACTAAAGATGTAAATAAAGAGATTCATGTTTAATATTCTACTGTTCCACCTGACTGGAATATTTGAAAATTGATTTCGTACCGGGATTGTTCATTTTCTTCGAGAATTATCGACGAAAGTCGTGTGGATAGATTTCAAAATCAGAAACTAGAGGGATATTGAGAAATTGGGTGGCAATTTGCGGGCGGCGTTTTAATTTATGTAGCCGGGAGTTCCGGACCCGTAACCCGGCGACGGTCGTTACTCGTTTCGCAACCGGCTTCGCAAGTGCAGCGCGGTCTCGGCGGCATCGAAAAAATAAAAAGTAAAAATCCCGTATATAAATACGCGTAATGGCATTGGGGAGTCGCGACAACGCGGAAAAAACGTAACGGTCGGACGGCAATAATGCGGCTTTTCAGTCTAATTTTATTTGCGCCGGGCCAAGGACACCGTTGCGCAACCTGTTACGGCACTGCATTTTTACTTGCGTCTTGATATTTTCCAGTACGAGAACTGGGAAACGAGGAGGACGTGAATATTATAAAAGGTTGTCCCGGGAACGGAGAGACATCAGGCGTCGGGATGTTATACGGATATTCAATTCTATGTCCCGGATACCCTAGACAAATACTCCATGGGGGGGGGGATTAATGTAAAAAAATAATTAGAGAGTGGTCTACAGCAGGTTCATAACCTTTAAAAATAATTTAAAAAAATATTAAAAATAATGCTAATTATATATTTTATTGAAAGAAATCATAACGCATAAATTAACTGATTTACATGTACCCGCTTACACGGAACGACTCCTGATTTATATTAATATATGTTGAAAAATGTTCATAAAATAAAAACAGTGTTGAACTGATGTTGACAGTTAACTGAAAAAAAATCACGATCAGTTATAAATAGCGCAATACGGATCACAGTATTTGACTAACAAGACCGGTATGGAAGTATACGTGTCATTTCTGGGGCATTGCGTGAAAGAAAAATGTATTAAAATACTTAGATGGAAAACACTCCATCGTGAGTTTGACTTTCTATCTGCAGTATTCGGAAGTTCCGGGGATGGCATATCGGGAAGGAACATATAATTCGTCACCTTCTTACAACTCGAGATGAATCTGTGCATTACCGTAATTGTTTTTCCCCTAGTTACCCTCAAAAATTCTTGTGAGGTACATTATTTAAAAATCATTTTTCGACGTGAAAAAATTATCCCGACGCGTACTGCATCATACTCTACTCGGACGCCGACCGTCGCTCAGTCTCGTTGTATTTTTAGGCGGTGTTATGACGGCGATAAAACGACCATAAATTGTGTTATTTGCCTCGGGTCCGGGCAGATCGGGGGTGAAAACCGATCGGCAGGTGAGAGATAACATTGTCCCTTCCAACTGACCCCCTATTGAGTACGGACGGTCTAAACAATCGATAGTTTCGTCAAGCCAGGGGCAAAGTCCAAAAGATAATCGACCAAAACCAGTTTTCAGGTCGGTAATTTCAGAGGGCCGCATTGTTTCGCAAATACACAACATTTTCCTGTCTATCGTACAATCTAGCCTACGCCATTCAGATGCATATTACAGGCGGACATCACTTACAACCCTTGAATGATTAGGGATACTTTCCTTACTTAATGTCGTAACTACGAAATCGTGAAATACACCGTTGACAACATTCCGTCCGTAATATACCGAAGTAGTTACGCATTTGTCTGCCAATAAGGTTTTTCCTTTCGACTTCTGTGGTTCTATACATACACCTTTTACCAGTAACTGACGAAGAATTCTTTGCAACAATGTGTCACATAAGCCAGAGGACATAACAAGTGATAATATATTGCAATATAATGATCTAAACGTTGGCTACTATTGCAACAGTATCTAACTCAAAATTTATTAATTAATTACCGGTCAATAAACAAAATTTGCAAAGGCAAATCTAATTTTTTTTCAGATTTCGACACGTTTTAATGTGAGGAGTGTCTGACCGAAACCGATCCTTCGAAAACAACATTTGTTCTCGGTTAACGATGCGCGTAACCGGTCCGCGCTATCGGTGGCTCATTACGTCGTATTGCGGAACATCTGCTATTCTTTCGGGGTGGGAGTGAGGGGAGGTTCGGTTCGAGATGATGATGGACGCGGTGGAAAGGAGTCGAAGGACGCTTTAGGAGGAGACTTTAACGATAGATGAGAACAGTTGTCCGGTTGGGAAATGTAGATATTCAAATCGGTTCCGCTCCGGTCGCCGGAAAACGGACGAGGAGACAGACTTGGAATACCAGAAGTACTGGCCGTACTTCGGATCATTAACTCCTCTCAATAATGAAAAACGAATAATACTAACTTCGACCGTATAGGAGGCATCCTTTAGGCGCTTAAATATAGCCATTCAAATCGTATTTTAATTTTTTACATAACTAAATAGGGTTAGAAAACATGTTCGGTACGAGTGGCACCTGCGATGGAAATTAACTGAATCGGAGCAGGATAAGACATTACGATTTAATCATAACGAGAACATAACGACCCGAGCCTAATGACGAGCTGGAAAACACATTTGAGCCATTTCCCTTAATATTTTCTGTTGCCACCCACTGGAGACTGATAACACCGGTTCACTGGACTCGTAAGTCGAGATATCCAGTTTTCTTTTTCTGTTATTTATTGGTTTACGGTTTAAATGAATAAACGGCTTTGGGTCCATCCATATATTTCATCATGTATGTACTGAATTTATTATTTATTATCAATAAATTTTATTCTCCGAACTACGGTGCCAGAATGTTAAAACAAACACCGAACACAAATACTTGTAGAGCTAAAAATGCCACGTGAAATATTAGGTGCATAGTGTTTATTTCTCGCCGTAAATTAGCTATTTATTTTTACAGAGCGCAGAGTTATATAGATATATTGCGCCCTGGTTATAGGTACCAGGGTACCAGGCTGTACCGGGTCGTTATTAGTTTGCAAATTTACATTTTTCGACGGTGCATAACGTGATCCCGGACGGACGGGTTGATTGGCCGAGGTAGGGGAGAGATTGGCGGACACGCCATCGGATCCAATCACGAATCGTATCGGCATCAAAATCACGACGACGTTAACTTTGTTTCTGAGTAAAGTTGCAAAATACGTTGTTCTCTGTTCGATCGAAATTACAAACGGGGTCAAATTCGCCAATAAGCCCAACGAGAAATATCCACAATGGGATACAATGCTATTGCCCCCTCCCGGCACCTTGAATTAAATTTCAGATATCAGAAAATTAATCTTAAAAAGATATAGTATATATATAACAACACATAACATTTTTATTTTTTATGTATTAAGTATTCCGGACTTCTTTTTATAAACTAGCGATTGAATAGGTCAGAATGTAAGGGCGTGGTAGGTGTGATCCTGGGTTCGCTTAGTAATAATAAGACAGACTATTGTTGAATCACTCGCGGATTTGAATGTTTATCATACCGTATTTATAAGAATTGAGGTGGTCATGGAGGGAGGGAAGGAACGAGAGGGAGAGAGAGAGAGAGAGATAGGAGAGAGAGTGTTTGGCTAGGTCAGGGAATAGACCGGTTTCGGCACATTCATATTATTTAGGAAATCGGGGTAATTAATTCTGCTCTCACCGCTGGAATGTGCAGTTTGCACCGGGACAAGTTCTCAGTTGTCCTTACAAATTCAACAGCGACCGGAGCGTATTTAGAATGCGCTCTAAATATAGCCGGGTGAGACAAACTGAGGGAATATTGATTATAACGATAAAGTGTCCTGACCTGTTAACTCAGTTGCAACTACAAGGCGATCTGCCTTAACGAAACTTATTTATTGAAGCCGAAATAAATTTGTGAATTTCCGCGGCATTAAAGTAAAACACTGACACTCTAAATTCTACTAATGACAGTAACAACTGAATAAAACACTAATTATTACATTTGTATAACTGAAACTTTGCGGGAGGGGCTATACTGGAACACAACATTTAAAACCATAACACTGAACTAAAGAAATAAATAGTAACCGAAGGAGCTAAATTTCAGATTTCATATTTTAACGTTATGTGAAGATTGTACATAAAAACGGTACAAGTGATTTCTTTTCAAACTGTCCGTACGTTGAGTAATTCATAAGGCCTTGATATATCTCAAAGTGTAAGTAATGCCAGTGTTATTACAACGATCCCAGGATCGTGCAACCGAGATTGCACAAACTAATCGTTTGTTTTCACATTGTTTCAAGATCGGAGACTCCCTGTCGTTATGCGCATAAACAGCGCTTCATTATTCCGCCATTAATCAATCCGCTTACTTTTACTTTTCTATAACTGACCTAACTGCATAACATTGCCTTCCGCATGAATAAGATATTTGCAATATTATTTTGTAACTAGTACGCTACATTATAATAAATGGTAGGTTTATAATTCCGTACGATACAACCTGTACACGCCAGAACGGATGATAGGAAACTGAAAATTGCTCTGGTAGCGTACTAAATATATTAATATATTAGCCATAATAGGCCTATTTTTAATGGCTAGCCTTGTGAGTCAGCAGGATACGGATACGGATTAGGTGCAGGTTTTCTTGATCAGTCCTTGGTGACGGAACAGGTGGGGTTTCCGAAAGGTCAATTTATATCCGCGTATCCGGTATAACTTCCTACAGTGTCACTGTTCACTACCAACTATCAACCATTAAATGGACTACTCCTGTCTTTTCAGCAGTAGAGCGAGTTCTGCCTTCCGACCTCGGACAGTGAATATATATATTTGTATTTCATTATCTTAAAACATCGTCGCCATTTCTTTAGTAATATGGCAAGACGAACATACGTTCTGCCAGCACTATCGTTATCATTTAACTTTTACTGACATATTACTGGCAGTAAGCTGCTGTAGGCTACATAATATCACGAAATTCATAATGATCAGGGCATCATAAAATAGCAAATTAGTTTCATGTTCATTAGCATTCAGTTCATTAATATGAAATCAAAGTCCCCACAGTTACCGACAAAATGTGTGCGAACGATTCAATCGTGAACTTAATGACGACTGGATAACAATATTATAATAAATTCTTCCGTTTCCACACTTTACAGAAGGGTCTTTTAATAATCCGAAAATACTGGAATACATTTTAAACGCACAAAAAATCTAATATTTCAATTATTTCAGCATTGAGATAGACTGTTCATTCACCGAAGGGATCATTAAATCGTCCGTTCATTCACCCTTACCGGCGCGACAGCGCAATTATTGCAACCTCCAGGTGCAATTATAAAAATGGCAACGCTTCAATGAATTCTATGAACCCTGGACGAAGAAACGAAACATATTTAGACTCGGCCGTTACTACACTGGGAACATAGTCAATTGAAACCCCCGTATAATGGCGACAGGTGGAGGACGAACCCGATGTTATGATAATATAGACGGCAGTGGCCTGACGGTGAGGTCAACTAACCGTAGGGTTCAGCGGGGACGCACTAACACTAACAGTAACGCCCCTGTGTCTGTGATCACTCTACCGTGATCCAACGCCGGTTCCTGCGCCTGTTCATCCCGTCCGTCGGTACCATCTCCAGCTTCTTTACCCGCCAAACCCCTACTACCAATAATGTTTTAATTTCACTAAAAATTCGGACACACCCAGTATATAAATTGATCGGTGATAATTAAAAAAAAAAAATTTAATGCCTATTAATTAAAACAGCTGACCGAAATGATTACACTGTAGCAGCATTTCTAGCGGACACCATCGTTTCCAATTAATAGGCCATCGTGAATTCGCCTACGGTTCCGAAATAATTTACGCGGAATGTACGCTCCCGGTTACTTTGTTGGGAAAAATACATTTTGTACATCGAAGAGTTTTTCCGCGGCATTCATGACAATTCCGGCCCTCGGCGGATGAATCGTCCATAAAAAAGTATCAAAAAACGCTCGCGTTCTCGCATTCAAACCGTTTGTATGACCACTGTCTATTTTTCACTATTATTGGAAAAGGGGCGGATAAAACAATTTTCCACACTGGTCAAATACTATTGCAGTTTTTCCGTCTAATCTCGCTGGTTTGGTTTGTGTCGACACCGAGTCAGGTTGGCACAGCAAAGATACGTAGAAATTTGGATACTATTTTTTTGGTTTTCGGGGGGGCTTTTTCATTTAATTTTCAATTTAATGGTGAGGAAGGCAACCCCTATGAGTGTGTAGCGTGGGGCTGCCGCCACCGCCGCGCTGGGGCTCTGGGCCTCTCCCACTTTCACCGGAGCAAGTCAGTCGGCGACCGACCTGCCTGACGCTCGGTACCCCGTCCCGTTCGCGCTAAGTGCGAACCGCGCTAACGACACACTTCGTCGTTCGAATAAGTGCGTACAGTTATCAGTTCGACGGGTTCCGATGGCTTCCATATCAGTTCTGTGTCCCACCGCGAGTTCGTCAAGAAACGCCAGCGGTGGCTCACAAGTGCGGTGATGTGTTTTCGGTCGCCTAGGCTACTGAGTTCGCGACATGTGTTGTGACAGTGACAACGTTACCGAGTAAGTGTATTAGAACTAAGTTAAATGAGGTGGAGAAAAAAGAAGAATACTTAAAAGTACATTTAACTCTGTATGGGCCTGTGGAACTTTCAGGTCACATTTCAATTTATCAAAATTTAACATATAATTATAGCTTTTTTGTGAGATGGCATATAAATCTTAATCCTATAACGTTGTCAAGACAATCAATATCAATTTTTTTAATTTGCATATATAGGTTTATAATTGCTGACTTTTCGTTCCCCCAATTTTTTTGGATTTAAAATAAAAATGCGGCCCACAGAGGGTTAAAATAAAAATCTACGGGTAGTCAAGTAGAAACGAGATATTGTTTGGTATTGGCGTTACTTAAGTTTCCGTTTTTATTGTGCCTACTAATATCATTTATTATAACGACATAAATATAAGTAAGTAATTGGCAACATGATATATTTATATGTAATACACAAAACCGATCAAGTAATAAATAATAATTTATTCTTAGTAACTAATTAGGTCCACTAAAAATGTGCTCATGCTGAATTTACGTTGAAGGTCCAGGTTTGGACCTTCATTCTTTTTGACACAACTGAATCGAAACTCATTAAGAGTGCAATACAAATCGTACGGCAAGTAAAACTCGTATCTTCTGTCCGCTTTGAAATTAAAACTCATACTAATTGAGAGAAAAAACTAAAAAAATGTAATTTTCTTCACGTTCACCCTTCGGTACGGTGGAAACGGAAACTGCGAAAACGGACGTTTTCTGGGACTTGAGTACTTGAAAGTTGCACTCTCTATTTCCTTTTATCCGAACCTAAATTTCTAGGATTAAATTTGAGAATATACTGTTGCACAAAGTTTGCTGAAACGACTGCATAGAATAGTAACTTGTACATCCCAAAAATAAGACAATAGTTTGTTTAGGATTAAACACTATTTAAATGTCAATTTACAGAGACAGGTTGTTTTAGCATAAATAGATATACAGAATTCAGATTCTGCTGTTTAGGTCAGGGTTTTGTTCAAAATAGTTTCCTATTGAAGTAAAGTATTGTTTCAGATATAATAACAAAAGAAGTTGAAATAGAAGCAAAATTATGGAGAACATGTTTTGATATTGTACAATGATAAACGGTTTATACTACATCACAAAGTGAAAATGTTCCAAACATGAAAATTCGAAATGAAGTACGGCGCAACGAGGCGGAAGGGACCACGATGCTCCCCATCCGATTCGGACCGAAATAAAAACGATTCTTATCACCGACTGACTATGCGTATGGTCCCTATTATTTTGGGCATATCCAATGTATTTTCAATTTTTTTTTCTTCATCAGATAATATACATTATATTCGGAATCTTTTCTTAATCGATAAAGATAAGCGTTACAAAATCAATTCGGTGTTGTGAGTCCTCCAAATATTGACTGCTACTGAAGTTCTAGACCAGCTCTACATTTGTGCTTTATTTTCCCTTTTACTGTAACTTCCTAGCTTAAATAAGAAGAATAAAGGACCGCAAAATTCAATTAATCCCACAGGTAAAAGTGTAATGGTCTTCCTTAAATTATAATTAAAAATGTTTTACTATTATAAAGGAATCGGGTTAATCTTATAATTGGAAGATTTCTTTTTTCAAATTAAGTTATTATAGAGTTGATCACGAACCGTAGTTCAATAACACGATTAAATTCGATACAAAAATTAAGTGATTATTGTAACTCCGAATTCTATGTAAAGTGACAGTTTTTTTTTATTTCTAGGGTCATTAACCGAAAACTGAATAAGGTGCTATGAATTTTTGTAATTCTGTTATCCCGAACATCATCGGGATCGATTTGCATATTTTTTTAACGATAATAGAGCAAAGTATGTTTTAGCCAGTCAGGAGTTAGTCGTAATTTCTTAAATAATAAATTAAAAAATTATTGCAACCGACTGACATGGCTGGGGATAAGCGAAACCGAGGTCTTTAAATCTTATCAAAACATTGACATTTCATCTAATAGACGGGGTTCATTCGGTGAAATATGAAAGGGCAGAAACCAATGGTAAAAAATTTGATGAATTTATCGCAAACATGTCCCTCTAATTGATGAATTAATGATGTACAGGTAACAACTGTACTGATTACGTACAAGATCTCAGAGTAATCTATTTTATGGGTCCCATGGTGTAACGGTTAGCACTCTGGACTCTGAATCCAGCGATCCGAGTTCAAATCTCGGTGGGACCTTGATATTGTTTAATTTTCCTTTTCTAAAATTTCTAAAATAACATGTAAAAATCACTTAAGTAATCGACAAATTGATTTTTGAAAATGGTTCACTGGATCTCCGCATGAGGGCGCCATAGCACAGCCGGCGAAATCCGAAACTAATATTCCTTCTAAATGTCCCAGATTTGTGTTAAAATGCAAGACATTTTGCGGCAGAAAGTACCTTTAAATTATAATAATTGAATGAAGTCTTATTACATTAACTACATGTTTTTATTTACATACGATTTTACTTCCAATACATTTATAATATTATAGGTAATTTTCTCTATGTCCCTGATAGAATTTCTGAAAATTACTATATTTTTAAGTGGGGCAAGCTGTAAAATTAATGAAACCATATTTGCTTTTTACAGAAATCTGAGAGGTACGGGTTTGGGCCGGGATGGTTCCAGCGGAAGTGATCTTCCAGAAGCAAGGAGCACCCCAGCCATTGGTCTCTTCTCCACAGCCAACGAAACGACTCCAACTCAAATTTTCGCCTCTTAACTTATTTATTATAAAGTGTCATAAGTGTAGCGATAAAATATAACCACATTAGTCGGTACCAAAATAAATAGACAGAATGTCCAAGTGGCAATTGAGAAGACAGAGGAGGACGAACGGTGGTGAATTGTTGAGGTGTTTGATAGTGATTTCTTTTATACTGTGCTCATCGTGTCAGGGCTCATCCTCGAACAGGCCACCCAGGTTCATCATCGACGGACAGACGGAAATAGTTCTTAGGCTAAAAGAAGGATCCGAAACACCCGTAGGTAAGTCAAAAAATAAATAAATCACATATTGTACGACCGCAAGGTTTATTTCGTATTATTCTGTGCATGAAAGTAATTCATAGAATAATGATATAGAAGATAATAGGTCCCCAATAGTAAACTATAATCCCATTTTTCTTAGGTCTTAGTAGCTCACGCCATTGCAAACCATAAGACACGGTAGCTATAGCTAATCGACAAGTAAATTACTCGATTTGACGAAATTCAGTTAGTAAATAGAATTATTTAACCGCCCCAAGTTGTTATTCGAGTTTATTAGAACGAATTACTAGACAGCACAATCATTTATAGGAATGGAGATTGTAAAATGGTTCGAATAAATATTTCTCTCCGGTTATCTGGCTGGTAAACTTAAAGAGGTGGTGGAAAAAGGAAAACGTTATTTATAATCCTTTGTTATTAGGTAAAATAATCCCCTACTGGTAGGTAAAATATATTTTCGTCATAATATGCGAGTATCGCTACTACTCTAGGAGGCCGCCAGGCGCTTGCTTTCTATGGTCGCCGATGACATTATTAAGATGAAACAATAGTAGATAGTGGATAGAGATTAAAATTGCCATAGATTGTTTTCAAATAGTTATTACTAATATTTTGCAATTTAGAACACTTTATTTATTTATTTTTATGATGGTTTCTATTTTTATTCAACGAACGAACAAAACATTCCTACCTGTTATTAATATCACGTTTACACTCAATTATCTAGGATTATCTCTGAAAAAGTTCCTAAAGCAAAACGGCCTATCCTTATTCAAATTTCATCCTGCCATTATAGTATCCTAATAGTGTTAGAATATATCTGTTATTGAAGCATCGCATTGCTACATTTATCTAGACAAATTCCACTTGTAAATCTGGAATGAATTTCAGCGGCTGTCCACGAGCAGTCTGTTAACAGTTGACCGGTGTATTACAGGTAGCCTAATCTACAGGCTGCGCGGTATGGACCCGGACGGTGACGTATTGACTTTCGGCATCAAAGAGAACACGAACGGAGCCGACGTGATACGAATCGAAAACCTGGGCACAACAGAGGCCAACATATATCTCAACAAGGAACTCGATCGCGAGGTCAGTAACGAGTGTTTATTATACATTAATCTAAATTCGAAATCCCGATCTACTACCCCAATACTACACAATCGTTCGGTGAAGCTCAGACCGAATGAAAAAATTACAAATTGGGCCGAAGGAAAATCTCATCGGGAAATTTAAAATAATTAATATCTAGACCGACGAATTATGCAAATTCAAAGAAACAAGCCTTGTAGTGGATAATAAATTGTAACTCATACAGCAGGATCTACCGTCAGCAGTTTTTTGATTCTGAGCCATGGAAAAAATAAATCCAAATTTGGTGTGCGGTAAACAATTAGCCTATAACAACGTGCCGATTTTCAAACGCGGCGGTTTCCTTTTCCTGATACTGATTTCTCTTATAATTCAAGGGAAGATTTACTTTGCGGCCTCCCGGAAACGACAGCGGAGCGGGACAAATCGGGTTCTGGAAAATTTCATTCTACAAATTGTCCGGTTTCCTGTTTGTTTTTTTTACTGGAAATGATGAATCGGTCGTTTCCACCGATCACCGATTCCAGGCGTCGAATCGCTAATGGCCCGTGTAGATTATTATCTGCAATTTTACCACCGGACGATGTAGACACTTTCACAGTCTTTTGTACGTTTTAAACGATAGAATTATTTATTTGTTCGTCGCAGGACAGCCCCCTGGAGTTTCCTGGGCCCGCGTCTTTTTTTTCTATCCGTTGGGCTCAAGACCGGCCAAGAATTCTCGTACAGCGTTTAAGTTACTCCGAATGGATTTTAAGCACTTGCGATTAGTTTATAAAAATACGTATTCGTAAATTAAGAGAAAACGGTAACCGACTCTACGACTAAACGGCGGCGTATTGATCTTAGAAGATAACAAGAAAATCCAAAATTAACGAACTATATTCAAACTGTTATTGATGCTGGCCTACGGAGTCGAACCGCCGATGTCGAGCGTCGGAAAACCGGTATTAATCGATACCCACGTTTCCGGATCCCGGCGGCAGATCATACAAGTACTGTTGTACCCATGCACATTATAACAAACTAAATTTGTAAATTCGAAGAAGTAAAAATAAATCGAACGGTCAGCAGTGTACCTGTTTTGAGCTTGACAACTACGTCGGGTAAGAGCCAGGAACGTGTCGGAATTTTGGAAAACAATTTTCCCAACTTTTAATCAAAGCGAATCTTGACGACGGTAAAGCCAGAGTACCGTCATAAGCAAGTTAATGAGGATTTCATTTTATTTTTCCCTACATTTTTCGATCACACCATCCGACAGTGACCTTATCGAAGTCCGCGACTTCGTGACTGGGTTTCGTCCTCTAGTTCCGAGTTTTCTCACCTTTCCAATCCCCTTATCGCTCCTAAGTATCGAATAAAGCTGCTCAATTTTGTGTACAATTATCGATTGTTATATGTACGCATGTGTATATATGTATATATTATTATATGAACAATGATTGGTTTTGTGTTGACTTGGTTGACATGATAAAATAAGTCACCCAGTGGTGGTACTTTTATGGCTGAGTAAGACAGTCTCTTGGCCAGGAGCGTTTAAGCCGACGCGGGGGGTGGGTAAAGGAGGGACGTATCAGTTTATACGTACATTATATATGCTCTGCCTATATTTTTCGTAGGCCAGGGACGAGTACATGTTAGTCATGACTGTGACCGACGGGCGGCTGGGCGAAGGCAACTACATAACCCAGAGTCTACTTCTGTTGGTGGAAGACGTCAACGACAACGAACCAATTTTCAGGCCCTACCAGTCATCGATAAACATCAGAGAGGACAGCGGACCCGGTATCGTAACGACAGTCGAAGCCACAGACGCCGACGAAGGACCCTACGGGCAGGTAAACCCCATTTTATCTAACTACCAGTCTAAAGAAAACATTCTGTTCTGAAGGGATCCCAACAAAATATTACACGATAGAAGGTATCGCAACCGATTGTAAAAGTTTCCACCAGAGAATTAATTAAAAGCGGCGTCGAAATTAGAACCAACCCGAGGTAACTCGATACATAATCGAATTATAATCGGTGTAGATGAAAGAATTTAAAGGATTTCATTAATTTATTTTACCTTTAACAGTAACAGAGAGACTGCCAGGATTCAACTTCGCTCCATGTTCAAAATAATATTTTCTAGAGCTACCTCAGAGGCCTGTTTTATTAGATAGGCTTACAATTTTGTGCAAATTCTGTACTATTTTTAACTCCAATGAAACAAATTTCGGGTCCGCATTGTCGTTTGTTCGATAAACCTTGCATCCGTAGAACAATTACACTGGAGATTCATCAGAATGTACGGTACAATTAACGTCGCTATTCAAAACATCTTATACTCTTTTCCTTTCATGCGTAAAGTCGTAGACATCCTGTTTCGGATTACCGGAAATATGTATCCCCAAACCGGAACCGGTATCGCAGTGGTTAGGAGGGGGTTACACATTCGCGGTGTCGTCTCCTATCCGTTTTCTCTCGAAACGAAAAAAGAAATCGGAGCGTGAAATGGTCGCGGAACACTTTTACTGGCGCTTTCGAACGGGCCCCTTTACATAGATGGCGATCGACCAATAAAATTATAGTAAGTATATTAATACATTACATGCGAGGCTCACGAGTATGTGAACCCGTCGATGCCGCAAAAGAAGGAGTGGATTTGTTTCAAAGACTCATATGTAAGCAGTAATAATCCCTCACATAAATTACATCTTTACAGCTTAAATGGTAGTAGAAATAAAACATTTTATACAATGCACCGATGCATTTCGGTTGCCCGTCGGCTGATGTCAGTGTTTATTATAGACGATGGCGAAATTCGAAACCTATCGAGCATAAGACCAAATCAGCGAGTTGCGACAGAAAAGAGCTAGAGTTGTGATTATTCTACTGCCAAACAAATATTTTAAGTTAAAGCAATTCATTTTATACAATCCAGGAAATTTCAAAATATACTCCGAATACAATTCAAGCGTAGAATCTTAAGTAAGCGAAAGTGTCGATTCACCGCTAGGAAGTTATTAAAATCTTACGTTGCCCCGCGTTAAGTGGTCAGTTTTAACTAGTTCAACTTTAATAAGTTGTTGTCTAATTAAGTTGAGGAAATCCGGAAGAACTTTGGAGATGGGAGGCCCTGCGTTCCATCGCGCACTGAGTTAAATGTATCCAGACCAAAAGGAAATATCGAGGAATTTTTTTAATTTTATTTTGTCACGACTAAAATTGTTTAAATTATATTTAATGTAAGTGCTATTTGATAACGCGAATGTACTTTTGATAAAGATGGTTTGATAAATGATAGTACTACTCCTGCTCCTGCCCTTGCTAGGTAGTGAGGAAATCACGAGGTCATTTTCCCTTAGGGCGCCGCTCGGGATTTTCAGGAAGTTCAAGATTTTCAGAACTGCTCATTTGACGATAAATTATGGCTGTTTCCCGCTCTTTGATGTACTAACCATCGCATGGCGCTTAACACTTTCTGGCACTTGCAGGTCGTGTACCACCTCCAGGAGCAGGACAACGAAGACGGGGTTTTCACAGTGTCCACCGTCAACGGCAAGGGGGTCATCAGGCTAGTCGGCAAACTCGACTACGAAAAGAAATTTCTGTACCAGCTCAGAATCCTAGCCGTCGACCGCTCAAATAACGACAGGGTGACTACTATTTTACTGAATTAATTAACTCGAAATCGTTAACCGGCTTTAAAGCTACGCATATCTTGCATGATATGGTTTAAAAAATTACTAACGTCCAAATTATGACGAATTAAGAGTAGATAATTTTTTCCATTGCTTACCGATTTTATACTGTATTAGCTGGTGTACCCGGCTTCGTTTTAGAGCTTGCAATGATAATTCAATCACGCCTTACACATTAACTACCTTGATGATGGTTTTAATATTTAATTGCTCTTTTATGATGGTAAAATAATATTTTTTAAGTATGTTCAAAATATATATATATATATATATATATATATATACACGTGTGTGTTTGTACATATATGAATTAATTCCAGGTGAACACGGGTACCGCAGCGATTCTAATAAAAGTGCAAGATGTGGAGGATCAGCCGCCAGAGTTCGTGGTCGCGTCACCCGTGACTAGAGTCAGCGAAGATGTCCCAATAGGGACGTCAGTCCTACGCGGTAATATTTCTACCTTTCCATCAAAAATAATCCTAACAATAATACGCAGGAATTGTAATTCCGCCATGACGTCTTAATTCATCTTAAATTCTGAGTTAAATGAAGAATACGTAAGAGAGTGCCCATTGAGGAATGAGGGGATATTAAGAAATTGGGACATATATCAGTTAAAATTGGATCCATCTTATTTCTTACCTACTAAACAATGAAAAACCTATCACACTAACAATTCATACCTAATTATTATATATTGGTTTGGTTTGTGTCATCCCTAGTTTAGTGGTTAGTATTGTGGGCTTTGTTTTATAATTTAGTATTTTGTAAATGACAAACTGCCATCTCGTTGTCTTTCGGTCACTGAAGATGACTTTAGTTATACTTTATTGTAACCAAATGTTCCATGTCCATCCGAGTTTTTCGCGCTCTTTAATCAATAAAAACATTTCTCAATTGTTCTCAGTGAGGGCTGTCGACGGCGACAGAGGGGTGAACAATCGGATCACATATTCGGTGATGAGTGGTGGGGGTGGATTCTTCGACGTGGATCCAACTACAGGACAGGTGTTCACTCTCAAACAGATAGACAGGGAGACTAACACCAATATTATCAACAATGGAGCCGCATACATCCTGGCAATACAGGTCACTAATACCCGAGTCAATTAAATATAACTGAATTTAATCAATAGACTGAATTATTTAAACCTATGGAAATTTGTAACATGCAATATAGATAGACAGGCTCTTTTAACTGATATACGCATTTATTTTGTCCAGGCCAAAGAAGAGACACACACAGTGTATCCACCTCCAACCGCCAAAACGGAAGTGACTATAGTGATAAATGATGTGAACGATGAAACGCCTACGTTCAGGAGCCCGAGATATGTCTGCCAGGTGAACGAGAATGCCCAACTAAACACACCAGTCACTTTTCTCCCACCAGCCATTCCACAAGTCTATGATTATGATCAGGTATCAGTTCAAACTACAATTAGTAATTTCTCTCTTATGACTGAAAAAACTGCTGTTTCCAATTCAAAAACATGATGCTAATTGTGTTTATTAGTTCATTTGTTTGATAATGTGATTGGTCATCAGTACCACCAATAATGCAAGTACTCTTCACAACACAAATCCAAATACACAATGTATATAATAGGCCCTATAGTGAAATGCTCAATTACCAAATAACTTAATTCTATTCTACAATTAAGATTCATAATTCTTTTACATTATTTAATTTTTGGCTGTTTCTAACTGTAGTGCAGAATTAACTAATTAAATTTTAAACTGTAATAGTGAAGGCTTCTCCTCTTCAAATAATTATTTTTAATTTTGTTTTAAATCTTGTTGGATCAATCAATTGCTTGGGAAATTAGATCATACTTTTGTGCTTATATTATGTGTTATAATTAAAAATGTATATTGACTTACTTGCAGGGAAACAATGGTACATTTGTGATGTATATAGAAGGTGACGGTGGTGTTTTTGAAGTAACTCCACATCAAGGGGTCAATGAAGCTTCTTTCCTGATAAGAGTCAAAGATCCGTCAAAAATTGATTATGAAAAAACAAATGGTATAATTTTTCAATAATTTTCTAAAGATTGTATATGAAAATAATGTTAAAATAGTTCTCCATCTAATTCATTAAAAACCAACCAATTCAGAAGAATTTTTCTGATACAAGCCTATGATACTTCCCATTGAATATAAAAACACTTTCTTTGGTTTGTGCATATCATTTTAATATTCCTAACTTCATCTTTTACATGACCATACTGTATATGAAATCAAGTATGAAAATAAAACTTGATGCAATATTATTAATACATCTATCTTGTATATATAAAAAATGAAATCATATTTTGTATTTTGATATTCGTGCAGATGTAATTAGATGAACTAAATATGTAGCATTCTTCTTTAAGGTCATTTTTGTGTGTCCACTTAAAATCTAACACCATATAAATGGATTAGTTTGTAAAGACAAAAACTATGAAATGAATAAAGGAGAAATGTTTCATATTATGTTGGCTCTATAAATGAAATCAAATAATATTCAAATTTCTTTTACAGTAATAAATTTCACTCTGATTGCAAAAGAAAAAGTTGCAAACAATGCCAAATTCAGTTCAGTGCCAGTGACAGTTCATATACATGATATGAATGACAATTTCCCAGAATTTAGTAAACACATGTATGAGGTATGTATATATTCATTTTGCTGTTAAAATTGAAATACTGTTTAGATGTAGTTCCATACTGTTCTTGAATTCAGTTCAAAACTTCCTGAAGTTCAAACTTTCTGAGCTTTAATTTATGACCCTAATGAACTGTTTAATTTATCTAAAAGCTAAAGAGGATTTGAAACTTTCCTAGGCATCCGTACCTGAAAATTCTGGCCAAGGAGCAACAGTTGCTGTGGTTCACGCAAGAGATTTGGACTCGGGGAAGTATGGAACTGAGGGCATCAGATATACCAACTTAGGAGGCAGTGTGGCCGACCTGTAAGATATATATATTATATGGAAGTAATTACAGAATTAAGTAATTCGAAATGTATTTTAACCTTGTACTGAAATTCAATATGGATTTAATTTGCCTACTTTTATTTTTCATTATATGTTATGTTTAATAATACGTGCAATACGCGGCAGATAGTGGCAGTCATTATTTCGATGGAGGTCTTACCACCTTTGTTATTAATCAGTTCTCAGAGATTCTACTTTTCTCTATAGTCAGTATTTATGTGACTCATCCATATATCAAAAAAGGCAAGCAGAAACACGCTAGCTCCCTTTATATAACCTCCCTGATCTTTAAAATGTTAATGTTAAAATTAGAGATTTATGCAGAAGTAATTAAATGAACTAATTATGTAAAACTCTTCTTCAAGGTCATTTTTGTGTGGTCTGTAATTTTTATATACTTTTCCTAAATATATTTCAATCATGCCTCAAACTTATATGTGGGTTGAATTACTGGTGCTAGTTTATCTTTGAAACTAATTTCACTGTTTCTAAATAACAAAGAACCTTACATTAACAATGAAGGAACATTACTTTCAGCATTATATTTTAACTTTTCTTATTTATTATTACCGTTGTTATGTTACAGTACATTTTATGTTTTACGGTAATCTTTTTCATTGTATGTTTCCTCAGGTTGTCACTGGATCCTGTAACTGGAGTAATCACAATAAAAGCTGACTTGCCTACATTTGACAGAGAGCTCATACCAAGACACTACCTCACAGTTGAGGCCAGAGATGATCTAGGATTAGGTTTAAGGTACAGCTAAATCATTATTTTAGTGTTTATTGATCTTTAGAATGATTTATCAATCAATGAAAAAATTGAAGTATTACATGAATCCAAGACTTTATCTTCTTTTAAAGGAAACCTTTGTAGCTTAACTGAATGATGAAAAATTTACTTAAATAAAATGACTGATGCCATCTTTTTTTTTAGGAATACAGTTCCACTTGTGCTAAATATAGAGGATTTGAATGATAATGCCCCACAGTTTGTACAGAGCCGCTATGAGGCCAGGCTCAGGGAAAATGATCTCAATTTTGAATCTCCACTTTTCATCGAAGCCAGGGATTTAGATCTCAATGGTTTGTTTGTTTAACTTTCATTATGTAAAATGTATATCATGAAATAGCACACATTTCTTGAGCCTTCATTAATATATTTGACTTGTTACGTCTGCTCTTCAAGTCATTAATAATAATAATAAATAATTTCATAGGAAAAACAATTACAAATATTAGGAATAAATTAAACCCCTATGACAATTGCACAAACATTATTTTTACATTTCTTGATATTATTATACCAACAAATTTATCTTTAAATTATTCTTTAAATTGAACTAATTCTGAAAACAGGTACAAGAAACAGCGAAGTACGTTACAGCATTGTTGATTGGGAAAGTGCTGGCAGGAACTTCAGTTTAGACCCTATAACAGGAGAATTGCATCCCTCAGGACCTGTAGACTTTGAAGGACTTGTGTCCAGGACTGTCGGCAAGAACTTGATGGCCTCAGTTCCAATCACAATCCATATCAAGGCAGAGGATGGAGGGCATCCACCTCTCTCATCCATCGTATCAGTAACCATCTACGTTCAGGATATAAATGACCATGCTCCAGTTTTCGAAAGGAACAATTACACCAAGACCATACCTGAAGATATACCTGGAGGCACATCAATTCTCAAGGTAAATACATTTTGTACCTGGAATTTAAGCCTAGTTTTGTAAGCTGTACTGAACATGCTACACAATAAATTGTTTATACAGTGAATATCTTACCAAAGAATAATGAATGTTTTACACATCATGCAATTCACTCATGTGTAATAAAACATTTATAATCAGTAACTTATTAGTTACTATTATCATCAACTTTTGACACAAATTAGTTCATAGTATAATTTTACTTAATTAATAGTAGTTAATAGTATAATTTTTTTCACTGTTTATGTCATAATTACATTCAAAATTCTAGTTGAATTGAATTGATTTTAACAAACTGTATTACACTAGTAATCATTTTTAAGGCAAAGGAAACTCAACTACTAATGTAGATTAGTTTTATTTTCTCAAACAGAAAATGCCCTTAACTGCCCTGTGTCTATGTAGGTGATGGCCCATGACAGTGATGGGTCACGACCAAACAACCAAGTGGTGTACAGGATATCGGGAGGTGCCGGGGATAAGTTCATTATAGGTGCAGAGAGTGGGGTGGTGAGCACTGCCCCAGGAGCAAGTCTGGATCCTGACCTGACCCAGCCCAGGGCCACCGTCTATAGTCTCACACTGCTTGCCATTGACGGAGGCATTGGAGCTCACCAGAGAACAGCCACAGCCAGTCTCACTATCATGGTCAATGATGTCAACAACAAACCACCAGTCCTCACAGATCCCGGCATGATAACAATCAGAGAAAACACACCCGTGAGTCTAATACTTAGCTGTTAAATCTCCGATTCCTAGTTACTGGAAATTCATAAATATTGTACCTGAGTGGGTGGAATTAGAAAATTCATTCAGACAGATCATTTGTACTCAGGTTGGGCGTATAGTGCACAATCTCTTTGCGAGTGATCCCGACTCGAATGCCGAGCTCCGGTATGGCCTGGACATGGAAGGGATTGAAGGTCGAACCGAAGAGGGGAGGATAGTGAGAATGAGGGAAGTGGACCTGGCTGCCTGCTTTGATCTTGATCCCCTGGAAGGAACAATTCGGTTGGCCAAAATGTTGGACAGGGAAAAAGTTGAATCGATCAAGATACCAGTAATTGTAAAAGACACAGCGGCACAAACAGGAACACAAGTTGTCACTGGTAAGTCAGATAATCATCACAGGGTTTTGTCCTGTTTTAGTTTTCTTAATAAACTTTTTTTGCTTACCTCAAGTTTTCATATAAAACTAATCATTAAATTTGTTTACAAGCTTTAGTCATTTTACAAGCAACAATTTTGAATTTTTTATTTGTTGTTTTGTTGAGCTTAAGTTTTAGATTTTTGTTTTAACCATGCTTTCATTTTGATTCTAGGGATTCTGACAGTACTCATTGAAGATGAGAATGATAACAATCCATTGTTCAGGAAGCCTTTTTACAGAAGATCTGTGACAGAGAATAGCCAGAATGGAATCACTATTGCTAATATTGTTGCTGATGATGCAGACAAAAATAGAACTATCACATACACATTGCAAGGTACACTTGGCAAATAATAAACTAGACAACCTATATTAAATAAATTTGCGTACAGCATAATATAATGCATTAAAAAAATGCCCTTTTAGTTAAAATATGAACTATGTTTATTAAATATTTCTTTACTTACTTAATTACATTATATTCAATTATGTGTAATTACCAACATTTTTCATGTAATATACTGTAATATTTTGGGTCTAACTCAACATTCAGTGCAGACTTTGTTTTATCAAAAAAAACTAAAACTTCTTAACTCAAACATAATTATACTGAACTGACTCATAGTGGAGTTTAAATGACTAGGCTCTTGTCAAACTCCCAGTTGGTAGGCCATCCCTTGCATGATCAATTTTATTTATTACGTTTATCTTTTTGAATCCTATTTGCTTCCTCAGGTGCAAGAAGTATAACAGAGTTAGTACATTTAGACAAGAATACTGGAGAGATGGTCGTGGGAAGCCGAATAGACCGAGAACAGCTTCCCTGGCTCAACTTGACTGTCAAGGCCACTGACTCTGGCAATCCACCCAGGTCTTCTTTTGTTGATGTCTTCATACAAGTCCTAGATGAAAATGACAATAACCCATACTTTGTGACTGAACTAAGCAATATCTCTGTATGGGAAAATACCACTATAGGTATATTGATTTAGAGGTTACACACTCATTAACTTGGCAGGAAAATCTTGCCTATATAGTGATAATAATATTATATATATGGCTAATTACTTTTATTGAAGAAAAGAAATTACACATTTTTTTAAAACTTAAACATAACTTTAATTTTTATACAAAACAACCCAAATATATTTCAGTCTAGAATCAAGACATTCTGCATTCTTCACCCTTGTGCAATACGTTGGTATCTATTGTTGGGCTGAGGAGAATTTATAATTCATAATATTTTCATTAAGAGTTTAATCACAAATGATTCTTTTATGTTGAATTTTATTAGTAATAGAAAAATATGTTTCATTGTACCTTTTTCTGTTATTGTATCATATCTAATAATCTAAAATCTTAACTATAATAATTACAAGTGTCAACATTTATTTATATCTCAACTTAATGTTTTAGATATACAAATATTTATGTGTGGGTGTATGTATGCATTTACATAATAAAACAAAATATTTATATAAATATTTCCTCTGTTTAAGGCACTGAAATTCTGAGGGTGGAAGCAAAAGATGCTGACACTGGAGACTATGGGAAAATTACCTATTTATTGGACCGGAGGTCATCACAGGTATTTATCAAAATAGTTTCATTAAGAATTAAAAATGTATGCTTATTTCAAAATAATATTTATTGTAATATAATACTTATGTAAAATCATTCAGTGCAATTCATTTTTTTGGTTTCAAAATATTTGTTGTAAGTATTAACTTCTACTTTGTTATGTGTTACAAGTTTTTTGTATTGCCTTGTACTTTGATCCTAATTGTCTTGTAAAGTTCTCCTCAATAAATTATGAAAATTGATCATTTTAATTAATTAAAATACAGCATGGTTTAATTAATTAGATTTATATGATCTTGATTCAGTAATAAAAACATTTACCAATAACTTACATCCTAGCTAAAGGATTACAGGTAACTCTAATTTAAAACGGGGAATAATTATTGGACTTAATAATTGTATTAATTCTCATATTGAATGCCTGTATCTTGAAATGCTGTCCTTTCATTGTTTCAGGGAAAGTTTCAAATAGATCCTGAAACTGGTGTGGTTAATGTGACTGACAAGCTTGACAGAGAAGAAGAAAGTACTTACATGTTGATCATTCAAGCATGGGATAATTATCAGTTTGGATATGCCAGTGGAGAAAGCAGAAATGCTTTTAAGCAAATACTGTGAGTGAAAATACATAGCAAATTCTACTTTAGTTTTTCTTGTCTTAAAAATTGGCATAGTTAATTAAAATAAATTGTATTGCATAGTAACAAAGAATGTATTATAGTAATCATAGTATGGGGATAATATTTTTTCTGATTGTAATACATTTATAGGAGTTTTTATTTATGTCACTAAATTAATTGTTATATATATATATATATATATATATATATATATATATATATATATATTTATTTATTTATTTATTTATTTATATAGATTAGTGAAAAATTCCTAGCAATATTTTAATATATGTTCTTACAAATAATATAGCTTCTTACGAAATTGCAGCTGGTGGCATTCATATATTATGAAAATATTTGTTTTCAGGGTGACTATTAAAGATGTTAATGATGAAGCACCTAAATTCAGTCACTTACCAACTAGTTGTATAGCAGTGACTGAATTCCATGAACAAAGAGACACAATCACACTCTTAAAAGCCACTGATGCTGATGATCCAAACACTCCCAACGGTCAGATCAGCTTCTCCATACTGGCAGGCAACGAACAAAGTGAGTCATCCCTATTATATTATAGTATTCTTGTTTAATGCATTAGTGTTAATTAATTATGCTAGGGACTGTGGGAGTCTAAACATTGTCCATTTAACCCATTTGTCTTGGCAGGCTGTGGGAATAATGTCAATACAGATTTCAAAAAGTTATGTTTTAATTTTTACCCAACTTCCAATTTTATTGAGGTACTGATCTGCTTGTCCCTTTTCTCATATTATTATATTAAAGAACAACTATTATTATTATTATTTACAGATTTTTAATAAATATACAGGTATCAATTTAAAAATGGCTTGGGATTGTATAATTATATCACTAAAAGATTACTATTTGAAAGAGAATTGATGAATGTCATTCAATTGAAATGTATACTACAGGGCAAAAACTGAAATTTCATTTTCTTTTGTCATTTTAGTCAATTTTATCAAAACAATTATGAATATCATTTATTTCCACCAATTTTAATTAGACAAATAAAAAATGTACACACATTAAACACACAGCAATATTTTATTTGGTTTTCTGTAGGGCTGTTTGAGCTAGAGCCTGTAGATGCTTGGTCGTCACGACTGTTGAGCCTACGGTCATTGAAGGGTCGTTATGGCAACTATTCATTGACCGTTCAAGCAGTTGACCATGGAATTCCATCAAAGTCAGCTATCGCAAATGTAGATATCTGCGTCACTGACTTCAATGACAACCCGCCTGTCTTCATCAGTCCACCTCACAACATTACCATACGAATACCAGAGGTAGATTTGGTTTGGTTGCATTTTCAGATTTTTTTCCATTACTTTGTACTCAAGCAGAAGCATATTCTATTGCACCCTCTTAAGGTATACACCTGAAAACGTGTATTGTACAAAAAAACATGGTTCCTCTTGTCTAAATGTTGGTCTTGTCTAAAAATGGTTAAGATATACGAAAATGACACCCTGATACAGAATTTTTTTATATTTAGAGTCTAAGTGAGTAACATACCTGGACGCATCTACCTAGGGCATTGTTTTTTCTGGTCTTACAATTATCTAATATATAATTTAACAAATACAAAAAAATCAGTTCATGTAAAATCAAATGAAGAACTAAATGAATTGGGATAAATTATATGTGATTAATTATCCTAAATATAAGAGATGTTTATAATTAGCATATCATAACTAAACCACATGAGGTGCTATTTGAGTATATTATTTACATATTCGATGATTGACATGTTTATTATAAATTGGTTTCAGAATGCAACTGTAGGAAGTGTAGTGATAGGTGTGGAAGCTGTAGATAGTGATATTGGACAAAATGCTGCCATCAGTTACAAACTCAAACAGGATTTGGGGGGTGACTGGAGAACATTTGAAATAGATCCGTACACTGGTATTATAACTCTGCATCAACCACTAGACAGAGAAATTCAAAAAATTTATCAGGTATAAATTTTTATTTACTTGACCAGACATATTTTTTATATTGGTGGTGCACAGATGGGTATGAAGTTATACTGTGACTATGTCTTGTTATACATTTTAGACTAATATAGTTGATTTTTAAAATTATACAGATACGTGTAGAAGCCTATGATCATGGTGTCCCAACACCACTCTCTTCAGATCTGGACCTGACAATATATGTAAGAAATATAAATGACTACCAACCACAGTTCCTCATTGATGAATTCACTGTCAACTTTACAGGTAGAGTAGCTAAAATGATCATGATATTAGAAACAGGTTTTGGTATACATTTTCAATGTTAATTTTACATTTTGGAGTTCTGGTAAAGAGAACATTATATTATTACTGATTTATTTTTATATAAGTCTTAATTAATATCTTCTACTTAATTTTATTATTACTGCAGAATATTTTTAGAATCAGCCAGAATATATTGGAAATTTCCATGTAACTGACTGATGTTTATTCTATTGGTGGAACTAAATATTTCTAATAAAATCTATTATTATATATTTTCTCTTGATGTAATAATTAATTGGACCCCATGGAATTTTTCAATGGAACTAATAAAGTTCCTAATTCTAATACTATGAGTCTTAGGTAGATTTTAAATTTCAGAACAAGCTAAGCCTGGTTCAGAGAGGCGAGAACTTATTAACACAGTAGATCGAGATGATTTAGATGAAATGGAAGACACACCTACCCCAGTTTGTTACTACATTGTGTCAGGCAATGATGATGACCTTTTCAACATTGAACCGCTCAGTCATCAAATTACAGTAAGTGATTTATAATTTAGTTCACATTAATTATGCAATTAACCAATAAATGTGGCTTACAATTTCATATATTATTTTTTTACTGCCATAAATTTGTATGACAATCTTGTACTATTCCAGGTGGTAAGACACTAGTATTTATTGATTTTGTTTGTACTCTACCTCTTTCTTATAGTTGTTACAGGAATAAGTTATACTCTGAGACTGAGTACTTGACTAAGTTCTTAAAATTAATTGCTAAAATAAAATACTGTATTTTAGGCTGTGAAAGAGCTGGATCGTGAGACTGCCGATTACCATGTCTTGATAGTGAAGGCAAGTGAAGACTGTGGGCATGCCCCAAACCCAGTGCTCAACAATAGCATGTGGTTTGACCCTAGAGATGATACCACCCTAAGGCTTCTCATAAATGTAGAGGACATCAATGACAACCCACCAAAGTTTGTGAACAGGGTTTTCACTGGTGGAGTTACAACAGAAGCTGACTTTGGCACTGAGTTCATGCAGATTAAGGTAGATTTACACATAAAATGTAGATGTGTGAATAATTTTATATATATATATATATATATATATATATATATATATATATTATATGTATTATATAGTGTTATTGTGGTTATTGTTTGTATACAAATATTTCATTAATTTTGAAAACAGGATAGACACAAATTGTCTACTTTGTTTTTTAGGCGGTAGATGCAGATATTGGCACTAATGCTGAAGTGAGCTACTATATGATGGGCGAGACAAGGATGACCCTGAGTGAAGGAATGGAGAACATACAGCAGCCCCCATTTATTGTGGACAAAGAGTCTGGCAGTATTTTTCTCAATTTTGATCCACAAAAGGGCATGAAAGGCTATTTTGATTTCACAGTAAATATGATTTTTGTAATTCTTACTTTGAGTGCTACAAGATTCTATATGTGGTGTCACACTTAGTCAAACATCATAACACTTTATATACTGTTACACATTAATACTAGATGTAGTCTTACTCTTTCAAGTGGGAAGGATTTATATTGACATAGCGATTAAGTATCCAATACCTGCGATGATTATATTAACCACTTAGTCACATCATCTATGACATATTACAATTACCTGTCTGAACTATGCATTAATAATATTTATTTCTTTTTGCATTGAAATATCCCTTTTTTATAGTTTACACTTTGCTCATGCTTTAGTTTTTGCCACAAATATGATTATAAACTTTAATATACATTTAAAAAGATGGTTTAATGCTTAAAGTTAATGCTTACATTAATTTCAGGTGTATGTGAATGACACGGGTGGATTATCAGACACTGCACATGTATTTATCTATTTGTTGCGTGAAGACCAAAGAGTCAGGTTTGTACTCAGGCAGCATCCACCAGAACTCAGAGAAAACATCGATCATTTCAGAGAGTATGTATTTTAATTCTCTGCAATATTAATATAATTTAGTACATACTCAATTATAATTATGCAATATATTGTCTTTGTCTTGGCAGAGTTCTTGGTAATGTGACAGGAGCTATCGTGAATGTAGACCTGTTCAAAGTGCACGAATCTCGAGACGGCCGCGTGGATAAGACCAGGACTGATTTATACATGCACTTTGTCAACCCCACAGACCATTCGATATTAGAGGTACACCAGGTACTCAGGATGATTGACCAGAACATAGAACATCTTGATACTCTCTTCAAGGTGCGTCACCTGCATTTAACAAGTTCAAATTTGCTCTCCCACAAATGAACATTTGGAGCACTAGTACAAAAAAACTATGTGAATAGGAAGTGAAGGAATTTTTACGTAACATTGTGTTGCATTCTTCACAATGCTGTTATTATATGAAGTTGTTACTACAGTGAAGCTGTATTTACGTAAAATCAAATATTGTAAGCATTCTCATGATTTAAAAAACAACCTTCATGCACCTTGCTGGTATAATGTGTGATAATGGCATTTAATAAGTAATGTCCAATGATGCCTCACCTATTATATTAGCCATACCACACATCTGAAGAAATTAATACATATTGAACTCATTTAAGTGTTCAGTAAAAGACTGATTGGTATTCCGGTATGACTGAGTGCAGGAATTCAACGTATTAGACACTCAGGCAGCGGAGGCAGTTGTGCTGGCTAGGATACTGGAGCCAGACAATGTGCTTGTGCTGTGGCTGGCAGGTTCTACTGTGTTCCTGGCACTGCTCCTCCTTGTAGTCATCTCGCTCTGTCTCTCCCAGAGGTCTTCTTACAAGAGGCAACTCAAGGCAGCAACTGTTGCTGCATTTGGTCAGTCCTATATTTCTTTAACTTAGACATAAGATTTAACTTAGACATAAGCCCTAAATATTTGCTTGGATAAAAAAAGAAATAGCTCCTTAAATATAAAATAGCTCTAAATTATGACAGAAGACACTTTAATTGACAGTTTCATAACATTTATAATTTTCTGTTGATTATATGACCTGTAATAATATAGATGTAAGAAATATTAGATAATATGTACATTAATGGATAACAAATTCTCTGATAGAATGTCCCTTAATCTGCATTCTCTCATCCTTAAGAGTTTTCTCCATTTGTAATGAGAGTAACAGCTTTAATTCTAAATTTCTCAGGAGACAATTCTTTGAGCAACAAATTTAATAACTATTATTAATTGACAAGTATGCCATTTTGATTATACCATTATAAAAGGCTATTTTAATACTTACAAAATTCAGAATATGTAGTAATTATTGTATAACTTCTCCTGTAACTATTATATACCTAAGTATTAGGAAAATTTGGAAGTCTAGAAGTGTAATATTAGGATAAATGAAGCTATATCCTAATACCAGAGTATCTTTGACTGTTATTGTTGGAATAATTCCATGCTAACTCTAATATAAGTTTTTTCTCTATTTATAAGGCGCAATTTAGACATTACTTATTTTCGTGTTTTAAAAAAAAATAATTAGCGGTCGGTGAAGTAAATGACCTCTCTTTAAGTAGATGCCCGATTACAACGAACAAAGGAAACAAAAAATAACCAACTCAATAATACAGCAAATGATTCACAAAGTCTGAGTACTTATTAGGTCGACACTGCATTTTCAGAATTGCAGAAATAGTCTTAAAGAAGAGTACGCAAGTCGGGATCATTAAGAAAAATCGAATAAACACTGGAACAAAGAGGAAGTGAAAACGAATTAGCCGCTGTTAAGCTAATCATAATATCGCGTGCCTTGTTTTTTGAGGAAGAACAACTCTCGACAACGAGATACTATGTTTTATTCAGCGCTGATATAATTCGAATTCATATAAGACAAATAGATCCACGATCTTTCAGATTTCCACTTTCATATACATTCTGCGAGAAGCTAAAAATGAATCCTGGAGGATGTATATTTTATTATAGCTCTCCAACGACAATAAAGTGACAAAAATGACAGTCACATGAGTAATAAAGTTAACATGGCTCAGGAAATTTAATTCACCTGATGTAACATCGCTTCAAATGAGTCCCCCGAATATGAACCTTTTTCTGGAAAAATAAAATACTGGTTAAACGACGGGAACATGAAGAAACAAGTGCATAAACCGAGTGTGAGAGGTGATACGGCCCCACTGTAATACGGCCTATCTCTAAATCTCAAAATAACTATTTCTTTTGTGATTTAACGGGCTATTTCTAAATCAGTAAAAAAACCCGGAAGCAGAACGAGCTTCCCTCCCCGCAGTGATAGTGGCCGCCTGTACCCACAAGAGAAATGTGTTTTACCAAAAACCGATAACGTACGTGTTCCACATTTCATATTTAAAAGGAACGAGTTCCCCTTTAAATAAAATAAGATCCTCATTCTCCGCACCACATTTGAAAGCTGTACATCCACCGATCTTCTTTCTAGAACAAGTAGTTGATTGCAAATCAGTACAGAAAGTGTCATTTTTATTTCGATTTCAGCTTTCGACTAGTTTTTCATTTTACTTCATCTACCAAAAAAGGTATTTATAAGTTCCCAAAATGCTTTTAATTTACGGATGTTGCCAAACCCTCTTTAGAAAATAGTTGAAAATGCATCCATACCCTTGGATACAATTACATTCCTCTGTAACCATGGAATTTCAGTGATTTTCATCTAAAGTTAAATCGGTTAAATTTTATATTCTTAAAAATATCACGTAAATGTTAAAGAAGTTAACGCGCGTTTAAATGTATAACATTTCTATACGAATGAAGTTTATACCCTTTAAAGTTAAAAGAATTTTCAATTTTAATTTATTCCGGTGGATTTCGTCTTTCGTCTTTCGGTCGTTAGATTACTTAAATGACTTAACTTGATGTAGATGTTCCAAACGATCGCGGATCGCCGAACAGATATCTGAAATTAGTTTCTGTTGTAGTTTGAAAGTCGGATCGGACGTGTCTGTGTCCCGGGAAGGCTAGAGCATTGTACGGATCGGCCCGGGACTCGGAAACAGAACCGATGTCATTTTTAACGGTAGAGGCGGGGCCGGATTCTTCGCGAATCTGCACCTCCAGGAGGGAAAGGGAGAGGAATGCCATCGTGGCCTATTACGAACGGGAGGGTCGACTCTCGGCACTGGATAGGCGGACTCTGGAAAACCTGCCCGTCTGGTTCGTATCGCGTTTGGCGTTGGAGGAGGTGAGGTGCGTGCGCGAAGAGAACTGGCCGGTGGCGTGGAGCGGCGACCGGGTGCTGGCCCAACTGAAGACCTGCTTCGCCCACCACAACCTGCCCGGCACTACACACCTCGACTCTCCGCCACCGGCCACGCACGCCTGCCCAATCTGCAACCCGCCGGCATAGTAGGCCTATTATGATAACAACAAAAATATGCCAACTATAAAAAACTTTAAAAAAGGGCCCGCTACCATTCCATGTCAACTATCAAATCTAAGCCCGATAACAGACATCGTACTGCTGGCTGTTGGCAAGTAGAACATTCAGGCGGCTACTGGAATATTCGATATCAGATATATCCTTGTTTATACAGATGACTAAAAGTACGGTTGATCCTTCGCGAGACAGAAATAATGCCCAGACTTCTGAGCCATTACTAAGTCGTTATGAATTTACACGATACATTATCGATTGATTAAAACAGAAAATAATTTAAAAATGGAGATGGAGTCGGCCGATTTTGTATGATTACTACAGATTTCATTTATTCGTGACAATGCATGTTTAATGGTCCAGTTTTATGTGTTATTTTTAAAACAGTTACCGTCCCTAAGTATCTGTTACTTCCGCGGGGGGAGCCCTGGCAGGGGAATTTCATTTTTTATTTCTCTGGATAATCATCCCGCAAAGCCGAGTTGTGACGATAGTCTGTATCTCGAAGCGCGCAATCTCCGTAGGCGCTACGTCGTCCATTACCGTAGTCGTGTCTATAGTTTTTGCCGTTTAATAATTTCGTTCGCTTTGTAGGTTCAGCGGAATCCGACATGACGAGGGTGCCGGCGAGGGTGCCAAACACGAACATGCACAGTGTTGAAGGATCGAACCCGATATGGATGCAGGCCTACGAAAACGAGTGGTACAAAGAAGAGACAGTTAGGTAATATAATAAGTCCCCAGCTTTAATATTAATAATCGGACAGTTTTCCTTCGGAGGGAAGCCGAATGTTCCGTAAATCAATAGGTAAAGTTAGCACTATAATATTTCAGTGACCGAATTCAATTCACAGAAAAATAGGGGTAGTAGAGAAATTAATATTTCTTAGGCATCCTCTCCGACAAACGCTTCATGGAAACAAATAGCTTCGTGGGCCGTTAATAAAACCGCCTCTTGCGGTTTCTTAATTACAAATACAAAAAATCCCTTTTTGACGTTGCGAACGCATAATGGCGGCATTTGATAATAACGGTGGATGAGCAGTTTGTACACTCGGTCCCGAAGAAAAGTGAATCATGTGTATAGATACTCAATTTAAATTGCGAATGATTCGGCGATGCGGAATAATATTTATTTTGTTATCAATATGAAATTTGACTCAATTTATTCGAATTACTGATGGGATGAAATAAACAGAAAAAGTATCGTACCTTATATAGCATCTTCGTGAGTACAATAACAGGACCGACACCAAGAAAAAAAAGGAATATTAAATTTATTAATCGAACTTCGTGTACGTATTACATTTGGGGCGGTTTGAATTGTCCTTGCTGTCTTTCATTTTCGCTCGCCTATTTGGTGGTCAGCTACTTGCCCAATAACAGTACTTGCCAAAGGACCTCACTTCATTACGGATAGAAAGTAACGATGTACTGTGTTTAAATATTCACCCGACACGGGTTCTAGCCAGAAAGGCCCCAGTGTGGGACGGCCCCTAGGGCGTGAAAAAAGCCTTCATGGCAACTCCCTTTCCGCGCTTAAGTATTTTGGCCCTTCCCGATCCGCCACTAATTTATCGTCTGGTACTTTTTCTTGAAGCCAAGCGTCGGAGAGGGATTCGTTGGATGAAAACGCGGTGGTGAGCGTGGGTCACGAAGACGCCGGCAACAACTCCTCCTGTAACAGGTCAGTCGGTAATATGATTTTTACAAAACCAAGAAAAAATTCCCCCTGTTCTGTTAAAATGTCCGACGCGGCAATTAATTGAAACTGTTCGACGGGGTGATGATTTTTTTAACCTATTTTGCAGCCAATCGAACATGCTGAAAGGCGATTGTCCTGTGGGGGTCCAAGTGAAAGAGCAGAACGACCTGAACAGGAGCAACGGGAACGGCAACAACGCCTACCACAGGAACCTCTACCAGCACTTGGACAAAATTGGCAACCCTCTTATTTCGAAGAAACTAGAAACAACCGAACTTTGAGATGGCCCGAACTTTATTACAACCGCTGGATAAAGCCTGTTCAATATATAATTTTTTATTTCAAGAATTTTTCAGAATGAAATAGATTTAGTCATGGCTAAATGTAATTGATTCGAAAGCTTTATAAAGCCATTATAATCCCTGTTTTCAACGCTAAAAATTCTTCGATTTTATACGGTATCGTTATAAAATTATTATATAACAAGCACATCCTAAAATATGTAGAAATATTAAGGAGGATTTCCGATCTTTAAGATAATATAACATATTAATATGATAATCCCTAAAGCCAGAAATAATTTTTTATAATAATTAAGTAAAGCGATTAGATCGATACTAAGTTTGTGAGAAATTTAAATACATGACTTCAACGCTATTTATTTGGGACATAATGATGGTTTGTGATAGAAGTGATTATATGAAGTTGTAAAAAACGGTCCTACATTGATGATTGTTGTAATTCATATGGGGGTATTTGGAACTGAAGAAGACTGATTATCATTATACACTTTTATTCTCATTTCCAAATACAAAAAAAACTGTGAAAATCCCAAACGACAACTCTTGTATTATTCTGATGTACTCTATAGTGTGTGTGTAATAGTTTAAAAATATCGGTTTTTCCGTTGAGTTTTAGTGTATTTGTATATAAAATGTGATGTTTTGTAAATTAATTAACTGAGGCGTCAACCATTTATCATGTATATAGGACGTTGTGGTATTTTTACTTGTAATTATTGCATAAGCGAATTTTGTAAAGCGATGTACAGTTTTCTGTTCTGTCGCTGTTATCTTTTTTTACCGTTTGTTTTAACAAAACTAAATTATGCCAAAGTTTCGTAAGTTCGATTATCCATTATCCTTTTGCATTCCTTCCGGGGTTTTCCTAGACGACGGCGGTAAAATTTTAATGTTTTCGAGTTCAAAATAGATAAATCTGATAGACAAATCTTCACCGTTTCTCCCACATTTTGATGGTGCCATCGTAATACCTTTATAGCGGCCTCAATTTTAAGAACTGTACCGAAATGTAACCATTATTGTTCGCTTGAAGACAGTTATTGTATTGAATTATGTCATGCAGTTCTAAGAGAATTCAAAAATAATCAGTCATTGAGTCGATTCAAAAATTCAAAATTGTTAAATGTCAGACGTATCATCTAAAATGGAGATTCATAAACATAATCCGTACTTTATTAGTCTTTTCATTCTAAATGTCCACCGGGACTGTTTAGAAAATTTCTCGGTACTCTTCAATGAATCAATAATACTGTCAATAAATCATTACTTCGTTATTTACTTATTACATTTCAGAATTATTGTTGGTTACATATTAAAAACCTGAATTGTATTTAAATGGGTAAAAAGTGGAATAATTCTAGCCTTTGCGATCATAAGGAAAAATAAAAGAAAGGCGTATTTGTGAAGAATTGGTTAGAAAAGGAAGTCTTACTTCTTATACCGCATGTCCAATATTTTGTTTGCTAATTGTTTAACTTGTACTTGGTGTTAATGGTAAGAAATGAATATAGCCGATTTTCGTTCTCCCATATGAATTTTTTCTTTCGGCTCTACACTTTAAGCCCTAGACTATTATTCGGTGTCACGTTCGGAAGATATTCCCCCAAAAAATCCGTAACAGATGCTGCAGTCATTCGAGGGAAATAAACATCGGGGGCCGAAGAGGGGTTGTAAATTCTTCGAAAAGGTCCGCCCCCCCCTTTGCGCAGCCTCTCCAAGCTAAAGGTTCCTGTTCAAAACATTTACTCAATAATTCAACTTATTTACTCGAATAAAAAAATGCATATACAATACATAGAAGCTGGAATCGGGTTCCTTGCAGTTTTTCAAAGGCTACTCCTTATTTATCGCGTCAATGATAACAACAAAAGGAAAACCTGGGACGACTATCGACCTCGACAGAGATAAGCAGTTAGAAGATATGCTTCGGTCCGGATCTTCTAAGCAAATCATATATAATCGTGACAATTAATAACGACCACAATAATAGTGTACTTGGAGTACTTATTGGACCAGTTGACATTCACAGCGTCTGTTAATTTTCGACGTTGGTAACGTTTATCACCATCGTTTGGTTCAGATCCCAATTTTAAGAATCATACTAATTATATTGTTATTAGTATACTTATTATATTGTTGTTTATCAGTATGATAAACCGATGATAGAAGGTTTTACCCAAGATAATGTCGCCTCCTGAATTAATTTTTGGTCCGTGGCATTAAAATAAAAATTAAATAGGAGTTCCGTGTTAATTGCCAATGCCTAAACTTTTATTTTTGCACTTATTAAAATAACAATAAACGATTGGTGAAGTCTCATTACTGGTATAACAATTTAATATTTTAATTTATTCGGGTGGATTTCATCTGGCTATAAATTGAAACATTTATAAAATAAACCCCAACCATGCCTGCTTTGAAATTTGAGTAAATTTAAAATAAATAAAGAGAAGTCTGGGAGGGTACCCCTTATAAGTGTGATTACTTAAATATAATAACTCATGTAATTATACCCACCTAGCTAGACTCCTCTATTTAGGTACACCAGATGCCAGTGTACATTTAAAATATACAAACTTAATGTATTTTGAATTGCAAGGAATTTTTATTCCAAATTTTGTTTTTTAGACAGTATCCAATGGCATTAATTTTATAGTTTAAATAAAAATGCTAAATCATGTTTCTGAGAAACAAATTAAAGTATTATTTATAGGTAAAGTAAGAAGGACCTCGGTGTTTTCTCAATGGTGTCATGATAAGTCTTCCATGTACGACAAACTGATACACATTACTGTTTGTTATTGTTTTAAATATTTGTATATCTTTGAAATTTTATATTCGTAAATACCAGAACTTGTATAAAAAATAAATAAATTGCAGTGAGTATGCAATAAATTGTATGGTACGTGTGGGGGACGACCAGTTGGCTGAGTGGGGATTGGTTAAGTTAGTGAAGCGCATGCGCAGTAGCCTCCGCCCGGCCTTCCTAAAAACTAACCGAAGACTTTGTACGGACGTCGGGTTAAAAGGTAGTTGTCGTTTAATTTTATTTATTCCTTACTTATCTGAGTTTTAAGAAATGCCTTGAGGATATCCTATGTTATCCTTAGGCAATGCCGATTAAAATTGGCTGCCCTTGTAGGTGTATGTACAGTATTTTTAATGAATTAGTTCTTTCGATATAGTTCAGGAATATAACATTCGGCTATTGAGAAAGAAAAGAAGTACAGTTTGTTTGCTTATTCTTTTTTTACATATAGAACATTTTTTCAATCACTATCATTTAAGTATGAACTCTTGTTTCAGAATTATTCTGTTCTAGGGTTATGAATTCATTGAATTATTACAAGCTGGTTTATCATTATAGCAAATAATTTTCAGGCACTTTTAAAGTATGTTAGACCATTTTAAAAAAGTGATGTTATTTTTTAATTGTATTTTAGTTTCATAAAGTGTTTTTTTTGTTTAATTAGAATAAAATAAATGTATTTTTAGGTATATTAATCTGTACCATCACTATTGGTACAGTTTTCTACTTATAGAATAATTTTCAAAATTATTTCTACTGTATTAGATGCGGGCATAGGAGATTACTCTGCATTGTTCCAGTTTCAGTGGAGAAGAAGCAGTTTACCACAATTTTTGGATTGGGTGAGTTTTAATTTTGATTTATTAAATTTATAGTAGTGTCTCGCTTATCCCACATAAATGGGTCTGAAAGTTGAATAAAAAATGAAAACATCAAATAATAGTGAGGTATTAAGAAAAAGCCTATTAACATCAAATTATGTTACCATTTTACAGTTTACCAAACTAATTATCTTGTTTTATACCAAAACAGAAAAAATTAACTTCAGTACTTCAAGAGTTCAGTCCCTTGAAGAAATTTTTGTTGTGAAATCTGTGTCCCCCTCATTGAATTCATTATGAAAATGTAAATATAAAGTATACCCTGAAATAGGCACTCCTTTATGCCTACACAAACCAAACATGCAAAGCTTCACTAACTTTTTCATTTTTACTGGTTGATGCTTTTTTTGCGATAGTATATCAGGTAATATGAAATGTCAGATAAATGAAAGTGGGATGAATGAGACTCTACTATGTATATTTTATCAGGCAGCATGTTATTCATGAGTAAAATGTATATGTTGTTTTCACTCACATATTTGGCCTATTCTTTTCAATTTGACTGGATTCATTAGTATCCAGTATCTATAATTAGACATATTAGGATAGGATGAATATCCGCTTATGGAATATACTCAGAAATCATGTCATAGCATAACATAAAATAATAATTATTATATGGTTTTAGAAGTTTCATGTATTAACAATAAATCATCATTAATTACTTGTCTATTTAGTATATTAGTCATCATTATTGAGAAGTGTGATTAAAAGTCGTATTATTATATTATTAACTTTTCATTTATTTTATTTGTTCTTGTTTTTTTTTGGAAAAAAGTGCTATTGTTGTTGTCTATGACTGTTGTCCTTAGTCCACTCTAATTTGTGCTTAAAGTGGTATATTCTAGTTTCTGTTTGGCTCCTGCCTGCTTTTCATTATTGAAGAAATATGGAAATAATATTTTCAAATTAAAAAATATAAGATATATATATTTGTTCCTTAACATTCAAGCAGGATTTATAACTGTAGTTAATTGCATATCTGTACAGTCCACATATTTTTATCTAAATGACACATACCTATATCCCTCTCAGCTTACAACTTTTCTTTCTACATTGAGAAATGTTTTTGTTTTATAATGTTAATGATATACAAATACTTATTAAAAAGTATGATACCAGATTTTGGTGCCTGATTTTTCTAGAATATATCTGGGTTAGTCAACAATTAAATTAACTAATTGAATTGTATTTTACTTAGTGACCAATGCTAAATAATTGCATATAGTGTGACATTAATTTGTGATGGTTATGATGGCAATAAAAATGACCTATTTATAATCTTCTAAGAAATCATAGCGAGGATAATTTAGTTCTATTAAGAATCAATTATTTGTTCCCTTATAGTTGTGAAGTAAACATGGTTAATATCAAATATTTATCTCTGTAATTAGTATCTTAATCAGTCAAAATAATACTTATCTTCTTGTCCATTGGAGTTGTCCATAGTACATTGCTTGTTATTTAATATTATTAACTGCAGGATATATCATATAAGGGTTTGAAATACCATTATTCTGGTGATCATACATTCAGTTTTTTGGTCTTATTCTTGGTCTTGCTTTCTCACTATCTTCAGTATCATCGTGTCAGTAGATTAGTGATGCAATTGCACATGTTGGTTGCAGTGGAGCACACTCATAGAGGAATGATTGTCCTTACTTTGCTCACTGATGAACAATTTTGAGGAGAAAATTAATTAAATTTGTCTTATTCTCTTCATTTTATGGTGAATATTTCAAAACTGAAGCAGTTAAATGTAAAACTTGTTTAAAAATATTACATCAAAAATACATTTTGAAGTTATAATTTAAAATAATTCTGGTAAATAGTAATTCTCTAAATAGTCTCACATTTTCAATGTAGTTATTTATAATCTCCCCCTTTTGAAAAGAATCAATTCTTACTCATGTGATTTTACTTTCTTCTAATAAATTATTGAAACTAATAATTTATTAAAATGGATTTATTAATTATGAAATTTAAATAACTCTAACTTCTCAAATTATGTATCAAAATATGGATTTTAGGCAATACTGGAATTTTTCAGGAGGGTTTATATGCTTAATATCACACACACTTATACTTATTATAGAACAAGGTATTCTTTTCATTCCCTGCAATATAATTATTCTACACTTTTGGTCATTAGTTATTATTATTAACATTCAGTGGACGTTTGTATGTAAAATTATTTTTAAACTGACTAAATCTTAATTTTCATGTTTAAGTCTTAGAGAGGAGAGTGAAATTTGGATTATATTTCGGTACACAATGGTTTATTCAACGCCCATTTTAGTGACATGTGCTGTCTCTTGTTGTAAAACTTTGTAAAAGAGCCGACATTGTATTTTTATGGTGGTATAGAATGCAATGATGTTGCCGCCGGGGTTTGGGCTCCTTTCCAACTGTTCCCGGCCGACCCTCTGTGTACCTCCCCCCTTTGTCAAAGGAAGCCGCATCTTCCTTTCAAATGTGTCGGCGATTGCTTATCTTTTCGTCCTTTTCTATCGTATATCGTGCAATACCATGTATTATCGTATATTACTATTTACAAATAGCCGACGTTATTCATCAGTTCGTTACAATAGGATGGAATAAATTCTGGTGACCAAACTGGAGATTAGTAGTAACCAATCTTTGTAATTCAGTTGAAATATGCAATTGAAAGAAAGTTTAAACTCTAGTACTTGAGTGCCCCGAGCTCTGGTGCTTTGGTTGTAATGTAACCGCATGCCATTGACGAATATCGACAAAATTTTGTTCCGGGCCGAACTGCCTTCAGTACGGCATCAAACATATCATTTTAAACTTTTTTCCTCCACATAAACTCCGCAAGGCATGTTTTTTTATTTCGCCATTTTGCACTTCCCCAGATTTCTTCTATATTCTGCGCGTGGATTACGGTTTTAGGTAAATTCCACAGGTTCATAAAGATGAAGCGTTACGTAGAAATTGATTCCGACGTAAAAACGGAGAAAACAGAACAAGAGTACTCAAATACATATTCGGGCTGAACACTGAATTGTGGTTTTGCAAAAAAGGTTCTACAAGGCAATTAAAGGTCATTGGACAATTTACTTCTGTCCATAACAGCGATTAATCGCTGGCTTGAGCTTATTAAGAAAGTTCCCTGGAACTTACTGTTTTGTTTACCGAAATCTATAAATTGTACAATCTTAGGGTATTAAAAGAATTTTTGTTCCACCCACCTAACCCTAAGCGGTCTCCTTATACTAGGTCTGTTCAAAAAGTATCGCGAATTTTAGATTTCCGCGAAATAAGTATATTCAATCTACGGTTGTTGTTGCCTCATGTTTGTACACATGTATCTCACTTATGCCGACAATTTCAGCGGTTGTGAATGCTCAGTTAACCTTTTAAAGCCGCTTTTCTTGCACGTTTTTTTGGTTCGTCTTCAATTTTTACCCATTCCGAAAAATGCATCAGAGAATCTGTGTCAAATTATGTGTGAAAAACAAAATTAAGTGAGCGGAAGCATATCGTATGTTGACTGTGGCATATGGTGGATCTACCTTAGACCGAAGCAACGTTTATCGGTGGTATAAAATGTTACAGAGTTCAGATGGTATAAAAAACTGATGAAAATTGATGAAGTTAGTAAATTAGTATTAGCTGTAAATCGTCGAACCACCGTCAGAGAAGTTGCTGAGGGCTTGAACATATCGATTGGCTCGTCCCATTCGATTTTTTTTTGTGGAAGAATAAAACCATGCACCATGATAACGCCCCTGCTCACTCATCACTTCTTGTACGCGATTTTTTGGCCAAAGAAAACACTCTAATAATTCCGCAGCCACTGTATTCACCAGATCTGGTCCCCTGTGAGTTTTTCTTGTTCCCAAAACTGAAAAGGCACATGAAAGGACGACGCTACGCTACAATTGAGGAGATAAAAACGGCATCGAAGATGGAGCTTAACAAGATCACATAAAATTAATTTTTGAACTGCTTTGAGGATTGGAAAAACGTTTGCACAAGTATATAATTTCTGATGGGGATTACTTTGAAGGGGACAAAATAGATATTCATAAATAAATAAATAATTTTCGAAAAAACCCAAAATTCGCGATACTTTTTGAACAGAACTCGTACTATGGCCTCTTACCGACTAGATTAAATCGAACCATTTTACAACTGACACGTTCGTTTTGGTAATTAGCCGATTTCTACTGACTGGTTACAAGGATAAGCAACTGAGATTAGATTTGGGATACGGAGCGATCGATTGGAAATTGTGATCACCAGTGACAACAGTGTTGATACAACCGAAAACAGCTTTGCTCGCTTTAGTATTTGAATTGTAAAATATACATATAACACTTCAATATCCACAACTTAATAAGTTCAAAGTTGAATTAGTTATAATACAATTGTAGATTTTGCAAGGGTGAATCCTAGATGTGAATTTTATAATGTGTTGATTAATAATCTATAATGTTTGTCACCACTCGCGTTTTCGGCCAGTCCGTCGGATTTATCCCCGCTACTTTACGCTAGTATTTTTAGTTTACAAATACCCTATTTTTTTATAAATGCACATGGGATACCGTTTACAGTATAAATATTTGTTAATAAACGCACACCGGCCCGCGGGCCGTAAACTGTTTACGAGTCGGGGGACGGGTCGACTGGGTATGATTTTTATAGGACGTCTAGTGCCTGTGGCTGTTGAACGACACCGGTGGCGATCCCCAGCCGCACCTTCCGCGGTCCCAATGTTTGATAAAAATCGAAAACGGGCGTTTTGGAGCGCGCTGGTCATTTGAGAATTTGAGCGATTGTTAATAAATAAAAATGCCAACGGCACGTGGTGTTCCCAGGCGGTCACCCATCCGGGTACTAACCACGCCCGACGTTGCTTAACTTCGGTGATCGGACGAGAACCGGTGCTTTCAACGTGGTATGGCCGTTGGCGGTGGAAAATGGACGCGACTCGCGGTTTGGACAGGATAGGCGATCGGTGAAAACTAGAGTAGAGGGTGGGAAAGTTTTCAGGAGACGGGCGACCCTCGACCCAGGTAGCCGCCGGCAATCCTCGTCCCGACTGGCGTCGCCCGCCCCTCTGTCCCACGGTCGGGTCGTAAACTGTTTACGAGTCGGGGGACGGGTCGACTGGGTATGATTTTTATAGGACGTCTAGTGCCTGTGGCTGTTGAACGACACCGGTGGCGATCCCCAGCCGCACCTTCCGCGGTCCCAATGTTTGATAAAAATCGAAAACGGGCGTTTTGGAGCGCGCTGGTCATTTGAGAATTTGAGCGATTGTTAATAAATAAAAATGCCAACGGCACGTGGTGTTCCCAGGCGGTCACCCATCCGGGTACTAACCACGCCCGACGTTGCTTAACTTCGGTGATCGGACGAGAACCGGTGCTTTCAACGTGGTATGGCCGTTGGCGGTGGAAAATGGACGCGACTCGCGGTTTGGACAGGATAGGCGATCGGTGAAAACTAGAGTAGAGGGGTGGGAAAATTTTCAGGGAGACGGGCGACCCTCGGACCCAGGTAGCCGCCGGCAATCCTCGTCCCGACCGGCGTCGCCCGCCCCTCTGTCCCACGGTCGGGTCGTAAACTGTTTACGAGTCGGGGGACGGGTCGACTGGGTATGATTTTTATAGGACGTCTAGTGCCTGTGGCTGTTGAACGACACCGGTGGCGATCCCCAGCCGCACCTTCCGCGGTCCCAATGTTTGATAAAAATCGAAAACGGGCGTTTTGGAGCGCGCTGGTCATTTGAGAATTTGAGCGATTGTTAATAAATAAAATGCCAACGGCACGTGGTGTTCCCAGGCGGTCACCCATCCGGGTACTAACCACGCCCGACGTTGCTTAACTTCGGTGATCGGACGAGAACCGGTGCTTTCAACGTGGTATGGCCGTTGGCGGTGGAAAATGGACGCGACTCGCGGTTTGGACAGGATAGGCGATCGGTGAAAACTAGAGTAGAGGGTGGGAAAGTTTTCAGGAGACGGGCGACCCTCGGACCCAGGTAGCCGCCGGCAATCCTCGTCCCGACTGGCGTCGCCCGCCCCTCTGTCCCACGGTCGGGTCGTAAACTGTTTACGAGTCGGGGGACGGGTCGACTGGGTATGATTTTTATAGGACGTCTAGTGCCTGTGGCTGTTGAACGACACCGGTGGCGATCCCCAGCCGCACCTTCCGCGGTCCCAATGTTTGATAAAAATCGAAAACGGGCGTTTTGGAGCGCGCTGGTCATTTGAGAATTTGAGCGATTGTTAATAAATAAAAATGCCAACGGCACGTGGTGTTCCCAGGCGGTCACCCATCCGGGTACTAACCACGCCCGACGTTGCTTAACTTCGGTGATCGGACGAGAACCGGTGCTTTCAACGTGGTATGGCCGTTGGCGGTGGAAAATGGACGCGACTCGCGGTTTGGACAGGATAGGCGATCGGTGAAAACTAGAGTAGAGGGTGGAAAGTTTTCAGGAGACGGGCGACCCTCGGACCCAGGTAGCCGCCGGCAATCCTCGTCCCGACTGGCGTCGCCCGCCCTCTGTCCCACGGTCGGGTCGTAAACTGTTTACGAGTCGGGGGACGGGTCGACTGGGTATGATTTTTATAGGACGTCTAGTGCCTGTGGCTGTTGAACGACACCGGTGGCGATCCCCAGCCGCACCTTCCGCGGTCCCAATGTTTGATAAAAATCGAAAACGGGCGTTTTGGAGCGCGCTGGTCATTTGAGAATTTGAGCGATTGTTAATAAATAAAATGCCAACGGCACGTGGTGTTCCCAGGCGGTCACCCATCCGGGTACTAACCACGCCCGACGTTGCTTAACTTCGGTGATCGGACGAGAACCGGTGCTTTCAACGTGGTATGGCCGTTGGCGGTGGAAAATGGACGCGACTCGCGGTTTGGACAGGATAGGCGATCGGTTACTACTAATTTGAATAATTATTATTTTTATCTAGTTAGTACTTGATATATTATATAATTTCGGGTGGGAAAGTTTTTAAAACAGGGAGACGGGCGACCCTCGGACCCAGGTAGCCGCCGGCATCCTCGTCCCGACCGGCGTCGCCCGCCCCTCTGTCCCACGGTCGGGTCGTAAACTGTTTACGAGTCGGGGACGGGTCGACTGGGTATGATTTTTATAGGACGTCTAGTGCCTGTGGCTGTTGAACGACAATTATTTTCCGGTGGCGATCCCCAGCCGCACCTTCCGCGGTCCCAATGTTTGATAAAAATCGAAAACGGGCGTTTTGGAGCGCGCTGGTCATTTGAGAATTTGAGCGATTGTTAATAAATAAAATGCCAACGGCACGTGGTGTTCCCAGGCGGTCACCCATCCGGGTACTAACCACGCCCGACGTTGCTTAACTTCGGTGATCGGACGAGAACCGGTGCTTTCAACGTGGTATGGCCGTTGGCGGTGGAAAATGGACGCGACTCGCGGTTTGGACAGGATAGGCGATCGGTGAAAACTAGAGTAGAGGGGTGGGAAAGTTTTCAGGAGACGGGCGACCGGACCGGGAGGTAGCCGCCGGCAATCCTCGTCCCGACCGGCGTCGCCCGCCCCTCTGTCCCACGGTCGGGTCGTAAACTGTTTACGAGTCGGGGACGGGTCGACTGGGTATGATTTTATAGGACGTCTAGTGCCTGTGGCTGTTGAACGACACCGGTGGCGATCCCCAGCCGCACCTTCCGCGGTCCCAATGTTTGATAAAAATCGAAAACGGGCGTTTTGGAGCGCTGGTCATTTGAGAATTTGAGCGATTGTTAATAAATAAAATGCCAACGGCACGTGGTGTTCCCAGGCGGTCACCCATCCGGGTACTAACCACGCCCGACGTTGCTTAACTTCGGTGATCGGACGAGAACCGGTGCTTTCAACGTGGTATGGCCGTTGGCGGTGGAAAATGGACGCGACTCGCGGTTTGGACAGGATAGGCGATCGGTGAAAACTAGAGTAGAGGGTGGGAAAGTTTTCAGGAGACGGGCGACCCTCGGACCCAGGTAGCCGCCGGCAATCCTCGTCCCGACCGGCGTCGCCCGCCCCTCTGTCCCACGGTCGGGTCGTAAACTGTTTACGAGTCGGGGGACGGGTCGACTGGGTATGATTTTTATAGGACGTCTAGTGCCTGTGGCTGTTGAACGACACCGGTGGCGATCCCCAGCCGCACCTTCCGCGGTCCCAATGTTTGATAAAAATCGAAAACGGGCGTTTTGGAGCGCGCTGGTCATTTGAGAATTTGAGCGATTGTTAATAAATAAAATGCCAACGGCACGTGGTGTTCCCAGGCGGTCACCCATCCGGGTACTAACCACGCCCGACGTTGCTTAACTTCGGTGATCGGACGAGAACCGGTGCTTTCAACGTGGTATGGCCGTTGGCGGTGGAAAATGGACGCGACTCGCGGTTTGGACAGGATAGGCGATCGGTGAAAACTAGAGTAGAGGGTGGGAAAGTTTTCAGGGAGACGGGCGACCCTCGGACCCAGGTAGCCGCCGGCAATCCTCGTCCCGACCGGCGTCGCCCGCCCCTCTGTCCCACGGTCGGGTCGTAAACTGTTTACGAGTCGGGGGACGGGTCGACTGGGTATGATTTTTATAGGACGTCTAGTGCCTGTGGCTGTTGAACGACACCGGTGGCGATCCCCAGCCGCACCTTCCGCGGTCCCAATGTTTGATAAAATCGAAAACGGGCGTTTTGGAGCGCGCTGGTCATTTGAGAATTTGAGCGATTGTTAATAAATAAAATGCCAACGGCACGTGGTGTTCCCAGGCGGTCACCCATCCGGGTACTAACCACGCCCGACGTTGCTTAACTTCGGTGATCGGACGAGAACCGGTGCTTTCAACGTGGTATGGCCGTTGGCGGTGGAAAATGGACGCGACTCGCGGTTTGGACAGGATAGGCGATCGGTGAAAACTAGAGTAGAGGGGTGGGAAAGTTTTCAGGGAGACGGGCGACCCTCGGACCCAGGTAGCCGCCGGCAATCCTCGTCCCGACCGGCGTCGCCCGCCCTCTGTCCCACGGTCGGGTCGTAAACTGTTTACGAGTCGGGGACGGGTCGACTGGGTATGATTTTATAGGACGTCTAGTGCCTGTGGCTGTTGAACGACACCGGTGGCGATCCCCAGCCGCACCTTCCGCGGTCCCAATGTTTGATAAAATCGAAAACGGGCGTTTTGGAGCGCGCTGGTCATTTGAGAATTTGAGCGATTGTTAATAAATAAAAATGCCAACGGCACGTGGTGTTCCCAGGCGGTCACCCATCCGGGTACTAACCACGCCCGACGTTGCTTAACTTCGGTGATCGGACGAGAACCGGTGCTTTCAACGTGGTATGGCCGTTGGCGGTGGAAAATGGACGCGACTCGCGGTTTGGACAGGATAGGCGATCGGTGAAAACTAGAGTAGAGGGGTGGGAAAGTTTTCAGGGAGACGGGCGACCCTCGGACCCAGGTAGCCGCCGGCAATCCTCGTCCCGACCGGCGTCGCCCGCCCCTCTGTCCCACGGTCGGGTCGTAAACTGTTTACGAGTCGGGGGGGACGGGTCGACTGGGTATGATTTTTATAGGACGTCTAGTGCCTGTGGCTGTTGAACGACACCGGTGGCGATCCCCAGCCGCACCTTCCGCGGTCCCAATGTTTGATAAAAATCGAAAACGGGCGTTTTGGAGCGCGCTGGTCATTTGAGAATTTGAGCGATTGTTAATAAATAAAATGCCAACGGCACGTGGTGTTCCCAGGCGGTCACCCATCCGGGTACTAACCACGCCCGACGTTGCTTAACCGGTGATCGGACGAGAACCGGTGCTTTCAACGTGGTATGGCCGTTGGCGGTGGAAAATGGACGCGACTCGCGGTTTGGACAGGATAGGCGATCGGTGAAAACTAGAGTAGAGGGTGGGAAAGTTTTCAGGGGAGACGGGCGACCCTCGGACCCAGGTAGCCGCCGGCAATCCTCGTCCCGACCGGCGTCGCCCGCCTCTGTCCACGGTCGGGTCGTAAACTGTTTACGAGTCGGGGGACGGGTCGACTGGGTATGATTTTTATAGGACGTCTAGTGCCTGTGGCTGTTGAACGACACCGGTGGCGATCCCCAGCCGCACCTTCCGGTCCCAATGTTTGATAAAATCGAAAACGGGCGTTTTGGAGCGCGCTGGTCATTTGAGAATTTGAGCGATTGTTAATAAATAAAATGCCAACGGCACGTGGTGTTCCCAGGCGGTCACCCATCCGGGTACTAACCACGCCCGACGTTGCTTAACTTCGGTGATCGGACGAGAACCGGTGCTCAACGTGGTATGGCCGTTGGCGGTGGAAAATGGACGCGACTCGCGGTTTGGACAGGATAGGCGATCGGTGAAAACTAGGTAGAGGGTGGGAAAGTTTTGGGGAGACGGGCGACCCTCGGACCCAGGTAGCCGCCGGCAATCCTCGTCCCGACCGGCGTCGCCCGTCTTCCACGGTCGGGTCGTAAACTGTTTACGAGTCGGGGGACGAGTCGACTGGGTATGATTTTTATAGGACGTCTAGTGCCTGTGGCTGTTGAACGACACCGGTGGCGATCCCCAGCCGCACCTTCCGCAGTCCCAATGTTTGATAAAATCGAAAACGGGCGTTTTGGAGCGCGCTGGTCATTTGAGAATTTGAGCGATTGTTAATAAAAAAATGCCAACGGCACGTGGTGTTCCCAGGCGGTGCATCCGGGTACTAACCACGCCGACGTTTATAGCCTCCGGTGATCGGACGAACCGGTGCTCAACGTGGTGGCCGTTGGCGGTGGAAAATGGACGCGACTCGCGGTTTGGACAGGATAGGCGATCGGTGAAAACTAGGTAGAGGGTGGGAAAGTTTTGGGGAGACGGGCGACCCTCGGACCCAGGTAGCCGCCGGCAATCCTCGTCCCGACCGGCGTCGCCCGTCTTCCACGGTCGGGTCGTAAACTGTTTACGAGTCGGGGGACGAGTCGACTGGGTATGATTTTTATAGGACGTCTAGTGCCTGTGGCTGTTGAACGACACCGGTGGCGATCCCCAGCCGCACCTTCCGCAGTCCCAATGTTTGATAAAATCGAAAACGGGCGTTTTGGAGCGCGCTGGTCATTTGAGAATTTGAGCGATTGTTAATAAAAAAATGCCAACGGCACGTGGTGTTCCCAGGCGGTGCATCCGGGTACTAACCACGCCGACGTTTATAGCCTCCGGTGATCGGACGAACCGGTGCTCAACGTGGTGGCCGTTGGCC